>OX451739.1:458348784-458917787 GCA_948472305.1 Vicia faba | reverse complement strand
CACGAGTTTAAAATTTGTCATACTTAAATTGTACCTAAATAGGGTTTTATAAATCTTTGTCACGGTTAAAATGTGGTTAAATAGGGTTTTTAATTATAGTTTAATAGTTATGCACTGACAGTATAAAATAGTTTTACAGTGTCGTCCATAGGAATTCATCTCTCAACCATGTCATACCATTAACTTAAAAATTACAGTCTGATTTGGCGGAATACATGTCGGTGATTGGTTGACACATATCCTATTTTCTCATTATTTTCTCATTATTTTCTCATGGTTGAGCTGTGACTGACATACACGGACTAACCTACTTAGGACCTCCAAAAAATTGAGATGGCTCTGCATTTTAGGGAGGTGCGTGTAGTCAACCATTTTTCGGGTAACCATTTTGGTCTTTTGAGAGTGTGAAGCGCTGTCACAACTCACAATAGTTCATAAATTTTGAAATTATAAGCACATCATCAAATGTATTTTTTGCTAATAATTTGATGGACTAAATTGACCTATGAATAATACATTTAAGGACAAAACTAGTAAAAACTAAAGACAGGTTTAGGCATGTGTTTGTAATTTTGATACATTAAGTGACTACAGTGACATTATCTCGCACATTTAGGGACCAAAATGCTTGTTTAGTTTACCCTTTACTTTAGGCATAATGTTAGGTTTAGCTATAGGGTTTTGGATATTTTTGTAATGGTACTCATTAGGATGTTATATAAGTTGAACTTTGATTTTTATAGCATTGCTTTGTTCAGCTTCTTTGCTATGGAAGACAAAGATTCGGTTGCTAAAATGATGGACTCTACATCTTCAAAGATACAACAGCTGCAAAAGGCTTTTGCTGAACTTGAAAGTTACCGAGCGGTTACTCTAAATTTGAAATGGAAAGAATTAGAGGAACATTTTCACGGGCTGGAGAAATCCTTGAAGAGGCGCTTTCATGAACTCGAAGACCAAGAAAAAGTATTTGAAAGCAAAACAAGGAAAGCTCGTGAAATGTTGGAGAAAAAAGAAGCGACTGCCTTTGCCAAGGAGCAAGCCTCGCTGCAGAGTCTTCAAGAGAAAAGAGATGTTGCTGTATTCACCATTGTAAATGCCCGAGAAAAATACAGGAAGGTTTCATCAAAGGATTTTGGTATTGTCTTTAATGGGATTCAAGGCTCGCCAGGTGTCGAGGAGAAACCCGAGGATGCTGTGTCCACTGGGGGTGAAGATAACTTAGAAAATGTGAAACATCCTCCTGAAAACGTAAATGTGGACATGATGTCTTATCCAGCGTTGGTAAAACTATGCAAAGAGATAGATTCAGCTGGACTTCACAAATTTATATCTGACAATCGCAAGAACCTTGTTGCTGTAAGGGAGGAAATACCACTTGCATTAAGAGCGGCTCCTAATGCTGCCCGTCTAGTTTTAGATTCTTTGGAAGGGTTTTATTCTACCGAAGTGTCAAATCAGGATATAAAGAAGGATGCTAACTTGTTGGGTCTTCGCCGAACCAGTATCATGCTGCTGGAATGTCTAAGTGATTTCCTAACCGATTTCGGTTCTGATTCTAATGTGGTTTCTGAAGATATCAAGGATAGGGCAAAGGCAGTTGCTGAAGAGTGGAAACCAAGATTGGATACTCTTGACATTGATGCTAGCAATGGGAATTCCTTAGAGGCTCATGCATTTTTGCAACTTCTAGCCAGTTTTGGTATTGCCTCTGATTTTAACGAGGAGGAGTTATCCAGGCTAATTCCAATGGTATCTCGGCGTCGCCAAACTGCTGATTTATGCCGGTGCCTTGGGTTGTCGGAGAAGATGCCTGGTATGTACTGGCTCTTATTTTTATAATGTTTAATTTTATGCACTAAGTTTTCTTCTAATTATCTCATGTTCATTTTTCTTTTTCTTTAAATATGTTTCTGGATTTACATTATGATAAAGTTGTTTTCTTAGGTTCTTCAAATATTTTTCGGTTTAATATAAATTGAAACGATTCATTTTACTTTTGATGTGCAGGTGTGATTGAAGTTTTAGTAAACAGTGGGCGGCAAATTGATGCTGTTAACTTGGCTTTTGCATTTGATCTTATAGAACAATTTTCTCCTATTCCTTTGCTGAAGTCTTATCTGAATGATGCTAAGAAAACTTCTACTCCAGTCAAGAGTGTAAACTCATCTTCCACTGCACAGGTAAGTTTTTCAGTGTCTACTATATTAAGTGATCGTTCCTTGTGTTTTTTCTTTAGATGATTTGAAAAAGTGCTATGAACTAGTATTGTATAGTTCTTCTGACTTGTATCTCCAGTTGTACATGTGTAATTAAGTTTGTCGGTTCTCTAATATTGTCATCGTTAAATATTAAGGTTTTTAGTTGCAAGCGAGTGACTGTATTATAATTTTTTTAGAATAATGTGAGAATGTATTGTCAAATCAGATACTATACTTATTGAGGAACAATCTCAAGAGCTGTTTCCTAATTTTAATACGTTTCTACTCAACTGTGGTTAACTTAAGGTGCACATGTTGAGATTTTGCAACAGTACTGTGCCACAATTTGGCATGGATGAAATCATTCATGAGTTTTCTAAAGTGGGTGTAAAACCATGCATGAGTTTTCGCCTACTAAGTTTTTGAAGAATTGGTTCATACCATGGTATTGAAACTTTTAATGACCAAGTGGGCTAGAGTTTGATCCTTACCAACCCCATTCTTCTATGGTAAAAGTTGAATTCAACATAAGGTAGATTGATTCATGCAATGTTTGTCTGTCAACCTAAAAGGTTTCTTTTGTGAGAGGGCTAAATAGAAATAAAACCATATTCACGAGGACTTGCGTAACAATCGACAAAATCAACCTTTGAGGGAGTTAATTCATGTCAAGTAAAACATAGTATAGAGAATGTAAGTTTTTGGAGAAGTAAAATCGAGTATATGAAATGTAAGTTTAGCAGGAGCTATGCTAATTCTACCTTAGAGATGAAAATTAGATAACTTACCTCATTACGAGTTGTGTAGTTTAAGTATTTTGGGTCAAGCCCGCCAAAGGATGGGGAATAGTAGAGATGCAAATCACAGAATTCAAGCAGAAATGCTTCAAGACATAATTTGTGATGAAAAGGTGCCCCACTCATACTTGAAAGAGAATCTTAAACAGTGATAAGAATTGTATTGATGTATAGGATTGAATGTTCAGCGATAAGAAGCTGGCCTACAAGATAGTCAATTCAGTTAGCATGAGAATCCTATGAAGGATGAACGGCTACAAGACAATATAGGGTTAAAAATAAACCATTAGAGAGAAATATGGGGTAGTACATATTGTGGATACGTTGATAGGGTCTTGCCTTGGGTAGTTTGGACATGGGTGTAGGACACCTAAAGATTAGATGTAGGATAATC
Organism: Vicia faba; assembly: GCA_948472305.1. Lineage (NCBI taxonomy): Eukaryota > Viridiplantae > Streptophyta > Magnoliopsida > Fabales > Fabaceae > Vicia > Vicia faba. Next base: position 458,914,395 of record OX451739.1, on the reverse strand, counting down.
CATTAATAAAATATAGAGGGAGGGAAACCCTATAGGCCAATCGTTATGAAGGATTTGGAATTTTATAATTATTCAAAATGAACATTATCGCACCTGTTGATTTGTAGTGAACCTCACCTAGTGGGAAAAAAGCCTTGGTGGTGGTTGTATGATCTCATTCTCCTTACTCTATGAATTAATTTTTTTCTTTGCCATAATGAATTTCATTTTTTATCAAAAGTAAAACAAAAGTAAAGCGACATTGCATTTGTTAGAGAAGAGAGGAAGCCGTTCTCAACGAGCTAGCCTAGTTTCACTAATTTACATCATAAACTCTGATTTGTAATCTGACTCGGCTTTCTTTGCTTTAAGTTGAGTTCCTATGCTTATATTGTGGGTTTCTCGAAGATAATGGGGTGCTCGGGAGAGATAATGGTCATATCATCGAATCAAACACAAAAATCATGCACAGTACTGCAATACACTTACTGGCCCCAGAGACCAAAGTCTCCTACAGATGGTATTCTCTGCCCACAATAGAGCTTAACATAAATACATGATGCACACCCTACTGGCTACTATCACATATATTGCCAACAATAACTTTTGCAATCATAACTTCCATTAAGTAGTTCTACCACTAGTTATTTCCCAATCTAACTGCCATCAGGCAGTTATTTCTGCTGTTTTTATGCGGTCTAGTATACTTCTTTCAACTGGGTGGTTTGGCTGTCTCTCAGATTCCCTCGCAGGGACTAACAGAAGCTCTATGCTGGTATGAGTAGTCGCTTCTGTGGCTGTAAGGACGGGTGATGAATCTGATGATAACTCTTCCGTAACGAATTATAAACAAAATTGACTTTTTTGGTACATTTGACGATTAATGTATGTAATCCATATATGGACTACATACATTAATTGTCAAATATATCAAAAAAAGTCAATTTTGCTTATAATTCATTACGGAGAGAGTATGTAGATAACATAAGTTGTTTAGTAGTATCTGTTGTATGGCCACCCGGAAATGGGGGAAGGCATTCTCTATCAATTATCATCTTGGATTGTCTTAAGAATGTATCCAATGCTTTTGTGGTAGAAAAGCATATATTTGGTATTTCCGTTGTGTCCCTCTTTATCTTTATGCTCCAAAATAATTAGAATGAAACATATCTTCAATATTCATCTTGATGTTTGATTATAGAAATGTGTTTGTACGTGTGTGAATATTCCTAATAATTTTCTATTTGTCTCAGATTGAGGTTAATGAAAGAGAGCTGTTTGCTCTCAAGGCCATAATCAAGTGCATTGAAGAACATAAGCTTGATGAGCGGTATCCCGTGGATCCTCTCCAGAAACAAGTGATCCAACTAGAGAAGGCCAAGGCCGACAAAAAGCGAGAAACTGAAGTAACAAAACCTCAACCAAAGAGGCCTCGTGCTAATGGTGTGGGATATGCTCCCCGTGTCACTAATGTTCCTTCCGACAAAACCTCCTATGCTAGAGTTGCTGACAGGTACCCTCAATATGTGTATAACCAACCTTATATGTACCCTGGCCCAACTGAAAATCACTGCACCCCTTTCCTGAGTTCGGCAACCTATAACAACGTCTCTCCTAATCCTGGAAATTACTTCGGAAACGGTTACCAGTATCAAGCTACATATCTTCACTAATTAGCAATGATGGCCCCTTCTTAAGTCTTAACCCTTAAGCTGTTACAAATGTAATCTGCAAGAAACCCTTAAACATGTGAAATGTCATGTTAAAATTAACCTTGATGCTAAAAGATATTCCGATCCTCAAATGCATCACTGTTATCGTTTTGTACAAGCTTACTCTTGTCTTTGTTTGTACTTGTGGTATACTTTTCCTCTTTAATTTGCAACTGTCAATGCTTTTAAATAATTTGACTAAATTGAGGAACTCTTGAACATCATTTTCATCTGCATGAATTTTTTCCTCCTTTTTTGTGGGGCAAGTGTGTCTGGGTATATTTGCAAACCTCGGCTGGATTTTTACAAATGAAATTTGAGAAACGTGTTGTTGGGTGAGGTAAGGGGGCTATTAACTAATTATAAGTAAAATTGAATTTTTTGGTACAATTTGACAATGAATGTATGTATATGAACTATATACATTAAGTCAAATGTATTAAAAAATCAATTTTGTTTATAATTTGATTTGTATGATTTTCATTAAAATTATGTAGGATATTTTTTAGGATGTAGGATCTGAGATTTATTTAAATTTTAGGCTACAAGTTAAGAAATTCAATTCAATGTAGAGATTTTGTTTTATAAATTTTGCATTAATTTTTTTTAAAATAAAGTTTGTTACTTTTAATATATATTTTTTCGTAGTTTTCTTTAATTCCCTAACTTGTATTCTTAACATAAATCCAAATTTGAATCACTGAGAAAGAGTATGATAAACATTTTTATTACAGAATGGTCTGACAAAAAGAGAGTAGAGATTGTTAAATTTAAATTTTAAAACTTAAGTTTAAGTAATCTGGTTGATCCTAGCGCTAAATTATTTAGGGAATTTTTAATTTTACCCTATACCTAAAAGAAAGATTTTTTGTAATTTCGAAAATGCCTCTCGAAAATTGGATATGCATTTTCGATTCGCATCATATATTACAAAAACATGTCAAATGTGATTTTATCTTCAAAATATAAAAAATAAAATCAGAGATATACTTTCGGCTCTGTTACGGTATTTTATTTCCGATTTTTAGAGCGGTAAGATTGATTTTTTCTGTCACATTTCACTTCGTATATAACTGGAAATATACTCCAGGTATTATAGAAAATTCATAATGCTTAAAACAATAACAAGCATTGTCAACTTTGATCAAACTATTTCTTCTTTCCACAAAATCTCTCAAAAACCCTTCCATTCTCAATCTATTTTTTCACTCTAAATCTTCATTTTTGTGGTTCATCATATCAAAAGGAGTTCAAGGAATTTAAGATAAAGTTTATTCATTTTAATCCTCATTCCTTACATTAATCTGTTTTACATTGTGAAAAAAGGTTACGCAAAACCGGATGTATATTTTCGGTTTGTAATTGAACGTAATCGGAAATGCATTTCTGATTTCTGTCTGTTTAATTAAGAGCAGTTTATGCCATGTTCTATGTAAGTGTTAATAAGTTTTATGTTTTTTATAACATTAGGTACGGTGCATCCCAATAACATTCTCAAACCTAATGTGTCTCAATTTGTCTCACCTCTCGTATCTCCTATCGTAACTAGGGTGGTAGATATTCGTGTGCATTTTGAAAATAGAAAAGAGTTTGAATTACGTGAAGACATGTTGCAGTGGATTCATATAGAGGCTACGAAACTAGAATTTGGTGTTGTGATTGGGAGGTCCGATTATGGTACGGATAGAAGAAATGCATTTGTGACTTTGATATGCGAAAGAAGTGGGAATTATATATGTCGTATTAAAAAATTGAAACGCGACGACACCGGTTCAAGAAAATGTGAATGTCCATTTAGGTTGCGTGGTTATCTTTTGGCAAATAACAAATGAAGATTTAATGTGATACGTGGTTTACACAACTATGATTTAAGTCAAAAGTTAGTCGGTCATCCAATTGCATGTCGGCTCCTTTCGGATGAGAAGACACGTGTTTCTGACATGACTTTGAACTTGGTACTGCTCAAAAACATACTTGCAACCTTGAAGAGCAAAAGACCCAGAAATACATTAAATATCAAGAAAGTTTACAATAGGCGCTATCAATCCAAATTACCGATTAGGGGGGAGCGAACTGAGATGCAACACCTCTTGAAACTTTTAGATGAAAATAATTACGATTGTAGGCACCGACGAGGTGATGATGGGGTAACCGTAAGAGATATTTATTGTACTCATCCTAACTCCATTAAATCGTTCAATACGTTTCTCACTGTTCTCATAATTGATTCAGCGTATAAGACTAACAAGTACGAGCTTTCATTGTTGGAAATTGTTGGTGTTACGTCGACTGAGAAGACATATTCTGTTGGTTTTGTATTTCTAGAGTGTGAAAAAGAGGACAATTTTGCACGGGCTTTAGAGGTTTGTAGGTCAATGTTGAATGATCAAGAAGATGTACCGAAAGTCATTGTTACTGACCAAGATATAACATTAATAAATTCGGTTGCAATAATATTTCCCACTTCTTATGCATTACTTTGTAGGTAACATATTACTAAAAATGTCAGAAGTCGGGTTAAACTCGCGGTGAGGATAAAATAAATTGCAGGGGAAGATGGAAAATTGGTCAAGGCGAGTGTTATTGTGGAGAAAATTATGGATGAATGGAATGTTATCATAAATTCATCTACAAAAGAGATATACGTGGATGTTGTTTTACAGTTCAGGAAGGTTTGTGATAAATATCTTGATCTATTGAAATATGTTGAAAGCACAATACTGAATCAGGTAAAAGAGAAGATTGTTTGTGCCTGGACCGACCAGGTTATGCATCTTAGAAATACAACAACAAACCGAGTTGAGTCTGCTCATGCTTGTTTGAAGAATTGGCTGAGAAATAGCAAAGGTGATTTGATTACGGGTTGGGATCCTGTGAACCAGATGATACTGGACCAGTATAACGAGATATAGACAACATTTGGTCGGGCAACTCTGAGTTATAATTTTCACGAAGCTAAACGAGCTTCTAATGTCGGTTCCGACAACTCAAAGTGTGGTTGTACAATTGTGAAAACATATGGTCTCCCTTGTACTTGTGTCATATCTAAGAAGATAAAAGTTGATTGCCCGATTCGTATGGACGGGGTCTTTAGTCATTGGAACAAACTCTATTTTGAAGATGACGGAAAAATGAAAATGATAAATCAAGTATTTCCATCTTGACTGAATGGGAAGCGATACAAGAAATATTTTTGAAAGCCGATGACGCCACCAAACTCCACATTAAAGAGCAGTTAAGTAAGATTGCATTCCCAGAGACCACATACTTGAAACCACCATCTCAACCGATAAAAACTAAAGGGGCACCTAAGAAGGTGAAATCAACATTGGGTGACAGTTCAACTAGGAGGAGTCATTCATATTTTGAACATGTTGACAAAAAAATTCCTGATTCACCTACTCTGAAATCTCAGAAAAGTGCTTTCAAAGGTGCCTGTATTAGCAAACCACCTTCTGCACCAACTCCACCCAAAATACCATTCATCGTTCACATGTCGGTTTTTATGCACAAGTACATTGAATGGGTCGTCATTGTTGGGGGTGACAGTAACTGTGGTTTTCGAGTTGTTTCTGGTTTTCTCGGTAAAGGGGAAGAGGATCACCAACTTGTTCGTGATACTCTTATAAGAGAGTTGAGGGGAAATAAAGATTCATATACACGGGTGCTCAGGACTAAAGAGAAAGTTGAGGAGATTTATAAAACTCTTGTACCTTGCGTTAGTGGAGATGCACCAGAGAATAAATAGATACGCTTCCCTGAAATGGGTCATCTCATAACAAGTGTGTATGAATGGGTGTGTATTAATCTTACAAGATACAAATTCTTGGAGACTTTTTCCCACCGCGCACTGCTCTAACCCCAAATCCCAATGGTTATATAATATGTGTTGGGTGGGTTTCAAATCTGCGACATTTTGTTCAAGTGTATTTGAAATCAGTATGCTTTATACTGTAAGAACAAGAAGTGTTTCTACACCTGGCCTTAGGATTTTGATGAGAACTTTACATGATGTCATTGAGAACAATTGTATACTCTAATGGTTTTGTTCCAGTGTGTAGTTGCTGCTAAAATGTTCTAACTCTAGTACAAGGTGTGTGATGTCATCAGGTTTTGAACATAAACACTCTGGAAGAATACATTTGATTATGTGTTACAGTTGAATTAAATATTCTGAATACATCTTATGCAATGTGTCTAAGGAACGTTAGTACAAGAGGTTCTGATCATAACTTGGTGGTTAAGCTTTAGAGGCCTTCTAAAGCTTTGCTTCTCTGTGTTACAAGTTCTGAAGATTATGAAGACAAGGTTTTGCTGAACAGGTTCTGATGATCTGAAGAAAAGCAAGTCCTTACGACCAAGTGTTGAAGACTCTGAAGACGAGGTTCTGATAGGACAAGTTCTGAAGACTCTGAAGACGAGGTTCTGATAGGACAAGTTCTGAAGACTCCAAGACTTAGGTTCTAAGACTCAATAGTAAATCTTCTATAACAAGCTTCAACATTCAAATCATCTGAAGCCTCTGAAGATAAGAAGAAGTTCAAAATGGTTAACATGTGATGGTGAACAAACAATTGTTTCCCATATTATCTTTCTATCCTTAACGGATCTATGTCCACAAGCTAAATGTATATTAAAGATAAGGTTAAAGTTAAACATTGTAAAGTGACAGATAATAAAAAGTATTACTATGTACTGTCCAAATTCTTACACCTTATTCTATCAGTTAGGAACTAACCATTAATGTAGGAAAGGACTTTTCAATCCTCACAGTCTCTCTCTCTCTCTCTCTCTCTCTCTCTATATATATATATATATATATATATATATATATATATATATATATATATATCTCAAGGCTATAAAATAAGATCAAAGATTTGAGTAAAGTGCCACCCTTGGCCAAATAAATCTTTTACCTGTGAAAGGAAATTCGTGGATGTTGAAGATCTTAAAGCTGCAATGCTACACATTCTGAAGACCACTACAGAAAAAAGAGAGAAAAGAAAGAAGAAAAGAAAGAAGATTTCAACAATATGTTATTCAACTATTCATCATATACTTCTTGGATGAAACATGAAGAAGCAAGGAGTTGTTGCTCATAGATTTCTCAATGAAGAAGAAGATTCTATAAAATGTTAATCAACTATTATCATATATATCTTGGTAGATCTCAGAAGAAGCAAGAAGTTTATGCTCGGAACTTGCTCAACAAGAAGATGAAGAAGAAGAACACTGCAAGATGCTACTCAACTTATAATCATATACATCTTTGTAGAATATTGTGTTGTACACAAGAGTTATTGCTCGTATTATGGTTATAGTTTTGATCTCTTCATGTAAATTGTTTTAACACTAGATTTGTTGCTCGAAAATGTGTTAAACAATATGTGCTTAAATCACTTGTGTAATCTTCTTATAAGAAGCATTCATGTAAACACAAAACCTTATCAACTGTTGTTGATTGATTCCTTGAGTGGCCAAGTGAAGGTCTGACCTCAAGAAGATAATGAATGCGATCATTATAGGAAATCCTTACAGAAGATCTTAAGTGATCGGATTCTGTTGGGTCTATGATTGTTATATCTGTTAAATAGGATCACTGAACATATCATTAAAAGGTTCCTCGAGTGGCTTTGTGAAGTTCTGATCTCAAGAAGATAGTGGTTGCAGTCATTGTGGGAAACCCTGATAGGATATCTTAAGTGATCAGATTCTATTAGGTCAATGAACGTTATATTCGTTAAATCAGATCACTGAACGTGTCATTGTTTGTTAGTCACCGGCAGTTTTTTGTGCACTTGTAATCAATTTGGTTATAGTGGATTAAGTCTTTGGTTAAGGAGAAATCATCCTTGAGGGATTGGATAGGATTAACCTTGCTAAAGTGAACCTGGATAAATCCTTTGTGTCATTTACTCTTCATTTTCCTTATTGCTTTCATCATTTGAGTGATCCGAATTTCTAAAGGGGAATGTTTTTTATAAACACAATTCACCCCCCCCCCCCCCTTCTTGTATTTTCTCTACCTTCAATTGGTATCAGAGCCCGACTATGTTATTGATTTTAGAATCAAACATTTAAACATGTAGAGAGATCCAGCAAGAGAAAATTCTTTGTATAATATTTACTCAAATAATATAAAGGTTTTCTGATTCAAAACCCGTTCTACAGAGGAATCAAAACTTTGGGTAAGAATCAAAAATGTGAAGACAGAGTCCCTGGAAACAAATTCTCAGCATTTTGAAGGCTCAAGTACATGATGAAAAAGGAATTCATCTTCTCATCATTAGAAGTACTCCATCACAAGCAACGGTTAAAGATCATTGCTACATATCATCAGCTGAAGCTTGTCATCCAAATGACAACCGTTGCAACCTGCAATGGATCAAATCAACGTCAACTCAGGAATATCCATCAAGTGCTCTAAGAAGACCAAAGCTTCTCTAAAGTTTATGCAGTCCAAAATTTAGAAGGAGAAGTTTCTTGAAACCTTAGAAGAAATGTTCAGGATGTGCAGAAACAAGCTCGTTGATAAAGCCAAATCTCTTCACATACAAAACCTCAAGTTAGTATTTACACGCTTTCTAACAAAGTATTATTAGATACTTCTACCAGTTAGAAGCTATCCTGTTCAGGAAAGGTCACTTGTTTCAGATATCATTTGTCAAGATTTTTTTTCCAGCATCTTCAATTTTGTTTCAACCAGTAATATTATTTTCTTTGTACAAATTCTCCTAGTTAGCATGATTTTTACTACAATTTGAAACAATCATAACTCAGAATAATAATCTAAGATTATTTGATAGTACATGTTCTTAGGATTTTTAAATTTCTCTTGACTTAGCCCATCTCTAATATCTAATTTATTTGATTGGTCAAACTGTTCTTATAAATTATATATGTGTTTTGAAAAACTAAAAAGAGTCATTCAAATTAATTACAAGTAAAATAGTTATATGTGGTATATCCTTAAATCTCTTGTCAAAGTTGTTCAACTCCTCCCAAAAATTAAATAGATTAGCACCTATATCTAGACTCATCATAAGTGTCTCTACATCTTCTGTCAATTGTATTGAAATTTGTTAATATATCCTTTCTCACAAGTTTTCATTTATTGAGTTGTCAGTTCAGTGTCATTAACTACCTACTTATTTTCTTAAACCCTTCAGTCTCGTCTTCCTTCCATCTAGTTAAAGCCTCTTCATAAAATCTGTTGGTTATTCACCCTTCATTACATTTCTAGTAAACTCGCTTCTTAAATCTCTATCTCCACTCTTGCTCTCATTTAGTAGAATGAATGTTCAAATATCATCTATCGTCTTCTCATATCTTTTAGTCAGTCAGTTACGTTTCCTTATCATCTATTTATTGTCCAAATAAATCATATCTTTATACTTCACTCTCAATATCTCACTTTTAATGGATGTAAGAATCTTTCAAGGTTTCGAGGAACTTCTGGAAGTTATCTGTGAACTTTGTCCTAGATCTAGCAGTGATGATCCCTGTCTCGCCAAAAGCTTTAGCTTTCAAGGATAGTCTTGCTACATTGTTATGTTGCATGGATCCATCTACCCTCATCTGATGTGAGAGTTTTGGTTATATGCTAGTTTTGATGATGTTACCATATCTTCAACTATTTTCGAAAAACCCATCACTATCACTCCAACATCAATTGTTACTGCAATAGGATGTACTCAAGAAGGCACCACGGTTGAAGAAACTCCAAACACCCTTGCTCTTCAAGAAAATCTCAGATCCATTCATGATCCCTATGATATGTATGAACCAAATAATCTTGGAAATCTCCTTCCTACCGCCACCATATGGTTTCAGCTTCTCTTGACCAATCTTCGTCCTAGAGGAATAAATCTGCATATTTTATCTCATGAAGATAGAGTTCTGATTTATTGTCTCATGCATCGTGTTAGGATAAATCTTCCCCAAACTATCTTTAACTATCTCAAGAACTCGATTGTTGCTCCAGAAATCGTCATCACTCCTTCGTTCCATTTAGAAGAGTCCTCTCCGCTCTCTCCTTTAATGGCGGTGTAATACGGTGGGAGAGATGACTTAGTTTGCATTTTATTGCAAATTTTGTGGATAACAAGAGTCGCCACCGACTTTTATTTTATCCAATAAGGAAAGGGTGAAAAGAACAGGAAAGACCTTCGAGATTTTTTGAGTTCGGGGGGTAGGTTATGAAAAGGGAAGGTGTTAGCACCATTTTCATCCGTAGTTATCTACGGGCTCTTAATCGCTAGCTCACTTTTGAAAATTTGCTTTGTGTATGTGATTTTTTGAAAATATTTTGAAAAGCCTAAAGTACAACCAACTTTGTAATGGTTCTTGTATCAGTCCTCAAGAACGCGTACAAAGTGTTTTAGAAAATATTTTTAAAAGTGATGTATGATTTTTTTTTTGTTTTGAAGAGCTTTGTGAGCAAGCGATTAAGATCTACCCTTACTCAAGGTCTTTCTTGTAATTTCCTCCTCCTTTAGATAATTTTATCCTACAATTAGTTAGTAGGAAGCCCTATTGTTGGATGTGAAGGGACAGGCGTGAGTCATCGTACAATCATCGAAGGCAACTCGTAAAGACGCTTTAGCAATTATCGTTTAAGAGACTAGATCATTTACCGAAGGCAACATCGAAAGGGTCATCAAGGGACTACGATATTAAGTTATTTTTTCTTAAAGTTAGGTTATCTATCGATTGGTTTTTATCTTCCCATACAACCCTAATAACTAGGCGGTAATATAGCAAGTATAAAAAGACAGTAAAGGTGCGGAAAGTAAAAGCAGAAAAGATAAACCTAAACCTATTACACGGTTTTGGGGCAGGTATATAATAGAAAGCGGAAAGTAAAAACCCTAAGCTATTACAACCCGGAAAACAATTACATAATAATGAAAAATAAAAGCGAGAAATCTAAGTTATTACAAATTACGAACCCCATACACTTTATCTATGAAAATAAAATAAAATAAAATAGAGAGAAAAAAAAGAAATGTTTTTGATGATTTTTTTATGGAAAAGATTTTTTTAATGATGATTAAAATAAACCTAAAAACTAATTAATTTTAATTAACAAAAATAGTAGATTAATTAAATTAATAAAAAAGTTAATGATGAATAAATCTAAAAACTAATTAATTTTAATTAACAAAATAATTGATTAATTAAATTATTAAAAAATGTTAATGATGAAAAACCTAAAAATTAATTAATTTTAATTAACAAAATAATTAATTAATTAAATTAATAAAAAAGGTAATGATGAAAAACCTAAAAATTAATTAATTTTAATTAAAAAAATAATTGATTAATTAAATTAAAAAAAGGTTAATGATAAAAAATCTAAAAATTAATTAATTTTAGGGTTTACAAAAAAACAATTATTTTAGGTTTGTAAAAAAAAGGTTTGTGGTTTTATGGTTAGGTGAATTTAGGGGTTCAGAGAAAAAAAATAGGGAAAAAGAACAAGTTGGAAGCAAAATCACACAAAATGTCAGAGGTGGGTGTTGAACCCACGCCCTTAACCTTCCACACTGCATTAAGGGAAAAAATAGGGAAAAAGAACAAGTTAGAAGCAAAATCACACAAAATGTCAGGGGTGAGTGTTGAATCCACACCCTCAACCTTTATCACTACCTGTCTTTCCACTGCGCCATAGCTCACATATTATGCATCAAACCTGCTCTAATAATGTATATAAATGTAAACGTATCAAATTAGTTAACAATGTATAAATCAAAGGGTTGAATTAAAAAAAACTACCAAAACCGGTGAGGATGAACGTGATGTTCTGGGCATGATCTTGACTGCTTAAGAATTGAGATGGAGTTTTGGACACTTCAAGATGATAATACAATGCTTGGTTTCAATTGAGAAGGGCTGGAAACAGGGGTTTTGTGTTGCCCTAGTTTCTTGAATTTTTGGAAGTTTTAGAATAGTTTTCTCTGCAAAGGCTTTCGTGTGATGTTATGTCTGAATGAAGAGTAATATATAGAGAAGAATTGGGTTAAACCATTATGGACTCAGACCTTGTAAGAAAAGCCTTGACTTTATCTTCTTTAATTTTGAATTTAAATAAATAAAATATAAAATAAATGGAATAAAAATCAAAGGGGTGTATTAATAGGTTCAGAAGTTCACTATGAGGCCTAATACACGTTTGGACCTTGAAACACAAGCCCATTAGCCCAAAAATTTGTGTTTGATCAATTTGAACTTCATGCATTATTTCAAAATTTCCCAACTTGCACTAGTCATAACTCTTTCAATTTTTGTCATTTGAAGGTGATCTTTGACTTCTTAGAAATATCAAGATCTCCTCTATAATTTCTATTTTGATTATTTTTGCATTTGAAGACTTTATATTGATGTATGTTGCCTTAACAAAAAGTATCTTTTTGTTAACTTTTGGAATGACCTATAATATTTTGGCTCATATCTCTCAAATGAAGCATTTTTTAGACTTGAGATTAGAGAGATAAAGTTGTAGAGAATTAAATTTCCTTCACAATGAGCTTTGGTTAAGGGAAATCTGATGAAGCATGTGAAAGTTATGCTTGGTCAAAGTTCAGTTGACTTCTCCTTAAGAAAACCCTAATTTGGCAACTTTTGACTTTTAATGATTTGAGAGTTTTCCTTGATTAATAATGATCAACCCTTGATCAAATGATGAATATGACTTAAAAATCTTGACGTTAACCAAAAATCTTGAAGTTTGACTGTATGTTGACCACATTTGACTTTTGTTCAATACAATTGATTTTCAATCATCTGAGCAATTGACTGAGCAAACTTGTGATGCAAGGCTTGAAATTTGGCATGAGCATTCCTTGAGACATATGAGAAACCATGGGAACCACTTGAGGCCTTAGAAACCCAAACTTCCTTGAGAAAGATGAAACCCTAGTTGAAAGTCCATTGCTTAGGAGGAGAATTTGGGGTACAATAGCTGCCCTGTTCAATCTTCTTAAACCAGAAGAGTTAGATTGGCATGTCCGCCATTCATGATCTGAAGGTGGAAGAGGATTTAATACTTAAGTGCTCAGAAATTTGCACACATATATGCAGGAAGTAACGCCGTTGGTTGATAATATTGCTTGAATGGGCTTAAAGATGCCATTTAGAAAGATGGTGGAACATAGTCGGAGATGGGCTTATAGATGCAATTTAGAAAGATGATGGAATATAGTCAGAGATGGGCTTATAGATGCCATCCAAGGTAACTGTTGATAGAAGTATCAAAAGAGTCCACACTGGACTGTATCTGAAGAATGCTTTCAGGAATGAACATTCGGGGAAGGTGCTTAAGTAGCTGCTTATCAGATTTAGTCTCTGAGGGAAATGCTTGTCAGAATTCAGTCTCTGAGGTAAATGCTTGTCATGTAGATAGTCGCCTTGTCCTGTTTTGGGAATTGATCCATAATCTATTTCTGTTGGTAAACTTATCCTGTTCCGGGAATTCATACCACCTGGTCATGTTAATAGTTTCCCGTCCTATTTCGGGAGTTAATCTTTGCCTGGTCATACAGATAGTTGCCTCGTCTTCTTTCAGGAATTAATCTTTTATCTACTTTCTGTTGGCGAACCGGTCCCGTTTCAGGAATTTATACCTCCTGGTCGTACAGATAGTTGCCCCCCGTCTTGTTTCAAAAATTAATCTTGAACCTGGTCATACAAATAATTGTCCCGTCCTGTTTTGGGAATTAATCTTTGACTTGATTTCTGTTTGAGAACCTGTCTTGTTTCGAGAATTCATACTGCCTGGTTGTACAGATAGTTTCCTCATCTCGTTTCAGGAATTAATTTTGGACCTGGTCATATAGATAGTTTCCCCATTCTGCTTTGGGAATTAATCTCTGACATGTTTGAGAGTTGTTGATGATATTCGTCTATTTGTGAACTTTACCTGAAAAGATAAAATTAGTCTTTATGCAATGTCATGATATATGTAATGCATTGCGTAATGATGTTCTCAAAGTAAATGATGGTGTGCTATATGCGTTTCGTATGTATATTCTATGATATTTGTAAATGTTGTATGGATGTGAGATGTCATTGAGGCGTATTGGTAGCTCAGTGTAATATCTTTGCTAGGGAAAATAAATCCCTGACTGCCGCTGGAGGTGAAGAATATGAATCTTCAATCTTGTTTAGAATATCTCCGCTGGGGATTCCTACTTCCTATTTTGAGGATACTCTGTTGGGAATGTTTGACCTCTGCTTGGGGATAAAAGAGTTCAGGAACATTAGTCGTTCATCGCTCTACTAGGGATTTTAGTTCTTATATACCTTGACTAGGGATAAAAAAGATGAATAACCTTCAGAGGTGTTGTATGAATGAGTTTCTGATATGGACGTCAACTCTTCTGGGGGAGGACAAAGTTAAATGATATCTGGCTCGGTTTCAGATTCCATAGCAACTCGCTGGGGATAACCCGGACTACACTTTGATGGAGAAGAGAATCTTGCCGGGGATTTGCATTAATCAGAGAGATGAACTCTTCTTGGGAAATTAAATTTTGTTGGGAAAATAAACCCTGCAGGGGAAATAAACCCTGCTGAGGAAATAAACCTTGTTGGGGGGATAAACCATGCTGGAGAAGAGAATTCTGCAGGGGATTTTGCAATGTTGGAGAAATAAACTCAGTTGGGGAATTAAATTCTTGTGAACTGTGTTGAGGAAGTTTCCATTATATGCTGGAGAAATGATCAGATTACTTTATCCGTTAGGGGATTTGCTAGGGAGTATGATTATGTTAATAGCTGGAAGATGCCCCAATTCATGTCTAAAGGCATATTATACTCGCGGGGGAATGTATCTCTGTCGGGGATGAGCTCGTGAAGGTAACTTTGTGGGGATAGTTCCATGGAGATTGTTCTGTGGGGATTTATGGCTAACTTGAACATTATCCCAACTCCTAGAGTGATAAATCTTCTACTTATAAACAAGTGATGAGATAACGGGACATAGTCATACACTTTAATCCCTAGCTTTTTCCTGGACCGCCTTTTCAGATTTTCAGTCCACCGGGATACCCTTTTTTGCCCAAGCTGCCTTTTCAGGTTTTTGACTTTCCGGGTGTACAATATATATATATATATATATATATATATATATATATATATATATATATATATATATATATATATATATATATATATATATATCCCTAATTTTTTCCCAAACCCTTTTAGTTCGTCGGGATGCCCTTATTTTTGCCTAGGCCAATCAACCTAGCGGGTCTCTTTTTTATGCGTAGTATTTTTGACTATGTCCGCGTTCATAGGTGTTGTACCCCAAAATTTTCCCTCCCTTTTTCACAAGAAATCACAACCCCATGGTTTTCTCTGATTTTTGAGATTGGCTCAAAAATCGGTCAAACAGACTTTTCTTTATCAGTCAATCCAGAATTAGGGTTTTCTCTGATTTTTTGAAGATTGGCTCTGGAATTGATCAAACAGACTTTTCTTTATCAGTCAATCCAGAATTAGGGTTTTCGCTCGCATTTCTCAGAAGGAACTGAATCCTCAGAAATTCAGTTAACTGTTACATTGTTTTCACGCTTGTTCAAGATTACTGGTTGTTTCTCAAAACCCAATTATCTGGGATAAGAGCTGAGACTTTTGTTTGGAACATTAAGGCATCTGCTTGATTAAGTGGAGTGAAAGGTTTATCGTTTATTGGAATGCTTTGTTGCTTGATTAAGTGGAGTGAAAGGTTTATTGTTTATTGGAATGCTTTGTTTGTTTAACTGTACAATGCATGTGTTAATTGGAATACCATGCGTATTGTGAGTAATGCAAGGGTACGAGACTGCAAAGTTTGTTGATTATTTATTTTATCTGAATTAAAATTATTGGGATACAGTTACAATTATTTTGATTTAAGAGTCTTAAATAATTAAATAAACAATGCAAGAAAAGATTGGAAGATATTTGATAAAGACTTTTTTTTAAATTATTTTCAAATGTTGTTACAAAATTTATCGGAATATTGTAAATTTACAACTTATAGTATTTACAATAATATTTGTTTACAATAAATGAAAAAAAATAAATCTAAGCCCAATCTCCTAAGATCTTTGGCTTTTACTGCTTCCTCTATTTTCCCAGGATGCATTCACCTGAAAAAGAAGAAAGAAAAGAAAATTAGCACAAGAATTTTCAAATGAAAAGAAAGAAAAAAAGTCATCATTAAAATTGGCCGTCTGGAATCAGATTGCTTATTTTCGTCACGCTTTATTTTTCTCTCTGCAAATCACAAGAAGATTTCTCTTCTTGGTTCACAAAGAGAAAATTAAAATACAAATTGAAAAATGCAAGCATGCTGAGTTACAAACTGTCTAACCAAGCAAACCAAACATGACAGCCAAACCAAACTGAGTCACAAATTCAAAAGGACAAACAGGCGCCAAAATTGCCAAGGTATAAGTCAAACAAATGTATAATACAACAGCAAGCAAAGTCCCATATTTAACTACATAACAAATTGCCCAAAACCAAGTTACAAGACAAATTGGATAAATATGGTAATGCAGCATGAAAACAGAAATACAGCAGGCAAAAGCAAGACAGCAAGAGATAATTCACTTGACAAGTCAAAACCTGTCAAAAGGCTTTCATCATTTTCTAGACAGCCAACTTTTTAGAATTAAAAATAATAAGCAAAAATGCTTATGAGAGGGAGAGAGAAAGAGAGGATCTGAAGTGAGAAGTTTTGCAGTTTGGCTAAGGCAGGCTGTCAAAGACAGTAAAGAAAACAAAAATATATATAAAGAGAGGAGACTGTATAACAGTTCAGGAGAGAAAAAAATATTGAGCAAGCTGCAAACTACAAACTTGTTTTTGCCAAACCTGCACAAAATACCAAACCAACTTCCAAACCTTCAAACCTGCCTGTACAAAACACAAGCAAACCTGCTAGCAAACCTGCTAGCCAAAACTGCAAACCATAGGCCTGTTAGCCAAACCTGCTTGCCATACAACCAAAGCCTGCCCAGTTTACTCAAGCTTGCAAACTCAAGCAAACCTGCATAACCTGCATAACCTGCTTGCAAACTCAAGCAAACCTGCATAACCCTCAAACCTGCTTGTCCGAAAACAACAACAAACCTGTCAAAACTACAAACACACAGGCCAAACTCAACAACCTGCATCTCAAAACCAAAACAAGCCTGCAAGCTACACAAGAAACATCAAGCTTTCCAAACCTGCATAACTCAAGCAAACTCAAGCCTGCTTCTAAAACTGCAAAAATCCAAACTCAAAGGCAAGCCAAAACTGCAACTTGCTCGAAAATCCGACCAAAACTATCACCAACAAGTTTCAAACCAACAAAGAACAAACACAGTAGTTTCAGAACTTCTGTTCATCATCAACAAAAACACAACCAGTTTCAGATTTTATACATCATCACTAACAAAGCAACAAACTCAAAGCAAAACAACATAAGCCAGTTTTCAGAAGCTAAAGATCATCATAAAATCATCAGGGTCAACAACGAGAGAGGAAGAGTTTTAGAAGTAAAACAAGCAAGTTTCAGAAACGTGATCATCATCAACAATATCAACGAAGCAAGCAAGTTCTCAGAACAATATCATCATCAAACAAATCAAGAAATACAGAGATACCAGTAAAGCAAGCAACCATCATCTCCGTCCTCCTCCTAGCCTCCTGGGAGCGCCACCGGCCGGCTCACCCTCCCTCTCTCACTTTTCAGAAGCAAAACGCTCAGGTAAACTTTTTCTCAACCACTTTTACTGTATATCAAACACAAAAAACCATAGATTAAAACATGCAAGCAATCAATAAACAAACATTGAAATCGAAAAAACCTTAAAGCGCGAATGAGATAAAACTGTACCATTCAAACAAAACAATGTGGACCGCTGTGAAGATGAGAGAAGAAGGAGGCAACGCTCCGGTGGCTAGGCTCATGGAGGGAGTATCAGACGCTTCGCCGGAGAGAGATGAGAGAAACGAAGAAGAAAAGCAAGAAGGAGGCGCCGCTGTAACCAAAACTTACGAACCCTAATCAAATGAGCAAACGCTAAAAAATTTGTCACAACGTCTCATTCTGGGCCTTCTCCCCAAATAAAACCATAGGCCCAAGTGTTTCTGAGCACGCACCCCCTTTCTTTTGCTATTTTGTTCTTCTTCAATTTTCTTATTATGGGCCACAAATTGCCTAAAGCCCATCTTTTTTTTCTTCTTTTCAAAACTAATACCTTTTTTATTTTACTTTCTTTCTTTTAATTAACACAAATACTAATTTAATTTGGTTTTACTTTCTTTTTAAGTTATTATTAATCTTGTTTATAATAAAAATACAAAAAAGAATATTTAGTTTAAATAATTTTTTGGTTTTCTTTAAACCTAGTTATTGATTAACAAAAATACATAAATAATAGAACTTTAATTTAAATAAATTTTCTTTCTTTAAAACTTTTTCTTTTCATAAATTCCTAAAAAATACAAAAATAATAATAAATACTTAATCTTTATTAGGTTAAATTTTATTTGTTTATTTGTAAGTAAATATATACATCTCATATTTCTTTGATTTTTCTTTATCTTATATTGTTATAATCTTATGTTGAGTGGCGATGATTCAATTTGGTTGTAACCCATAATATTTGGGACATTATTATTCTTGAGAGACTCATCCCCATTTGTAAATAATTGTACCCCTATCCCCGGATACTCTTTTGTAATAGCTTAGAATTTAATTCTCGCACTTTATGCTTTTAAATTATTCCATGTTTAGAGATTAGGGTTTTGTATGTGAAAGTCTAAAATCAATCGCTAGATGACCTAATACAAGATAAATGCATGAAAATCAATACACAATGCACACTTGCACCTCTAGGGTAACCTCACTTGTTGCCTCGGAAAATGCAATCATGTCCCTCGAATATGAGACACTCTAGAAAATTCCCCTTCGATAAACAAAGATCGTAGTCCCTCGATGACCCTCGATGTTGCCTTCGATAAAACGATCTCGTCCCTTACAAAATTGCTAGAGCGTCTCACAAGTTGCTTCCAATGATTGTATACGATGACCCGTGCCTGTCCCATTTAAACATCCTAACACAAGGTTGTTCACCAAATACAATGGTGAAACAACACTGTTAAAAGGGTTAAAAACATAAGAAAAATCTTTGAGTAAAATAGGGTAGACAACTCTTAGTTACTTGATCAAAAATCTTGCAAAACATCCTTGCCATTTTCAAACACACTTCACAACACAACTTCAAAACAATTTCAAAACAACTTTCAAAACATTGAAATATCTTTTCAAAAAGACACACACCTTTGTATATATTCAAACAAAAATCATTACAAAGGTTGCCTAGACAAGGCCTCTTTTTCAAAGCATTTTCAAAAACCACACACAAAGCACCATTTTAAACAATTGAAAAGCAAAGGCAAGTGATCTAAAATAAGTAACTAAGAGCCCATGGAAAACCATGGATGAAAAGGGTGCTAGAACCTTCCTTTTTCATAATCTACCCCCCGAACCCAAGAAAACATCTCAAAGGTCTTTCCTGTGCTTTTTAACCTTTCCTTTGGATAAAATAAAAAGTCGGTGGCGACTCTTGCTAAACCGAACAAGTGCGAAAACAAACATAAAATCCCAAGCCAGTTCTCCCACCGTATCATAATAGGGCACGAAGAATTTTCATTGTCCATGGTAGTAAGTTGTTGTAGCACTTCCAGAAAATATTTTCTTGATCATACATGGCCCTTCGTAAATCCTAGCATTTTCGTACGCATCCTGTCTAAGTTCTTTGTAAATCCTAGCATTTTCGTACGCATCCTGTCTAAGTTCTTCCAATTCATTAATATCCAGGATACGCTTCTCTCCAGCGGTGGTGTAACTTAAGTTCAGATTCTTAATGGCCCAATAGGCCTTGTGTTCTAACTCAACTGGGAGATGGCATGACTTACCATAAATAAGCTTGAAAGGGGTGGTACCGATGGGAGTTTTATAGGCAGTTCTATAAGCCCATAAAGCTTCGTGAAGTTTAAAGGACCAGTCCTTTCTGGACGTAGCGACAGTTTTTTCAAGGATTTGTTTTATCTCGCGATTTGAAACTTCAACTTGTCCGCTAGTTTGAGGATGGTAAGGTGTAGCTATGCGATGTCGAACTCCATATTTTCCTAATAATTTTTCAAAGATTTTGGAAATGAAATGAGATCCACCATCACTTATAACGAGTCTGGGTACACCGAACCTAGGAAAAATTATGTTCTTGAACAACTTAATTACCACTCGGGTGTCATTTGTTGGAGAAGATATAGCTTCGATCCATTTTGAGACATAATCCACAGCCACGAGTATATACTTGTTGCCAGATGAAGATGGAAAGGGTCCCATAAAGTCTATCCCCCACACATCAAAGATTTCGACTTCTAAAATGCCTTTTTGTGGCATTTCATCACGTCTAGATATATTACCGGTGCGTTGGCACCGGTCGCATTTTAAGATGGTGGCATGTACGTCTTTCCATAAATTAGGCCAATAGAGGCCGGATTGTAAAATCTTTGCACAAGTTTTGGATGTACTCGCATGTCCGCCGTAAGGTGCAGAATGACAGTGTTTTATAATGTTTTCAATCTCTTCTTCTGGCACACATCGGCGGAAAATTCCATCGGGACCTCTCTTGAAAAGTAAAGGTTCATCCCAATAATACTGTTTAAGATCATGGAAGAATTTCTTCTTCTGTTGGTAAGTAAGTTCAGGTGGTAAAACGCCTGCAGCGAGGTAGTTTACGAAATCGGCATACCAAGGCACTGAGGACACGGCTAAGGTGGTTTCCATGAGTTTATCTGGTTCTGTGTCTTCCAAGTGGGCAATTAGTTTATCATACTGGAATTCATCATCGATCGGCACTTGTTCATGTTTAAGATTTTCTAGTCTAGAGAGATGATCTGCTACCACGTTTTCGGTTCCTTTCTTATCTTTGATTTCTAAATCGAACTCTTGCAGTAGCAATATCCATCTCAGGAGTCTAGGTTTAGCGTCCTTTTTGGTTAGGAGATATCTAATAGCAGCATGATCAGTGTATATGATTATTTTGGATCCTACTAAGTAGGAACGAAACTTGTCTAATGCGAAGATCACTGCTAAGAATTCTTTCTCGGTTGTAGCATAATTCATCTGCGCTTCGTCCAGGGTTCTGCTTGCATAATATATGACGTGGAGTCTTTTATCCTTTCGCTGTCCTAAAACAGCTCCTACGGCATAGTCACTTGCGTCACACATTATTTCAAAAGGTTCATTCCAATCTGGAGTTTGCATTATAGGCGCAGAAATTAATGCTTTCTTAAGTGTTTGAAATGCTTCTAAACATTTTTCGTCGAAGATAAATTCAGCGTCTTTCATTAATAGCTCAGTTAGGGGTTTAGTTATCTTAGAGAAATCTTTAATGAATCGTCGATAAAAACCGGCGTGTCCTAAAAAGCTTCGGATTTCTCTAACAGTTTTCGGAGGTTGAAGGTTCTCAATAACTTCGATTTTAGCAGAATCGACTTCAATTCCTCTTTTGGATATAATGTGTCCTAAAACAATTCCTTCTTGTACCATAAAATGGCATTTCTCCCAATTAAGCACTAGATTAACCTTCACACAACGTTCTAATACCCTTTCTAAATTTTCTAAACATTCTTCAAAGCTTTGTCCACAGACGGAAAAATCGTCCATGAAGACTTCCATAATATTGTCCAGAAAATCAGCAAATATTGCCATCATACATCTTTGAAAAGTTGCAGGAGCATTGCATAAACCAAATGGCATTCTTCTATAAGCAAAGGTTCCAAAAGGGCATGTGAAAGTTGTTTTCTCTTGGTCATTAGGATGAATAGGTATCTGAAAGAAACCTGAATAACCGTCCAAGAAACAAAAATGAGAGTGTCTAGCTAAACGTTCTAACATTTGATCAATAAATGGTAAAGGGAAATGATCTTTTCTGGTGGCTTTGTTAAGTTTACGATAATCGATGCACATCCTCCATCCAGATTCGACTCGTTTAGTTATGATTTCTCCTTTCTCATTTTCGACTACTGTGACACCTTCTTTCTTAGGTACAACATGCACAGGACTAACCCATTTGCTATCAGATATAGGATATATGATTCCTACTTCTAACAACTTCATA
The DNA here is from genome assembly GCA_948472305.1 of Vicia faba. Lineage (NCBI taxonomy): Eukaryota > Viridiplantae > Streptophyta > Magnoliopsida > Fabales > Fabaceae > Vicia > Vicia faba. The sequence goes on along the minus strand of OX451739.1, from coordinate 458,892,527 downwards.
ACTTCCTTTTTCACAACCTCGCTCAAAATCGAGTTTAGTCTCCTCTGGTGTTCTCTTGAAGTTTTACAATCTTCTTCTAGCATAATGCGATGCATACAGATAGAGGGACTTATTCCTTTAAGATCAGTGATATTATATCCTAAGGCTGTTGGATATTTTCTCAGAGTTTGTAAAAGTTTTTCAGTTTCGGTTTCGCCAAGTTCTGCGTTGACTATCACTGGTCGTTCGAGCTCGGAATCTAGGAATTCATATCTTAGATTTTTAGGAAGTGTTTTGAGTTCTAGGGATGGTTTCCTTAAACATTGTGTAGGATCTGGTGCTATAACTAAGCATTCACTTAGATTACTAATCAGATTTTCATCGAGATTGTCTTCATTTTCAAGCTCAGCTTCTTTTCTACATTCATCGATGATATCCATGAAGTAACAAGTATCTTCAATTGCAGGTGCTTTCAGGAATTGAGAGAGGATAAATTGGATTTTCTCTTCACCTACTTCAAAAGTAAGTTTTCCTCTTTTTACATCTATAATTGCACCTGCTGTAGCTAAGAAAGGCCTTCCAAGAATGATTGGGGTAACTTCGTCCTCCCTTATGTCCATGATAATGAAATCGGTTGGTATATAGAATTGGCCAATGCGTACAGGAACATTCTCGAGAACTCCTGCAGGATATTTAATTGACCTATCTGCTAATTGAACGGACATTTTGGTTGGTCTGAGTTCTCCCATTTCAAGTTTCTTGCATATAGATAACGGCATCACACTTATACTGGCTCCAAGATCACATAAAGCTTTATCTATGACAAATTTGCCAATTACACATGGAATAGAGAAACTTCCAGGGTCTTTGAGTTTAGGAGGCATTGTGTCTTGAATAATTGCACTACATTCAGCAGTAAGCATGACAGTTTCATTATCCTCTAGCTTTTTCTTATTGGATAGAATCTCTTTAAGGAATTTAGCGTAGGAGGGCATTTGAGTTATAACTTCGGTAAAAGGAATTGTGACATTAAGTTGTTTAAGAAGATCCACGAATTTCTTGAATTGACCCACATTCTTAGTTTTAGCTAACCTTTGAGGGTATGGGATACGAGGCTTATAAGGTGGTGGGGGTACATAAGTTTCATCTTTTTGCGTGGTATCTTCATTATTATCTCTCTGATTTTCCTTTTCTTCTTTATCTTTAGTTTCAGATTGTTCATCATAGTTTTGTTGCATAGCTGGGCTATTATTTCTGGGATCTACAGGTCCATCATACTCTGTTCCGCTTCTTAAGATAACAGCATTTGCATGTCCTTTGGGATTAGGTTGAGGCTGTCCAGGAAATGAGCCAGCAGGAGCAGCAGAAGCCGCTTGTTGTTGAGCTACATGAGAGATTTGTGTTTCTAACATTTTATTATGTGTAGCTAAAGCATCAAGCTTGTTAGATAATTGCTTAATCTGCTCATTAATGTGTATATTCTGATTTTGAACCTCCTTATTAGTCTGGGATTGAGTATTATTGGTTTGGTTTTGAGTAGCGATGAAGTGCTCTATCATGACTTCCAAATTAGACTTCCTAGGAGCATTAGACGTGTTAGGACCATTATTAGGATGATTTGGGATAGTCTTAGGATAACCAGGTGGTGTAGCAGGAGCTTGTCCAGGTGCGTATAACGCGTTGTTATTCTTGTATGAAAAGTTAGGATGATTCTTCCAGCCAGGGTTATATGTGTTGCTGTAAGGATTACCCTGTATGTAATTCGCTTGTTCAGCTGGAACTCCTGTTAAAAGTGGGCATTCTGGAGCAAGATGTGATTGAATACCACATAAGTCGCAAGTTTGAGCAATTGCAACAACAGTATCTGCGGGAGCGGTGGTAAGATTCTCGAGCTTTTGAGTGAGAGCTTCCACTTTAGCGTTGACTTGATCCAGACTATTCACTTCAACCATGGCACCTTTTGTTTGAGATTTCTCTACGCTAACTCTCTCCGTACCCCATTGGTAATGGTTTTTAGCCATGCTTTCGATAAGTTGTCTTGCTTCAGTATATGGTTTATTCATCAGTGCGCCACCAGCTGCGGCGTCTATAGTCAATCTCGTATTATACAAGAGACCATTGTAGAACGTGTGAATGATCAGCCATTCTTCTAAACCATGATGAGGACAGAGTCTAAGCATGTCCTTATAACGTTCCCAAGCTTCAAAGAGTGATTCATTGTCTTTTTGTCTGAAACCATTGATATTGGCTCTGAGCATAGCAGTTTTGCTTGGAGGAAAATATCTAGCCAAGAAGACTTTCTTCAACTCATCCCATGTGGTGATTGAGTTGGAAGGAAGAGATTGGAGCCATGCGCGAGCTCTGTCTCTGAGAGAAAAAGGGAATAGGCGCAATCGTATCGCCTCGGGGTTAACACCATTCGCTTTTACAGTGTCTGCGTACTGCACAAACACTGACAGATGAAGATTCGAGTCGTCAGTAGGAGCTCCAGAAAACTGGTTCTGCTGAACGGCGGAAAGAAGCGAAGGTTTTAGCTCAAAATTGTTTCGAGCGATAGCAGGAGCAGCAATACTATTATGAGGCTCTGCTTGAGAAGGAACAGCGTAGTCCTTAAGAGGACGAGGAGCAGGAGCATCAGGATCAGCCATCTTCTTGAGTTCTTCAACGTCAGGAAGTTTGGTCGGAGGAAGGTTGTTGCGTTCTAAATACTCTTGAATTCGTCTCCTTAATCTAAGGTAACGCTCGATATCGTATATAGGTATATGCAAAGGCGCGCCTTGAGAGCGAGTATTTGGCATACACAGAGGGAAAAGAAATAGTTGCTATAGTCTATACTTCGTAATAAAATTACGATATCAACTTAAATAGTCCCCGGCAACGGCGCCAAAAACTTGATCGCGACTTTATCGTCTAAATTAATCGGGAGACTGCAAGTATACAGCCCTATCGCGTAGTTTTAAAAGATATCGAACCTAAGGGACTATAAATCGAACTAACGTAACCTAAACTACTGTGTAAAGCTATAGCTATCGAATAGTTAATTTGGGGAATTTTTGGGTAATAAAACTTAATTCTAATTGAAATAATAATAATGCGAATATCGGTATGTACGTCGTTAACACTAAAGAATCCGGCTTTCTACAGGCTTGTTTTCTAAAAATGATAATAATATCTTTTTCAGCAAAAAGTATTTATTCAAAAATCTATTCTCAAACTTTCGCTCTATTGAAGTAAATTATAATTTTAAACTCTGATGTATGCTTTCGCTATCCCATTGATTTTAAAATTACTTTTTGAAAATAAATAAAGTTTAATTGGTTTTAAAACGCTGTCGCAGTCTTTAAAAACAATACCTAGCATCTACTATCTGATTCTAAACCTCAAACTGTCGCTCTGTTGGTTTCTAATCTTAGTCGGTTTATTAACCTCAAACTATCGCTCTGTTGGTTTCTAAACCTTTTTAACAAAATAAACTAGATAACTAAATCAGAAAAGGTGTTTATTTTATGAAATATAATCAAGCCTGTTTATTCCGGATCCATTCAAATTAACTCGTTACATACCGATATTTAAATGATTTAGCCAGACATACTCAGAAAAACGGACATGGATACATTAAAGGAATTAATAATCATAAATAAATTCATGGCTAAATAAAATATTCTCATGCAAATAATTAATTAAAGGATATAAATAAAGAACCTGAATTAAATAATGCTGGAAACAATCTTTGAAGCTTGAATCAATCCGTACAGAATCTCCATTCTTCAACGGGAATAAATTCTAAGTATTCGAAAAGGAAAAGAAAACTGGCTGGAAAAAAAATAACTACTAGGAATCGAATTACACTGGAAACTAGTAAATGCAATGAAAGTAAAAATTCTGAAAACTGGAAAAATTCTAAGCAAAAAAACGGTCCCAATTTTCACTTTCTAATGTATTCTTATAGTCCTTGAACGTAACCACCTCTTCAGATATTTTTGTGTCCCACGTATCCTTGAATTTCTCGTTTCTTACTTGCCCACGTTGAGACGGGCGCCCCAATTGACTTGTTCTTCCTTTGACCATGCTGAGACGGGCGCCTCCCACTAAGGGGAAAGTCCGAGGCGGGCGCCTCAATTGTAGGAGGAGAGTTGAGACGTGCGTCTCACTCTTGCATGCGCTTTTAGGGTTTTCTTGCCTGCGTGGGTTTGAATTCTATTGGGCCCGTTTGGAGATAATAGACCCTTTTTGATCCATCATCATTGCTTTGCACACCCCTTCTCTTCATTTCTTGCACCTTTAGTCCAATAACTCTTGAATTTCTTCACTTTGCTCAATCTGTCTAATTAAAATAAAATACCTGAAACAATAAAAATACCGGCGTAATATGGAAATAAAATGAAATAATTAGATAAAAATACTAACATTACCTATGAAAATTAAATCAAATATACTATATAAAATTGCGTTATCAAACTCCCCTATACTTAAACCGTTGCTTGTCCTCAAGCAAAAGTAAAAAGGTGAAAATCACTGACGCGCAGTTAAACATAGATATAAGAACATACATCACTTCGTACCAGGTTGCAAGTTGAAAAAAAAATTTTTTGTTAGAGAATTTAAGTCGAACTTAAACACCAAAGTTACCGTAGGAACACTGGATAATCCCATTTAAGCAGACCAATTCAAGTCATGTCATTATAGCTTAACCTAATACTATGTTTTATTTCACCCGTTTTCATTCTAGTGCAATCACATTAAGCCCTTTACCTTACACGCACATAGTGGAGTAACTGGTTAGTGAATTTGATCTTGGTAAGCCAGCTAGGAGTTCTGGTAATTTAATCATATGGTACTCCCTTTTTCCAATTAAAAATTGCGGGGGATCAAACCGTAATTTGCCCTACCAAGTTCAGCACCAGGGACCACTGAACCAATTTATAATGGATTATTTTGCATTTAAATTTATAGTTTATGCAACTGTTGGATTAAATGATCTGGTAAGGATCATCTAACTTAATAAGTGCATCTTCAGATAAAAGCAATTTCTTAAGAATATTTGATCAATCACTTATATTCATCAGCTCTCCACGTAGTTTGTGTTTTATGGCGGTGCCGACTGCTTAATAAACTACTCGGGGCTAGTCTAAAACTAAGTTTTAAAGGTTTTGGTATAATAAGTACTTAAATCGATCCAACATCTCGGGGGTTTTGAAGTGTTAAGACGATAGCAATTTTGCTAAGTTGCTCGAATTCTTGTTTATAATAGGCAACCTTAATACTAGTTGAATAATGTTTTATAAATGCGTGTTAAAATTGTTTTATTTTATTCGTTATGGCTCAAGAAATAGGGGGAATTCGAGTAAGCACAAATTTAAATTTTTGTATAAGAGATTAAAATTTGCATAAATAAGTATTTTATTGAATTGAAATTTTGCAATACAAGAAAAGAAATAAAAGGAAAAATACTACAAAGAGTGCAAAGGAAATAGAAATGAACAAGGAAGTGATCTGACTCCCCCCATACTTAAAAGGAGCAATGACCTCAATGCGATAAAAACAAAGGAGAATCAGATGAAAAGAGAAAGGCGATCACTCGTGGTTTTGAGAATCATGAGCTCTTGTTCTTCATCCTCTAGTACGAGGTCTTCGTCCTACGTCAGAATTAGAATCATTAAGATGAAGTGCGTCTGCTATGCGAGCTTGTAAAGATTCGAGGTTACGATCATGGCGAAAAGCATATTGTTGTTGTTCGCATCGCATCTCTTGTTGATCACGTTGTACTTCCTGTACGAGACGTAAAGTCTCAGCTTGGTTTTGTTGCATGGCATGGAACAACTGATCTTGACGAAGCATATGAGCCTGCATGGCTGCGAAATTTGCAGCGGGATTGTCTGGTTGTTGGGCGGCAGGTGCATCAAGAGCATAACGCCAATTTGCGCGGACTCGGACGTCGGTACGATGCGGACAAGGTAACATAATATCAGGAATTGGACGACGATTTATCACCAATGTAAACCGGCCATCATGTCTTGGAGAGATTATGTGGGAATCTCGGCAATAGATGACATCGAGTAAAGTGGCTGGCATCATGTATGGTAACAAAGAAAGTAGCTCGGCGGAAAGGCCTAAAGCAAATGCTAAAGATGTGATGATGCCTCCAAAAACAAAGGGATTAGTACCTGCCGCGTTCGCGCATGTGTGGATGTGACTGAGCATGAAAGGAGCGACGTTGACAGCCTGACCATTAAGGGCACAGAAAATGATGAACAGCTCATTTTGGTTGACCTTGTGGTTGTTGGTCCGACCAAAGATGGTGTTAGCAAGAACGCGGTGAAAGTACCTTAATGCAGGGTTATGTATTTGAGAAGCATAGAGATCGCGCCAACTTTCCGTTGTTTGACCGGTTAGATCATTCCATAAGGAGAAGCCGACTTGATCCCAAGAAAGATCGTGGTCATCGTCGAAAGGCTTGTAATGAACATGCTCGCCGCGAGTGAAAGATAAGAGTTCGACGACTCTTTCTTGATCAAGAGAGTACTCTTGGTTGAACATGCGGAAGTTGGCGGTTCCGGTTGTGTAGGGATCGTTGACAGGCGTTGTGTAAGAGAAGGAACTAAGAAATTCAAGCACGAGTGGTTCATAAGTTGGACATGGGTTTGTGCATAGACTGGTTAAACCGGTGTTATTGAGCATTAATACGATGCTATCGGTCATTCCTAAGGTTTCCAAACACTCCGAACTTATGTATTTTGTAGGGACGACGGAACGGGTATAGAATTTGGTATACTTTTGTAGTTGTTGGCCGTCGTTGTTGTCACGGAAAATGATATTGGATAGGTCGGGTGGTGGTCGGTCGGGCTTAACTTGTCTTTGGTTGTTTCGTGGAGCCATAAATGGATATGGGTAGAAGAAAAAAAAAAGGTAGAAAGTATGGGTGTAGGAGAGGAAATGGTAGAGATGGTTAGAAATGTTGTGAAAATAGAAAGAAGGATGAATGGTATTTATAGTGGAGGGAGATTTAAGAGTGATAAATTATAATAAGTGGGTGTTGGAAAATGGAGGGGAAAATTTGAATGGAGATTAATGGTGGGAAATGGAAGGAATATAGTTTGAATGGGAATAAATAGTGTTGAATATGAATTAATGGGGTGAATGGGAAAACGAAACGGACAAGACAAGTAAATGCAGGGAGACCAGCTTTTACTGCGCGAGACAAAAGCTGAGGCGCCCGCCTGACATAGGAGACCACGCGTGAGGCGTGCGTCTCAAAGCTGCAAGGGAAGTTGGAGGCGTGCGCCTCCTGTCAGCGCGTTAGACTGAGGCGTGCGTCTCAGCTTGTTTGGGGAACAGGAACAGGCGCGTGAATGACAGTATGCATGTAATAATACTAATATTCCTATAACAAAATATATTTATAACATACAATATATTAAGCTGCAATATAATTATAGGAAAATAACGTGAACGGATTTTTAAAATGATGACCAAAATTGCTTACAATCTTCAGAATCATGTGTCTGGAAAGTAAATCATAAAAACATAACGAAAATATTGTAATTCCTAACAAAATCAAACTAAGCTAAATATAACGAACTACTTAAAAACTCTAGCCACTACATGGTCCTGCCTTAGGAGCGGAGGAAGAATGAAAGTAGGAGAAAACTTCTTGAAATTGCGCAGAAACAGTATCCATAAAACCAAAGAAGTCTGCTCGCAAACTAGTCAAATCTTCCCTCAAAGCCTGATGTTCCACCTGGAGAGCGTGGATGACAGGGGCATAATCAGTGGTAGGAGCCTCATGCATAACAGTGTCAGGAGCAACAGAGTGAGCGGTAGAGTCGTGTTGAGGAGGGCCCAGATCATAATAACCTGAAGGAGCAGTGGGATCTTCCTCAGAATCTTCCAAAACCTCATAATCTTGCGGAGTCTCAGGAGTGCGGGGTGGAGAAGGCTGCTGGTCAAGACCAAAAAGCCAGTTGGCTTTGTTATGCACACTCGTAGCAGGGTTAGGCAAGGTAAACAGCTGCATGACTTTACCATTAATCAACAAGGTAAACTCAGTCGGGCCAAGATCACCAATTATACCAGTGTTGAAACAGAACTCGATGGTCATGCAAGTAATACCCGTAAAAGCATTCAGATGCTTAAAGGATTGTCGAGGTCCAACAACATTTGCAATCATAGTGACGAGACCTCCCATCCGAATGGGTGCATGATCAGTATCAATGAGATCCACAAAGGTACGGATCAGATAGGTGATCGCATTAACCGGACGGTTTTGCGAAGCACAATACATGATAAACAGCTCATCTTTAGAAACCGTAGTGACATTCTGGGGTTTTCCAAAAATGGTGTGGGCCAGAATCTTATGGAAATACATGAAGGTCGGGTTGTGGATATTCTCTGATACAAAGTCCTCGGGCTCAGGGTTAAGGATTCCAGAAATAGATCCCCAAAAATAGTCAAGCTCTCTAAATCCAAGACACTCCTCCTGAGTTTCATGATAAACTCCTATGCCATTAGGAAAACCAAGAAGCTCACCCAATTCTTTATGGTTAAACTTGAAAGTGATGCCAAAAAGTCTGAAGATAATAAGTCCACAGCGTAAAGCGAAACCATGAGTAGGAAAGTACATCAAAGAGCTGAGGAACTCCAAAGTAAGGTTCCGATAAGTGGCATAGCAAGTCATAAAGCGTGAACTATCCCACCCAATCTGATTCAACAGAAAAAGCACACTATCACGAATACCAAGAGCAGTCATAGCACCGTGATGAGGGTAGATAGTGGGTAACATCTCACGCTCGGATAAAACTCCATATTTGGTGCGTTGATTTCTCCCTCTGAAACTAACCGGCATATTGTCAACTCGAGACATAGCGGGAAGAGAAATAAGAAGCAAGAAATAGCCTGGCGAGAAGAAAAATAAAGAAGATCAGCATTGGCCAAAATGCCGATAAGAAGAAAAAAACATAGAATAGAAAGAAATAAGACAAAGAGGAGAAATATAATGAATAGATAAAGAAAAGAAATATATATATATATATATATATATATATATATATATATATATATATATATATATATATATATATATATATATATATATATATATATATATATATATATATATATATATATATATATATATATATATATATATATATATATATATATATATATATATATATATATATATATTTGTTTTTGTTTTCGTTAAAAATAGACTAAAGAAGAAATGAAAAATAAGAAGAAGGAAAATAAAAAATAAATAATAAAAAAAGGGTGGGTTGTCTCCCACAAAGCGCTTTGTTTTATGTCGTAAGCTCGACAAATAGGACTAAAAACTAGGCTTTTAATCGAGCGTGTGGCTCGTCTAGATTTATCGTTTGAGAAGTTCCCTCGAGTTCATTTAGATGGTAATGTTTTAAACGCTGCCCGTTTACTATAAACGGTTCAATCGAAGGTCCCTTAATCTCTATCGCACCATTTGGATAAACTCGAGTTATTTCAAAAGGTCCGGACCATCTAGATCGTAATTTTCCAGGAAATAATTTTAATCGTGAGTTAAATAGTAATACCAAGTCACCTATGTTAAAATTCTTCCTAGATATATACTTATCGTGCCATTTCTTTGTGCGCTCTTTGTAAATCCTAGCATTTTCGTACGCATCCTGTCTAAGTTCTTCCAATTCATTAATATCCAGGATACGCTTCTCTCCAGCGGCGGTGTAACTTAAGTTCAGATTCTTAATGGCCCAATAGGCCTTGTGTTCTAACTCAACTAGGAGATGGCATGACTTACCATAAATAAGCTTGAAAGGGGTGGTACCGATGGGAGTTTTATAGGCAGTTCTATAAGCCCATAAAGCTTCGTGAAGTTTAAAGGACCAGTCCTTTCTGGACGTAGCGACAGTTTTTTCAAGGATTTGTTTTATCTCGCGATTTGAAACTTCAACTTGTCCGCTAGTTTGAGGATGGTAAGGTGTAGCTATGCGATGTCGAACTCCATATTTTCCTAATAATTTTTCAAAGATTTTGGAAATGAAATGAGATCCACCATCACTTATAACGAGTCTGGGTACACCGAACCTAGGAAAAATTATGTTCTTGAACAGCTTAATTACCACTCGGGTGTCATTTGTTGGAGAAGCTATAGCTTCAATCCATTTTGAGACATAATCCACAGCCACGAGTATATACTTGTTGCCAGATGAAGATGGAAAGGGTCCCATAAAGTCTATCCCCCACACATCAAAGATTTCGACTTCTAAAATGCCTTTTTGTGGCATTTCGTCACGTCTAGATATATTACTGGTGCGTTGGCACCGGTCGCATTTTAAGATGGTGGCATGTACGTCTTTCCATAAATTAGGCCAATAGAGGCCGGATTGTAAAATCTTTGCACAAGTTTTGGATGTACTCGCATGTCCGCCGTAAGGTGCAGAATGACAGTGTTTTATAATGTTTTCAATCTCTTCTTCTGGCACACATCGGCGGAAAATTCCATCGGGACCTCTCTTGAAAAGTAAAGGTTCATCCCAATAATACTGTTTAAGATCATGGAAGAATTTCTTCTTCTGTTGGTAAGTAAGTTCAGGTGGTAAAACGCCTGCAGCGAGGTAGTTTACGAAATCGGCATACCAAGGCACTGAGGACACGGCTAAGGTGGTTTCCATGAGTTTATCTGGTTCTGTGTCTTCCAAGTGGGCAATTAGTTTATCATACTGGAATTCATCATCGATCGGCACTTGTTCATGTTTAAGATTTTCTAGTCTAGAGAGATGATCTGCTACCACGTTTTCGGTTCCTTTCTTATCTTTGATTTCTAAATCGAACTCTTGCAGTAGCAATATCCATCTCAGGAGTCTAGGTTTAGCGTCCTTTTTGGTTAGGAGATATCTAATAGCAGCATGATCAGTGTATATGATTATTTTGGATCCTACTAAGTAGGAACGAAACTTGTCTAATGCGAAGATCACTGCTAAGAATTCTTTCTCGGTTGTAGCATAATTCATCTGCGCTTCGTCCAGGGTTCTGCTTGCATAATATATGACGTGGAGTCTTTTATCCTTTCGCTGTCCTAAAACAGCTCCTACGGCATAGTCACTTGCGTCACACATTATTTCAAAAGGTTCATTCCAATCTGGAGTTTGCATTATAGGCGCAGAAATTAATGCTTTCTTAAGTGTTTGAAATGCTTCTAAACATTTTTCGTCGAAGATAAATTCAGCGTCTTTCATTAATAGCTCAGTTAGGGGTTTAGTTATCTTAGAGAAATCTTTAATGAATCGTCGATAAAAACCGGCGTGTCCTAAAAAGCTTCGGATTTCTCTAACAGTTTTCGGAGGTTGAAGGTTCTCAATAACTTCGATTTTAGCAGAATCGACTTCAATTCCTCTTTTGGATATAATGTGTCTGTGATCGGTGGATCTGGAACTGACTGTTTAACGCTGGTTCGCGAAATGTCGCGGAAGCAAGAGTCGCCACCGTCTTTTATTTTCTCCAAATGGAAAGGACAAAAGCACAGAAAAATTCCTTAAAGAGATTGCTCTCGGTTCGGGAGGTAGGTTATAGAAAGGGAAGGTGTTAGCACCCTTTCTATCCATGGTTATCCATGGGCTCTTAGATACTTGCTCATTTGTGTTTTCAAAAATGGTTGTTTGCTTTTCAAATGTGTTTTAAAAAGTTTATTTGAAAAATTTCAGTTCGACTCGTACGTCAGAGTGTTTGAAAAATTTGCTTTGAAAGCTTTTGAAAATGTGTCGGTGTGAAAAGTACTTTTGAATTTGTTTTGAAGAGAGCAAGTATCTACGAGAACCTACCTACCCTAAGGAATTCGTCTGTGTAAATGTCCTTTAAAGTAGTGCCATCCCACCATTGAGAGGTAGGTAGCACCACCGTTGGAGGTGTTCGGGTCAATTCGAGTTTGTAGGGACATGGTGATCACCAGAGCAACGGGAAGACACCTTAGAAGCTACCCTCATGCCAGGTTCCCGGATCATGAGGACTTACTAAGACATCCTCTACTCGACGATCACCTTTCGAGGCAAGGCAACAGTGAGGCGTACCCTAGGGGTGGTGTGTGCGATTCGTGTGTCGTTTTCATTGATATTTGTCTTGTCATGTTCATTGTGATCTACGCTTGATTTTAATTAGGTCATTCATTCTTGCATGCTTATTTAACAGTTAAAATATTTGCGGAAAATAAATCTAAAGCTATTACAAATGGCGCGGGTCCATATCGCCAAAATTAAACCGGACCCGATTTGACGGAAAATAAATAAAGCGAATAAAAGTGCGAGAAGTTTAAGTTACAACGCTTTGGGAGAGGTACATAATTAATTAAGCGAAAGAAAATAAATACGCGAATTAAATAAATTACGAACGAGGGCGTTGGACCCTTTTGTAAAAAATCAAAGTTAATGAGGAATTAAAATTAAAATTAAATGTTTTTGTTCTTTTGTGTTTTTTAGATTTAATAGAAAAAGAGAATTGATTAAAATTAAAATAAAATGTTAAACCTAGTTCTAATTATTTTTAAGTCATTAAGAAAATATTGAAATTTTTAACCTAATTTAAACCTAAGTTAATTTACATGCAAATTTAATTATGAAAATAAAATAAGTAATATTATTATTATGAAAAAAAGGGAAAATTAAAAAGGAATAAAAAGTTATTAAACCTAATTCTATATTTTTGGATTTTTAGTTATTAAAAGAATTAAAATTAAAACCTATTTAATACTAAATTTATTTACATGCATTTTTATGAAAATAATATTGGAAATAAAAATTATTATATTTTTGCCCTTTTTTCTGGTTTTTATGATATTTTGTGTTTTGTAAAAAAAAGAAAATTAATTAATTTGATTAAAACAATAAATCAAAAATAAAACAATAAATTGAAAAAAAAATAAAATGTAATGAAATTGCAAACCAGGGGGTTTCAGTCCCAATTGTGAGGTATAAGCCTTAGAATGCTGGCCCATTAAGCTTTGGTCCATTTGACCTTTTCAGTTTGTGTGCCAGCGCGTTGACCTGGGCTTAGCGTGTGTTTCCAATCTCAGCCTTTGGATTGATCTTTAAGTGGACGTGGCACGTTGGATTGGAGAGACGTATGGTAGTTGCTAGCGCTGAATCTGCATGGGATAATATATGGAAAAATAACATAGAAAGTAATGAAGACCTGGGATTCGAACCCAGGTCTTGAGCTTTGCCAATCCTTATGCCTGCCGTCTGAGCCAATTAACGCGTTGTTAATATATAATAATAATCAAATGATATAAAAGAAAACGGATCAACGCATGGAAACACGCGCGAAATTTTAAACACTCCAATCACTTGATGCCACGACTCCATCTTCTCCATGCGTTCCTGAAAACAAAAACATATGGCAACGGTTTTTATGGCGTGGTTGTAGGGACGTTTCTGGAAAATAGCGATTAGGTCCTCATTGAATATAAATTAGGCGCGACAACTGATTCTTCTTCATCTCTATACGCTGAATCCAACCATGGTACTGAGGATGTCCAATTTTTCCTCTTTTAAGAAGTCCTAAATTCAAGCTCTGAAAACCCTAGCAAAGTATCAATGGCAAACATCCATATATGGCACGAAAACAAAATTGGATGACATGGTTAGCTTCAGAACACGTTTATTAGTATGAATGCATCAAAAAAAAAAACAATGAAGATGCTTGAAACATGAAATACAATTATGCATTTTTTGCTGTACAGTTTAAGTTCTATCTACCAACTCTTGAGGTTTTGATAGCTATGCTTGATTGGAACGTGATCAGTGACCTCCAAGGAAGCTATTGAGACAAGAATGGAGGCTTGAATCGACCTCTAGAATGCTTTTCAGTTTTGAGCTTTCAAGGAGTTTTTCCAAGTTTGTCTATGGCCTTTTAGCGCAGCATTCAGTGTTTTTGCATTAGGTTTATGCTTCTGATTATGTAGTGTAGCAATTAGGTTAAAAAAATCAATCAAATCTCTTTCATTCAATGGTTTTTGCAAATTGATTTTCCAAGATCTTTTCATATCTTTTCCATGTGTATTTTGTGTCAATTAGCTCAAATCAAACCAAAACTTTCCACATTTGCATATGCACGAATTATAGAAGCCAAAACATGTATAAAAAGATTGGTTTTGTTAGGTTAAATATTTTTTCACATATTTAATTGATTTAATTGAATTAACATAAATAAAAACTCAAATAAATAAATAAAAAATGAGAGAATACTTCCCTTTGGGCCAAATGGTCGTGCATATGCTTGGAATGATGAATCATGGAAGAAAAATGGGCCCATTAGCAATTTTAGGTCATTTGGATCAAAGTTGACTTTTCAAAATATCCAAAAATTTCCCAACTTCCACAAGGCATAACTTGCTCAATTTTTAAGATTTTCACATGTTCTTTGACATTTTGGAAAGGTCTTTGAGTCCTCTAACCAATGCCTTTGGTCCCATGTCATTTTTATTTACCAATCTCAAGTTATGGTCTTTGACTTAAAGTCCCTTTTTGTTGACTTTTGAAAATGACCTATAATGTTGAAATTGATAACTTTTTGTGAGAGCATTTCTTGGACTTGAAGTATGAAGATGAGTTGTAGGAAATGTCTTTCTCTTCAAAATGAGCTTTGGATGGAATTTTTCTGATAATCCATGTGAAAGTTATGCCCTGGTCAATTTCAGTTGACTTTTTCAGCTGTCCAAATATAGTAACTTTTGCATCTTGATGATTTTCTGAGCCAAATTTTGAGAATCATGATCAAGCATTGATCAAATGATTTTTGTGGCTTCAAAATGATATGTTGACCAAAAATTTGAACTTTTGACTGTCAAATGACCATTTTGCCCCTACAGTTGACTGTAGTGCAATCTAGGGTTTTGACTGTGCAATTTTGAGCTGAATGCCTTGAAACTTGATATGAGGATGCTTGACCATATTTGTAAGCATATGAGACCTGGTTGGGCCTTTGAAAACTTCCTTTTCTTGATCAGAACACAAACCCTAGTTTTGACTGTATAGGAGACAGTTGGACTGTGCAACCCTTGGGGAATTTTGTGACTTGGCTTGGCAATTTCTTGGAGAATATGGGAGGGCAAATTTTGGGGTGCAACAGTTTCCCCTGTTCAATCCTCTTAGACCTGAGGATGCAGATTGGCTGACGTGCCTTTCGTAATCCGAGGGTAGAAGATGATTGAACACTAGAGTGCCCAGGAATTTGCGCTCACATAGTAGCCGTGTGGTGGGAATGGGCTTATAGACGCCATTTGGAGATTGCTGGATAGGATGATGGGCTTATAGATGCCATCTGGATGTTGATCGCGTAAGAGATTCCTTGGCGAGAACCTGCATACCTGCAAAACAGAAAATGAATACCTGACACGTTGCAGGAGCTGATTTTAGATGCTTGGTATAGATGTGTCCTGACTGGTTACAGGAGCTGAGTCTGGAGCTTCAAACGGCGATGAATGAACCAGGGATGGTTACTGTCTTAGCATGAATGGTAAGAGAACCTTGGGCGACTTTAACTTCAACAACGCTTGTTGAGAAAAATCTTGGGGTGTCTTCTACTGGGATAAGAATCAGGGGGATCTTAGGGTCGATCTGACTGAACCAGAGGAGGTTTTTTTTTTTTTTGATAAGGATGTGATGAAGGAATCTGAGACGATTGCTACTCCAAATATATGATGAAGGAATCTGGGACGATTACTACCTTAGCAGGACGATGAAGGAATCTGAGACGATTGCTACCTCAGCAGGATGATGAAGGAATCTGAGACGATTGCTACTCCAAATATATGATGAAGGAATCTGAGACGATTACTACCTCAGCAGGATGATGAAGGAATCTGGGACGATTACTACCTCAGCAGGATGATGAAGGAATCTGAGACGATTACTACCTCAGCAGGATGATGAAGGAATCTGGGACGATTACTACCTCAGCAGGATGATGAAGGAATCTGGGACGATTACTACCTCAGCAGGATGATGAAGGAATCTGAGACAATTACTACCTCAGCAGGATGATGAAGGAATCTGAGACGATTGCTACTCCAAATATATGATGAAGGAATCTGAGACGATTACTACCTCAGCAGGATGATGAAGGAATCTGGGACGATTACTACCTCAGCAGGATGATGAAGGAATCTGAGACGATTACTACCTCAGCAGGATGATGAAAGAATCTGGGACGATTACTACTCCAAATATATGATGAAGGAATCTGAGATGATTACTACCTCAACGGGTAAAGACTTTTATCTGTTGATCGTTCTTTCCTGAAAAAGTAACGAATTAGTTGTGTGCAATGTCATAATGCATGAATTGCCTGATTTTAAGATGTTCTCAAAAACAAATGAGATTGGGGTGATATGATGCGTCTATGCATGCTATAATGATGTATGTGACGTTTTATGAATGTGTTTTTCGTCTAGGAAAGTAAATCCTTGACGGGTGCCGGGAAGTCACTCTTGGGCTGATGTTGAATAATAGATTTTGCTTCCGCTGGGGATGATAACTGCAAGAATACCGGTAGGAGAAGACGACTCCGTTGCGGAATAAACTTGGCAAATGGAAGATTCTGCGGGGAGAAAAGATACTCTAGCGACCATGCTGGGAAGCAACACTCTGTGGGGAGAGAGATGCTTTGCTGAATGTTGATAGTAATTTGCTGAGGATGTCTTGTTGTTGGAAGTGTTGATAGACTTCGCTGGGGATAGGAAGACTTTGTCGACGACGCTCTTTCCGTGGCTTTTGGCTGAGGATAACCCAGTTATATCCTGTTAAGGAAATAACTCTTTAAATCAAGTCGGACGACGCGTTCGTGCTCTGTGAGGGGATAAGCTTCCAGAATTTACTGGGGGGTAAGCTTACTGCTTGGGGATATGAATTCCATCTTTCCTGGGGAACTGGATTGGATTCCCTGGGGAAGTTTTGAACTGTATTGGTTATGTTCTTCCACCTACCCTGATACCTTGGAGGATAGAACAATCAGATTGCTTAGACCACTCTCTATTGCCCCTGTTTCTGTGGGGGAGGCACTTGTGGGGTGCTGATAGTTGTTGATGGACAAACCTTCTTCTGGTAGGCAGGTGACAAGATGACAGGACATAGTCGTACGCTTTGATCCCTAACTTTTGCCTGGACCTCCCTTTCGGGTTTTCAGTCCACCGGGATACCCATTTTTGCTCAAGCCTCCTTTTCAGGTTTTCGACTTGCCGGGTGTACAGATTTTTTCATTTCATCCCTCATTTTGCCCGAACCCTTTTGGTTCGCCGGGAAGCCCTTATTTTTTGCCTAGGTATGTCAACCTAGCGGGTCTTTGATTGTGCGTAGTATTTTTTCGACTATGTCCATGCTTTCAGAATGTAGGGAGTTTCCCCTGTTAGAAGTGTTTTGCCATGCCACCAGAAGGTGTTTGATCAGGCCAGATTCGTTGCTGGAATGCCCCAAGTGACTCAGGCGGAGATTTGCCCCAGGCTATTTGACTTTTGAGAGATTCTCCGAATCTTAATTGGACTGCCCCAGATGACGGACCATGATTAGGTTGTGCCCCTTGATTGGAGATACTCTTGTTCATTAGACTTTCGTCATGCGAATTTCTATGCTGTTCAAACAAAAAGTCATATGCAAACAAAGTTATGTTAAAAATGCAAAGCTTATGTCTGTCTTGAAGATTTTGAAAATGCATTCTTTTTTTCATAAAACAAATGAATGTTTGTAAAACGTGATGTCAACTCCGTATTTACCGTAGGCCTTCAGAAGTCAGGATACCTTTCGTAACAGTATGCTTTCGAACTAACCCATGCTTCAGCTAGGACTTTTAAGGGTTATAACGTGGCCTGGTTCATGGTTCAAGAAACAAAGGATAAAGGCTCAAATTATTTGTACCCACCCTCTCTTCGTGATGTTCTCCAAACCTAAACTCAGTTGATCCTACGTTAAACCTTGTTCGAGTCTTTGCTTTGATTTTCCGGTGATGGTTCAAACATTGATGATTTGTTCTGACTAGGCAGTTATTTTTTGTTGAGGGTTTGTGAGACCTCTTTCTTGATTTTTGTTATCCCTTTCTTTTTTTGCCTGAACTGTTTCCTTTTTGGAATTACAGTCGGCGGGATGCCCCAGTTTCATAAGTCCCTTTTATAGGTTTTGACTTTTTGGGCTTTTCATTTATGATTTTTTTTTTTGATAATGACTGCCTGTCCTTATGATTGTTCTGAACCATCACTGTTTTTTTCGTAAGGATCTCTTTGGTGCCATTCGTCATGCACTTGGATCAACTGAGAAGACTACCCTGCCCCGGGTTATGATAAAGGGTTTTAATTTTCGAAAATAAAAACTCCTACTTCTTTGGCTCAGATGGGTTGACGAGGGTTTATCATCCTTATAACTCCAGTGTTTAGGGATTGAAACAATGCCTGTACCTCATCAGCGGGGTCTGTTCAAAAGCATACTGTAGATCGTGGTATTGTTTTCGTCATCCTCCCTCAAGAGGCTTAGAATTTTAGATCAAGAGTTGACATCAGAAAAAATATGAAAATAATTTGCATATAGTGAACACGAATATATTGTTTCAAAACAGACATGCGATGCATTAATGAAATAACAAAGTTTGACATGAATAAAATGTTTGAACAATCAAAGAAAAATACAACTTGAACATTTGAATGAACAAAAGACATTCTCGATGATTCGGTGTAGGATCAGTGTTCAAACTCGACTTCTTTGGCGTCAATCAAATCCTGGATTTTGTTCTTCAAGGTCCAACAGTCGTCGGTGTCATGTCCAGGACTGTCAGAATGGTAGGCACATCTCACACCCGGGTTGTACTTGGGAGACGACGTGTCAGGATTTTGAGGAGGATCCTTTAGTGTGATCAGTTTTGCCCTCAGCAATTGCTGTAATGCCTGAGACAAAGACATGTTGAGGTCAGTATACTTCCTATCTTGATGCTTTATCCTACGCCTATTGCTCTTTCTTGGTTGAACGGGCGTGGGATCAGAAATCTGGATTGCCCCTACGTCATGACGACCCTTTTTACAATTTATAGCATTGGATTCTTTCTTCCCACTGTGGGGCTTTTTCTGAGCATTGGCGAGTGCGGTTTCTTGAATCTTCCCCGACTTGATACCAGCTTCAATTCTCTCCCCAGTCAAGATAAGATCTGTGAACCCAGCAGAAGAATTCCCAATCAGATGGTTGTAGAATGGACCAGACAAAGTCCCCAAGAACATGTCAACGAGCTCCCGGTCAGTTAAGGGAGGTTGCACCCTTCCAGCAAGGTCTCTCCATCTTTGTGCGTACTCCTTGAAACCTTCACTTGACCCTAATGACATACCCTGGAGTTGGGTACGTGTGGGAGCAAGGTCGGCATTATACTGGTACTGCTTATAGAAAGCAGTTGCCAACTCCTCCCAGTTACGAACTTTGGTCCCATCCAGTTGATAGAACCATTCGAGGTGAGTCCCTGAAAGACTTTCCTGGAAGAAGTGGATCCACAAATTCTTATCCACCGTATATGGCTGAATCTTCCGAACATAGGACCTGAGATGTAACTTGGGACAAGACGCCCCGTCATATTTAGTGAATGATGGTGCCTTGAACTTCCGAGGGATGATCACACCAGCAGACAAACCCAGATCTCCGAAATCTATCCCAGGTACTTGTTGTATTTCCATAGCCTTCAAACGGTCTTCCAACTGCTTGTACTTGTCCTCAGCCGGAGGGTATTGTTCGTCGTTGAAATCTGCCTCGTTGTTGGAGACCACTGGACTAGGCACCTCTCTCTCATGGTGACTGCTTTCCCTCACAGATGGGGTAGTCCTCTCAGTTTCAGTCTGCGGTGTATTCCCAGATCTGCGTCTAGGGCTGAACAAAACAGTCCTCTTCTTCTTCTTTTCTTTCTTCAAGAGCAAAGCCCTCAAATCTTGTTGCCCCTGGGCCAAATTCATGATCAGCTCTTGGAACTGGGCATTCTGAGCCTGGAGGTCCTTGATGGACTGTTCAGCTGATGATTCAGGATTCATGACGATCGGCTGAAATAAACAGCGAAGAAGGGTAAGCAACCTGTCAAAGGGATACCTGCAATGCAATGAGATGTATGATATGCATGCAATGTTTTCAAGGACCTCGCGGGATAAACAAGACAGTTTGTTAGAATTGGAAACCGGTAGCTTGATTGAAGGAACTTCATGTTGTTGAAAATCCTTCTTCAAGGGTCAAAGGCTCACCATATCCAGTGGGTCATAGCCCCTGACAACCTTAGCTAGAGGAAAATAAATCCTCTTTGCCCCTTGCTGGGATGTTTGATTTATCATGACCTGCATCACAAGCCCTTGAGATCCTTGAAATGGGTTAGGATGTATGCAATGGTATGATGTTATGGTATGCATGGGGTAATGTGAATAAACCCTGTTGTGAGTCCTTAATTAAGGACTGCAAACCAAAACCTGCAAGCAATTTAGTACAACCCTGTTATAAGTCCCAATTAAGGACTATGAACAAAACCTGCAAGACATTCGGTAAACTTTGTTATGAGTCCTAATCAAGAACTATAAACAAAACCTGCAAGAACTCAAGGGTTAGATAACAAGCATGCAAATAGTCAAGTTTGAAGGCACACAAGTCACACAAAGAGCCCTTAGAGTTTAGGCCAGCATGAGGTCTAGGTATTACCCTCTTTCAGTTTGTTGGTTCATACCTGTCCTATCAAAGTAACCGGGTTCTTAGAGGATCCCAATATCATTGACTACCCTCAATCGGTCATAACTCCAGCATCGCAATCTTTTCTTGCGGCCAGAACCATCACGAGAGTTTAGCCTCAATGGGTGTAGCATACTGCTACTGTTCTAATGGCCAAGTTGTGTCATTTAAGGTTCTAAGGTCTGTTGGTGCTTAATGACTCCTTGGAAGACCCATATTCTCCCCGTTTCAACACGAGGGATATCGGTACAGACCAAGGCGCCACACCAACGTAGCCACTGCTTCACCCATGTCGGTATACGCCGGACAGGTCCCTCACAGCTTATGCTACCTAAACAGGGTATCCCCAGATCCGGGTTAGGATCTATGTAACTCCGATGCAACCCACAATAGTAAAGCAAGCAAATCAATACAATTGAAAACACAATTATGAACTAGCCCTAAGGTACACCTCACTTTAAGTTAAGTCCCCAGCAGAGTCGCCAGTTCTGTGATCGGTGGATCTGGAACTGACTGTTTAACGCTGGTTCGCGAAATGTCGCGGAAGCAAGAGTCGCCACCGTCTTTTATTTTCTCCAAATGGAAAGGACAAAAGCACAGAAAAATTCCTTAAAGAGATTGCTCTCGGTTCGGGAGGTAGGTTATAGAAAGGGAAGGTGTTATAACCCTTTCTATCCATGGTTATCCATGGGCTCTTAGATACTTGCTCATTTGTGTTTTCAAAAATGGTTGTTTGCTTTTCAAATGTGTTTTAAAAAGTTTCTTTGAAAAATTTCAGTTCGACTCGTACGTCAGAGTGTTTGAAAAATTTGCTTTGAAAGCTTTTGAAAATGTGTCGGTGTGAAAAGTACTTTTGAATTTGTTTTGAAGAGAGCAAGTATCTACGAGAACCTACCTACCCTAAGGAATTCGTCTGTGTAAATGTCCTTTAAAGTAGTGGCATCCCACCATTGAGAGGTAGGTAGCACCACCGTTGGAGGTGTTCGGGTCAATTCGAGTTTGTAGGGACATGGTGATCACCAGAGCAACGGGAAGACACCTTAGAAGCTACCCTCATGCCAGGTTCCCGGATCATGAGGACTTACTAAGACATCCTCTACTCGACGATCACCTTTCGAGGCAAGGCAACAGTGAGGCGTACCCTAGGGGTGGTGTGTGCGATTCGTGTGTCGTTTTCATTGATATTTGTCTTGTCATGTTCATTGTGATCTACGCTTGATTTTAATTAGGTCATTCATTCTTGCATGCTTATTCAACAGTTAAAATATTTGCGGAAAATAAATCTAAAGCTATTACAAATGGCGCGGGTCCACATCGCCAAAATTAAACCGGACCCGATTTGACGGAAAATAAATAAAGCGAATAAAAGTGCAAGAAGTTTAAGTTACAACGCTTTGGGAGAGGTACATAATTAATTAAGCGAAAGAAAATAAATACGCGAATTAAATAAATTACGAACGAGGGCGTTGGACCCTTTTGCAAAAAATCAAAGTTAATGAGGAATTAAAATTAAAATTAAATGTTTTTGTTCTTTTGTGTTTTTTAGATTTAATAGAAAAAGAGAATTGATTAAAATTAAAATAAAATGTTAAACCTAGTTCTAATTATTTTTAAGTCATTAAGAAAATATTGAAATTTTTAACCTAATTTAAACCTAAGTTAATTTACATGCAAATTTAATTATGAAAATAAAATAAGTAATATTATTATTATGAAAAAAAGGGAAAATTAAAAAGGAATAAAAAGTTATTAAACCTAATTCTATATTTTTGGATTTTTAGTTATTAAAAGAATTAAAATTAAAACCTATTTAATACTAAATTTATTTACATGCATTTTTATGAAAATAATATTGGAAATAAAAATTATTATATTTTTGCCCTTTTTTCTGGTTTTTATGATATTTTGTGTTTTGTAAAAAAAAGAAAATTAATTAATTTGATTAAAACAATAAAGCAAAAATAAAACAATAAATTGAAAAAAAAATAAAATGTAATGAAATTGCAAACCAGGGGGTTTCAGTCCCAATTGTGAGGTATAAGCCTTAGAATGCTGGCCCATTAAGCTTTGGTCCATTTGACCTTTTCAGTTTGTGTGCCAGCGCGTTGACCTGGGCTTAGCGTGTGTTTCTAATCTCAGCCTTTGGATTGATCTTTAAGTGGACGTGGCACGTTGGATTGGAGAGACGTATGGTAGTTGCTAGCGCTGAATCTGCATGGGATAATATATGGAAAAATAACATAGAAAGTAATGAAGACCTGGGATTCGAACCCAGGTCTTGAGCTTTGCCAATCCTTATGCCTGCCGTCTGAGCCAATTAACGCGTTGTTAATATATAATAATAATCAAATGATATAAAAGAAAACGGATCAACGCATGGAAACACGCGCGAAATTTTAAACACTCCAATCACTTGATGCCACGACTCCATCTTCTCCATGCGTTCCTGAAAACAAAAACATATGGCAACGGTTTTTATGGCGTGGTTGTAGGGACGTTTCTGGAAAATAGCGATTAGGTCCTCATTGAATATAAATTAGGCGCGACAACTGATTCTTCTTCATCTCTATACGCTGAATCCAACCATGGTACTGAGGATGTCCAATTTTTCCTCTTTTAAGAAGCCCTAAATTCAAGCTCTGAAAACCCTAGCAAAGTATCAATGGCAAACATCCATATATGGCACGAAAACAAAATTGGATGACATGGTTAGCTTCAGAACACGTTTATTAGTATGAATGCATAAAAAAAAAACAATGAAGATGCTTGAAACATGAAATACGATTATGCATTTTTTGCTGTACAGTTTAAGTTCTATCTACCAACTCTTGAGGTTTTGATAGCTATGCTTGATTGGAACGTGATCAGTGACCTCCAAGGAAGCTATTGAGACAAGAATGGAGGCTTGAATCGACCTCTAGAATGCTTTTCAGTTTTGAGCTTTCAAGGAGTTTTTCCAAGTTTGTCTATGGCCTTTTAGCGCAGCATTCAGTGTTTTTGCATTAGGTTTATGCTTCTGATTATGTAGTGTAGCAATTAGGTTAAAAAAATCAATCAAATCTCTTTCATTCAATGGTTTTTGCAAATTGATTTTCCAAGATCTTTTCATATCTTTTCCATGTGTATTTTGTGTCAATTAGCTCAAATCAAACCAAAACTTTCCACATTTGCATATGCACGAATTATAGAAGCCAAAACATGTATAAAAAGATTGGTTTTGTTAGGTTAAATATTTTTTCACATATTTAATTGATTTAATTGAATTAACATAAATAAAAACTCAAATAAATAAATAAAAAATGAGAGAATACTTCCCTTTGGGCCAAATGGTCGTGCATATGCTTGGAATGATGAATCATGGAAGAAAAATGGGCCCATTAGCAATTTTAGGTCATTTGGATCAAAGTTGACTTTTCAAAATATCCAAAAATTTCCCAACTTCCACAAGGCATAACTTGCTCAATTTTTAAGATTTTCACATGTTCTTTGACATTTTGGAAAGGTATTTGAGTCCTCTAACCAATGCCTTTGGTCCCATGTCATTTTGATTTACCAATCTCAAGTTATGGTCTTTGACTTAAAGTCCCTTTTTGTTGACTTTTGAAAATGACCTATAATGTTGAAATTGATAACTTTTTGTGAGAGCATTTCTTGGACTTGAAGTATGAAGATGAGTTGTAGGAAATGTCTTTCTCTTCAAAATGAGCTTTGGATGGAATTTTTCTGATAATCCATGTGAAAGTTATGCCCTGGTCAATTTCAGTTGACTTTTTCAGCTGTCCAAATATAGTAACTTTTGCATCTTGATGATTTTCTGAGCCAAATTTTGAGAATCATGATCAAGCATTGATCAAATGATGTTTGTGGCTTCAAAATGATATGTTATGTTTGTGGCTTCAAAATGATATGTTGACCAAAAATTTGAACTTTTGACTGTCAAATGACCATTTTGCCCCTACAGTTGACTATAGTGCAATCTAGGGTTTTGACTGTGCAATTTTGAACTGAATGCCTTGAAACTTGATATGAGGATGATTGACCATATTTGTAAGCATATGAGACCTGGTTGGGCCTTTGAAAACTTCCTTTTCTTGATCAGAACACAAACCCTAGTTTTGACTGTATAGGAGACAGTTGGACTGTGCAACCCTTGGGGAATTTTGTGACTTGGCTTGGCAATTTCTTGGAGAATATGGGAGGGCAAATTTTGGGGTGCAACAGTGTCCTAAAACAATTCCTTCTTGTACCATAAAATGGCATTTCTCCCAATTAAGCACTAGATTAACCTTCACACAACGTTCTAATACCCTTTCTAAATTTTCTAAACATTCTTCAAAGCTTTGTCCTCAGACGGAAAAATCGTCCATGAAGACTTCCATAATATTGTCCAGAAAATTAGCAAATATTGCCATCATACATCTTTGAAAAGTTGCAGGAGCATTGCATAAACCAAATGGCATTCTTCTATAAGCAAAGGTTCCAAAAGGGCATGTGAAAGTTGTTTTCTCTTGGTCATTAGGATGAATAGGTATCTGAAAGAAACCTGAATAACCGTCCAAGAAACAAAAATGAGAGTGTCTAACTAAACGTTCTAACATTTGATCAATAAATGGTAAAGGGAAATGATCTTTTCTGGTGGCTTTGTTAAGTTTACGATAATCGATGCACATCCTCCATCCAGATTTGACTCGTTTAGTTATGATTTCTCCTTTCTCATTTTCGACTACTGTGACACCTTCTTTCTTAGGTACAACATGCACAGGACTAACCCATTTGCTATCAGATATAGGATATATGATTCCTGCTTCTAACAACTTCATAACTTCCTTTTTCACAACCTCGCTCAAAATCGGGTTTAGTCTCCTCTGGTGTTCTCTTGAAGTTTTACAATCTTCTTCTAGCATAATGCGATGCATACAGATAGAGGGACTTATTCCTTTAAGATCAGTGATATTATATCCTAAGGCTGTTGGATATTTTCTCAGAGTTTGTAAAAGTTTTTCAGTTTCGGTTTCGCCAAGTTCTGCGTTGACTATCACTGGTCGTTCGAGCTCGGAATCTAGGAATTCATATCTTAGATTTTTAGGAAGTGTTTTGAGTTCTAGGGATGGTTTCCTTAAACATTGTGTAGAATCTGGTGCTATAACTAAGCATTCACTTAGATTACTAATCAGATTTTCATCGAGATTGTCTTCATTTTCAAGCTCAGCTTCTTTTCTACATTCATCGATGATATCCATGAAGTAACAAGTATCTTCAATTGCAGGTGCTTTCAGGAATTGAGAGAGGATAAATTGGATTTTCTCTTCACCTACTTCAAAAGTAAGTTTTCCTCTTTTTACATCTATAATTGCACCTGCTGTAGCTAAGAAAGGCCTTCCAAGAATGATTGGGGTAACTTCGTCCTCCCTTATGTCCATGATAATGAAATCGGTTGGTATATAGAATTGGCCAATGCGTACAGGAACATTCTCGAGAACTCCTGCAGGATATTTAATTGACCTATCTGCTAATTGAACGGACATTTTGGTTGGTCTGAGTTCTCCCATTTCAAGTTTCTTGCATATAGATAACGGCATCACACTTATACTGGCTCCAAGATCACATAAAGCTTTATCTATGACAAATTTGCCAATTACACATGGAATAGAGAAACTTCCAGGGTCTTTGAGTTTAGGAGGCATTGTGTCTTGAATAATTGCACTACATTCAGCAGTAAGCATGACAGTTTCATTATCCTCTAGCTTTTTCTTATTGGATAGAATCTCTTTAAGGAATTTAGCGTAGGAGGGCATTTGAGTTATAGCTTCGGTAAAAGGAATTGTGACATTAAGTTGTTTAAGAAGATCCACGAATTTCTTGAATTGACCCACATTCTTAGTTTTAGCTAACCTTTGAGGGTATGGGATACGAGGCTTATAAGGTGGTGGGGGTACATAAGTTTCATCTTTTTGCATGGTATCTTCATTATTATCTCTCTGATTTTCCTTTTCTTCTTTATCTTTAGTTTCAGATTGTTCATCATAGTTTTGTTGCATAGCTGGGCTATTATTTCTGGGATCTACAGGTCCATCATACTCTGTTCCGCTTCTTAAGATAACAGCATTTGCATGTCCTTTGGGATTAGGTTGAGGCTGTCCAGGAAATGAGCCAGCAGGAGCAGCAGAAGCCGCTTGTTGTTGAGCTACCTGAGAGATTTGTGTTTCTAACATTTTATTATGTGTAGCTAAAGCATCAAGCTTGTTAGATAATTTCTTAATCTGCTCATTAATGTGTATATTCTGATTTTGAACCTCCTTATTAGTCTGGGATTGAGTATTATTGGTTTGGTTTTGAGTAGCGATGAAGTGCTCTATCATGACTTCCAAATTAGACTTCCTAGGAGCATTAGACGTGTTAGAACCATTATTAGGATGATTTTGGATAGCCTTAGGATAACCAGGTGGTGTAGCAGGAGCTTGTCCAGGTGCGTATAACGTGTTGTTATTCTTGTATGAAAAGTTAGGATGATTCTTCCAGCCAGGGTTATATGTGTTGCTGTAAGGATTACCCTGTACGTAATTCGCTTGTTCAGCTGGAACTCCTGTTAAAAGTGGGCATTCTGGAGCAAGATGTGATTGAATACCACATAAGTCGCAAGTTTGAGCAATTGCAGCAACAGTAGCTGCGGGAGCGGTGGTAAGATTCTCGAGCTTTTGAGTGAGAGCTTCCACTTTAGCGTTGACTTGATCCAGACTATTCACTTCAACCATGGCACCTTTTGTTTGAGATTTCTCTACGCTAACTCTCTCCGTACCCCATTGGTAATGGTTTTGAGCCATGCTTTCGATAAGTTGTCTTGCTTCAGTATATGGTTTATTCATCAGTGCGCCACCAGCTGCGGCGTCTATAGTCAATCTCGTATTATACAAGAGACCATTGTAGAACGTGTGAATGATCAACCATTCTTCTAAACCATGACGAGGACAGAGTCTAAGCATGTCCTTATAACGTTCCCAAGCTTCAAAGAGTGATTCATTGTCTTTTTGTCTGAAACCATTGATATTGGCTCTGAGCATAGCAGTTTTGCTTGGAGGAAAATATCTAGCCAAGAAGACTTTCTTCAACTCATCCCATGTGGTGATTGAGTTGGAAGGAAGAGATTGGAGCCATGCGCGAGCTCTGTCTCTGAGAGAAAAAGGGAATAGGCGCAATCGTATCGCCTCGGGGTTAACACCATTCGCTTTTACAGTGTCTGCGTACTGCACAAACACTGACAGATGAAGATTCGAGTCGTCAGTAGGAGCTCCAGAAAACTGGTTCTGCTGAACGGCGGAAAGAAGCGAAGGTTTTAGCTCGAAATCGTTTCGAGCGATAGCAGGAGCAGCAATACTATTATGAGGCTCTGCTTGAGAAGGAACAGCGTAGTCCTTAAGAGGACGAGGAGCAGGAGCATCAGGATCAGCCATCTTCTTGAGTTCTTCAACATCAGGAAGTTTGGTCGGAGGAAGGTTGTTGCGTTCTAAATACTCTTGAATTCGTCTCCTTAATCTAAGGTAACGCTCGATATCGTATATAGGTATATGCAAAGGCGCGCCTTGAGAGCGAGTATTTGGCATACACAGAGGGAAAAGAAATAGTTGCTATAGTCTATACTTCGTAATAAAATTACGATATCAACTTAAATAGTCCCCGGCAACGGCGCCAAAAACTTGATCGCGACTTTATCGTCTAAATTAATCGGGAGACTGCAAGTATACAGCCCTATCGCGTAGTTTTAAAAGATATCGAACCTAAGGGACTATAAATCGAACTAACGTAACCTAAACTACTGTGTAAAGCTATAGCTATCGAATAGTTAATTTGGGGAATTTTTGGGTAATAAAACTTAATTCTAATTGAAATAATAATAATGCGAATATCGGTATGTACGTCGTTAACACTAAAGAATCCGGCTTTCTACAGGCTTGTTTTCTAAAAATGATAATAATATCTTTTTCAGCAAAAAGTATTTATTCAAAAATCTATTCTCAAACTTTCGCTCTATTGAAGTAAATTATAATTTTAAACTCTGATGTATGCTTTCGCTATCCCATTGATTTTAAAATTACTTTTTGAAAATAAATAAAGTTTAATTGGTTTTAAAACGCTGTCGCAGTCTTTAAAAACAATACCTAGCATCTACTATCTGATTCTAAACCTCAAACTGTCGCTCTGTTGGTTTCTAATCTTAGTCGGTTTATTAACCTCAAACTGTCGCTCTGTTGGTTTCTAAACCTTTTTAACAAAATAAACTAGATAACTAAATCAGAAAAGGTGTTTATTTTATGAAATATAATCAAGCCTGTTTATTCCGGATCCATTCAAATTAACTCGTTACATACCGATATTTAAATGATTTAGCCAGACATACTCAGAAAAACGGACATGGATACATTAAAGGAATTAATAATCATAAATAAATTCATGGCTAAATAAAATATTCTCATGCAAATAATTAATTAAAGGATATAAATAAAGAACCTGAATTAAATAATGCTGGAAACAATCTTTGAAGCTTGAATCAATCCGTACAGAATCTTCGTTCTTCAACGGGAACAAATTCTAAGTATTCGAAAAGGAAAAGAAAACTGGCTGGAAAAAAAAATAACTACTAGGAATCGAATTACACTGGAAACTAGTAAATGCAATGAAAGTAAAAATTCTGAAAACTGGAAAAATTCTAAGCAAAAAAACGGTCCCAATTTTCACTTTCTAATGTCTTCTTATAGTCCTTGAACGTAACCACCTCTTCAGATATTTTTGTGTCCCACGTATCCTTGAATTTCTCGTTTCTTACTTGCCCACGTTGAGACGGGCGCCCCAATTGACTTGTTCTTCCTTTGACCATGCTGAGACGGGCGCCTCCCACTAAGGGGAAAGTCCGAGGCGGGCGCCTCAATTGTAGGAGGAGAGTTGAGACGTGCGTCTCACTCTTGCATGCGCTTTTAGGGTTTTCTTGCCTGCGTGGGTTTGAATTCTATTGGGCCCGTTTGGAGATAATAGACCCTTTTTGATCCATCATCATTGCTTTGCACACCCCTTCTCTTCATTTCTTGCACCTTTAGTCCAATAACTCTTGAATTTCTTCACTTTGCTCAATCTGTCTAATTAAAATAAAATACCTGAAACAATAGAAATACCGACGTAATATGGAAATAAAATGAAATAATTAGATAAAAATACTAACATTACCTATGAAAATTAAATCAAATATACTATATAAAATTGCGTTATCAACATGCCCCAAGTGATTCAGATGGAGATCTGCTTCTGGCTTTCAACAATTTTGAGAGATTCTTTGAATCTTGACTTGACTGCCACATATGAGTTATACAATAACATGTCATGCCCCTTGATTTATAACCAATTGTGTCCATGAAAGGCCTGTTGCTGGAAGTGTCTTTCTCTTTGACCCATTCTCTGGAGTAAGTCTGTATATTGAGAGGATTTTCATTCATTGAATATTCGTCATGCGAATTTCTATGCTGTCAAACACTTAGTCATATGCAAACAATGGTATTAAAATGAAAAGGTTATGTCTGTCTTGAAGTTTTAAAAAAAATGAATTTTTTAGTAAAACAAAATTTGTAAGAATGTGATATCAACTCAGGATTTATAGTAAGCCTTACAGAAGTCAGGATACCTTTTTGTAACATTATGTTTTCGAACTAACCCATGCTTCAGTTAGGACTTTAAACGGTTGTAATGTGGTCTGGTTCACGGTTTAAGAAACAAAGGATAAAGGCTTAAAGTTTATTTGTACCCAACCCGTTATCCATGATGTCCTTCAATCTTATACTCAGTTAATTATGCATTTAGGTTCCAATAGAGTTTGGAATTATGGCACTGATGCTTGGTGATGGTTTAGAAACCGAAAGTTTATTTGAGAAGGAATTCATTTTTTCTTGTAACATCTTTCTTTTGTTGAGGATTTGTAGCGACCTCTTTTTGACTTTATTATCCCTAACTTTTGCCTGAACTGTTTTGTTTTAGATTATATCAGCGGGATGCCCCAGTTTTTTCCTAAGTCTCCTTCATAGGTTTCGACTTAGTGGGGTTTTCTTTTGAAAGATAATGACTTCCTGACTTAATGATTACGGGGAACCATCACCGACTTTTGATTTAGAAGGGTGTCTTCAATACTACCTGCCATATATGAAGGAAAAGCTTGCGATTGAATGCACAATTGAATTAACTGAGAAACTATCTTGCCCCAGGTTATGATTAAGGGTTTCAATTTGCGTGAAAAAGAAAACTCCTACTTCTTAGGCTCAAAGGGGTTGACTAGGGATTAACTTCCTTATATCTCCATTGTTTAGGAATTGAAGCAATGCATGTACATCGTCAGTAAGGTCTGTTCAAAAGCATACTGTATGAGACTATGGTATCGTTTTCATCATCCTCCCTCTAAAGGCTTATAGATTTTAACGAGAGTTGAATATCACAAAAAGGAAGTAAAAAGAACAGTTTAAATATAATGAAAATGAATGGATTAATTCAAGACAAACATATACAATGCATTAATGGAAAGAAAACAAAGTTTGACATAAAGATAAGTGTTCGAACAAACAAAAGAAATTACAACTGGAAATTAAAATGAACTGGATTCTCTCAATTTTAGTCATGATTTGGCATGGGAGCAGTGATCACATTAGAAGTCTCAAGAGTATCAAACTCAATCTCTTTGGATTCAATCATATCTTGAATATTATTTTTCAAAGTCCAACAGTTATTTGTGTCATGCCCGTGGCTATTGGAATGATAGGCACATTTCACATTGGGATTGTAACGAGGAAAGGAGGTGTTAGGATTCTGAGGAGGATCCCTTAATGTTATTAGATATGTTTTCAAAAGATGTTGCAATGCCTGAGATAATGGCATACTGACTATCTTCTCGGTGCATCTGACCTATGCTGATTGTTTTGCTGCTGTTGTTATACAGGTGCATGATTAGAAATTAGCACTGCCCCCACAGATTGGTTGCGATCATTTCTAACACGACCCTTCTGGCCATAAATAACATTTGTCTCCTTCTTTCCGTTGAATGTCTTATTTACAGTACTTGGAGACGCGGCCACTTGAATCTTTCCACTTCTGATACTCCCTCCGACACTTTCACCTGTTAACATTAATTTGGTAAAACCAAATGAAGGACTTACGATCAAATGATTAACAAAAGGCCTTGTCAAAGTGCCCATGAACATATCAACCAGATCCTTATCAGATAAAGGAGGTTGCACTCTTCCTGACAAATCTCTCCATTTATAGGCATATTCTTTAAACCCTTCATTTGAGCCCATAGTCATACTTTGTAATTGCACACGGGTTGGTGCAAGGTCATCATTATATTGATACTTCTTGTAAAAAGCAGCATCCAGGTCTTCCCAAGTACATATGGTGGTTCTTTCCAGCTTATAGAACCACTCCAATTGTGTCCCTGGTAAACTCTCTTGAAAGAAGTGAACCCATAACTTTTTGTCAGCACTATGGGGTTGGATCTTCCGGGCATAAGACCTCACATGCAGCTTAGGACAGGAAACACTGTTATATTTGGAAAAAGTAGGGACCTTGAACTTGTGAGGGATAACAACCCCCGAGATAAGACCTAACTTTTCAAAATCCAGCCCAGGCACTTTCTGGATTTCCATAGCATTAAGATGATCTTCCAGTTGTTTGTATCTGCCATCACCGAGAGGATACTGCTCATTAGAATAGTCTTCTTCATCAGGAATTTTACCAGAACTAAGGTTGCTTCCCCCCTCAGTTTTGATACTTCTACCGTCTTCCTCTTGATTGTCATCTTTATCGGATGGAATATCAGCAGCTCGAACCTGCTTGGCAGGACCTTTGAATATTCTTCCCATGTTGAAGATACCAATTAGTTTCATAGTCTTTTTCTTCTTGGTGATGAGTGCTATCAGTTCTTTCTTCCCCTTGGCCAAGTTCAGGAGCGTTTCTTGGAATTGGGCATTCTATGTTTGGAGTTCTTTCACGGTCTGTTCTAGAGCCATCTTTTACTGAAATAAACAATAAGAAAATGAGAAAACCTATCTGGAAAAGTACTTGTTATGTGATGACATGCATGATATGTGGATGAAATGTTTTCAAGGATCTCGCGGGATGAACAAAAAGAAATGTTAGAAGTCAAGTCTGGTTGCAGCTTTGACTGAAGAACTTTACGTCATTTGAACGCCCTTCTATGAGAATCAAGCTCACCATGTCAAGTGGGTCATAGCCTTCGACTCAAGATAACATACTTTGGTTTTTTATGGCATCTGGTTAGAGGAAAATAAATCCTCTTGCCCTTTGCTAGTGTCTGGTTCATGATACTTTGACAACATTTGGTTAGAGGAAAATAAATCCTCTTGCCCCTTTCTAGACGTCTGGTTCATGATAACCTGCATTACAGGCCCTTGGGATCCTTGAAATGGTCAGTGAAAATGATATGGCATGATGTCATGATGTTATGATGTCATGTTTGAACAGATAAAAAACACAAACAAAGCACACAAGAGTCTTAGGTTTGAGTCTTGCATGGGATTCATAGGTAAGTACCCTATTGAAGTTCAGTTAGGTCAACATGTCCTAAGAATAGTAACCGGGTTCTAGGAGTCTCATATCACCAATCTTTCTCGCAGGTATTGTTTCAACAATGCAACTGACTTTCCATCGAAATATCCTGAGAGTCGAATCTCAATGAATGTAGCATCGAGTATCAACCAACTTTGGACTGCACCAAAGTCGGCCATCTCACTACCTTCTAATGGCTAAGTTGGGTCAATTAAGGTTCTAAAGTTCAGTTAGTGCTTATGATACCATGCGGTTGCCTAGTATTCTACCCGACTAATCGAGGGATACCAGTACAAACTAAAGTGTCGCACTAACATAGCCATCACTTAAACCATATCGGTCTAAGCCGTACATTTTCCATGATCTATAGGTGCTTACTTAGGTCCCCAAATCCGGGTATAGGATCTTTGCAAGAAAAGTAAACCCAAGCAAACCCGAAAGCAAATAAAGCAAACAAATCAAGCAAAGAAAATAAAGTGATCTAACTCTAAAGGTAACCCCTCTTTTTTAGTCCTTCTCAGCAGAGTCACCAGTTCTGTAATACGGTGGGATAACTGACTTGGTTTTCGTTTTATCGCATATGTTACGGATAGCAAGAGTTGCCACCAATTTTTATTTTATCCAATAAGGAAAGGGTGAAAATAACAGGAAAGACTTCGAGATTTTTTTGAGTTCGGGGGGTAGGTTATGAAAAGGGAAGGTGTTAGCACCCTTTTCATCCTTAGTTATCTATGGGCTCTTAATCGCTAGCTCACTTTTGAAAATTTGCTTTGTGTATGTGATTTGTTTAAAAATATTTTGAAAAGTCTAAAGTACGGTCAACTTTGTAATGGTTCTTGTATCAGTCTTCAAGAACACGTACAAAGTGTTTTAGATAATATTTTTAAAAGTGATGTGTGATTTTTTTTTTGTTTTGAAGAGCTTAGTGAGTAAGCAATTAAGATCTACCCTTACTCAAGGCCTTTCTTGTAATTTCATCCTCCTTTAGATAGTGCTATCCTACCATTAGTTAGTAAGAAGCCCTGTCATTGGATGTGAAGGGACGGACGTGGATCATCATATGGTCAACGAAGGCAACTCGTAAAGACGCTTTAGCAATTATCGTTTAAAGGACTAGATCATTTACCGAAGGCAACGTCGAAGGGTCATCGAGGGACTACTATCTTTTGTATCGGAGGGACTTTACTAAAGTGCCCCCACGTTCGAGGGACATGACTGTTTAATCCAAAGGCAACAAGAGAGGCTACCCTAGAGGTGCGCATGTGCAAGTGTTTTGTATTCAGTTATTTTGTCTTGAAGTTAGGTTATCTATCGATTGGTTTTTATCTTTCCATACAACCCTAATTACTAGGCGGTAATATAGCAAGTTGTTGGATCCTAAATTCGACACCTTTGTTTTGATTGATATCAGCCATTAAAGCTGAAAGATGTCTTCGACTGGTTAAGTCTGTCGAAATGCCCGTCGAAAGATGGCAAAGTACTTAGAAGATTTCTTCCAAGGAAGAAGGCTGATTGCCTTCGACGTCGAAGGAGTTTCTCGTCGAAGATGTCTCTTGACGAAAGTGTTCGATGGTCCAGAGTGGAGCAGTTTGAAATTCAAGCGTTTGGAGGGAAAACGGTTTCTAGTAGTTACCACGTGCAAACGTGCAAGGATCTGGAGCGTCGAGCATGGGGAACGTGCCAAGTGGATTGATCTCGAAGCAGTGTAACTGCCCGACGGTTACTTGGGATGTTTTAGTATAAATAGGAGTAGACATGTAGTTTCTCGCGTGTGTTCACAATTCCATACAAAGTCACTCATTTAGATTCAAGTACCCAGCGTGTGAGAAAGAATTGTTGAGAAATGTATGTGTGAAACACCAATTTTATCAATTAAAGTCATTTACTTTTCCAGAATTTTACTTGCTTTTCTCTTTACATTTCCTGTCGAACCTTTACTTTAAAGCCTTGTTTATTTTACCAAGTCTTTCCTTCATGCAATTTACTTGAAACCTTTTTATTTAAAGCCTTATCCAACTTAATCAAACTTCAAAATCAACCTATGTCCTAGGATCAATCTGATCGATCCTGCGAGTAACCAAATAAGTAACCATTTGGAGGATCAGCGGTTGTTTACCAAAACCCAAGGTAAACAAATTGGCACACCTGGTGGGACTGTGTGTTGATTGTTGAAAATAATCTCATCTTTTCGAGTTGTATGTTATTGAGAAGTGGTAGAATATACACTAACGATAACAATACTGCCAGAAGAGAGGAAGAGATGGCGAATCCGCCAAACAATAACGAAATCCCACAAACGAGTGTGGGAGCAACGGTTAGTATGACCGTAAGCGAAGCGACAAACGTTGGTTCGACACCAGCAGTGTCGGTCACAACCACGGGGCCAATAACTTCGTTAACAGGCCCCAGAATACCTTTGGGAACTCCCCCACCAAGGGGAAATATAGGCACAAGGCATGTGGTTCCCCCAGGATTTATTCCATTCTATGGTATGCCAACTTCTGAAGTGGCAAGCCTGACGAATGCTGCGTCCACTTTTTCAGACCCTTTCGTGAGTGCCTCTTCGCCACTCCAAGGCTCTGGAGTAGGCATGGCGAATAGAAATAGGACCCAACTCTTAGGAGGAACGTCCCAAGTAGCCCATGGCCTTACAAATGCCTCGACAGCAGTCTTGAGGCAACAGATGGACGAAAGCAACCATGATATGGTGCAAATGTTGGCACAAACTTTGAGTACAGTGCTAAACCCTCTAATACAAAACACTACTCAATCGAATCAGCAAGTTACAGCGCAAATGACGCGGTTGGCTGACTTCTTTGGAGTACCCCCACCTATTCGACAGCCCCAAAGGGCGCAAATAAGGGGAAACCAGGGGATATTTGTAGAGGAAGAAACCACCATTAACCAGGCTCAACAGCCTGTCGAAGAAAACCTTAGGGCACGATTGGAACAACCTGTCGAAGAACCTAGGGTAATAGCCCCAGAGGTAAGGTTAGTTAACAGAAACCAAAATGCTGACGAAGTGGTTCAGCATATCCAATACCAAAACATGGGTTTGGAAAACAATCTGGCAACCATGATCGAAAGGATCATGACTCAGAACGGGATGAACATGGGCTTTCGAAGGCCCAACTTTACATCTCCATTGTCAGAATACGTGTTACAAACGGACTTACCTCCTAGATGCAAAGTCCCCAAATTTACGAAGTTCTCTGGGGACACGACAGAATCTACTGTCGAGCATGTGGCGAGATATTTGATCGAAGCAGGAGACATTTCGAATAACGAAAACCTAAGGATCAAGTACTTCCCAAGTTCTTTAACCAAGAACGCTTTTACTTGGTTTACAACTCTCCCCCCCAATTCGATCCATCATTGGACCCAGTTGGAAAGATTGTTCCATGAACAATTCTACATGGGGCAAACCAAGATAAGCCTGAAAGAACTGGCCAGTGTGAAGAGACGTTTCACTGAACCTATAGACGAATATCTGAATAGGTTTAGGTTGCTCAAGGCGAGATGTTTTACACAAGTGCCAGAACATGAGTTGGTCGAAATAGCCGCAGGCGGTTTAGATTATTCCATTAGGAAGAAGCTAGACACCCAGTACCTAAGAGACATGGCCCAACTGGCCGATAGAGTTCGACAGGTCGAACGCCTCAAAGCTGAAAAAGCTAAGGCAACGAAAACTCACAAGAGAGAGAGAATAGCGTACGTTGAGATGGACGAAGAAGATCTAGAATCCTTCGACGATACTTTAACTGTCGAAGAAGGAGAAGTCGATTTAGCAGAACTAAAACAAGGGCCACCATACTCTTGTAAACTGTTAGTCCCCTCAAATGGGAAAAATCCCATTGGTCCAGAAAGGACCAACGATAGGTTCCCAAAAAAGACTTATAGTTTTGACATCACAAAATGTGATGAAATATTCGACTTGCTAGTTAAAGATGGCCAAATGATAGTACCCCCAGGGGTAAAAGTGCCTCCTCTTGATCAAAGAAAGAAGAGAGGTTTTTGCAAATATCATAATTTTTTGGGCCATAAAACTTCTCAATGTTTTCTTTTCAGGAATCTTGTGCAAGACGCTATTGAGGAAGGGAGATTAAAGTTTGCTGACAAATCCCCCATGGCTATCGACTCCAATCCACTGAAGGCTGAAGCCCACTATGCTGAACCCTCTGAGGTGAACATGATAGAGGCAACCAGGATCCAGTCGAAGAAGCCAGGAATTACCATGGTCGAAGTCTCAAAGGACCACATCAACATGCCAATCTTTGGCAGTTTTTCTGGAAATTTATCCAGGAAGACAATTGAAGCTGTCCAGAAAGCGGTCGAGAACCCGAAGTCGGAGACTGCTGAAGCACAAAAAACTGGATCAAAGCCCAGTTCCCACTTGGCCACCGTTCAAGGCCAGACGGAGAATCTGGAGATACAAATGAAGCAGTTAACTCTTGCTAACAAAGATACAATGAATATCAACATGGTCGAACTCTCTGACCCAAAAGCATCAGAAGAGGCCATGAGGCAAGAACAGGCTAATAAGACTGCTTTCCCTCGGGAAAACGAAAACTTGGCAGATTTTCTACAAAGATGCCAGAAAAAGAAATCAGAGGTGATGCTGTGTCCAAGATGCAGTTCGATCTTTGATAAAAAAAGCTGCTGAGCACATCCAAGGCGTGAGAGCAGCGAATAAGAGAAGGGAGAATGCTGACCTTCGACATGATCCCAGAAGGGGTTCTAACCAAGAAAAGAGGCCATTAACTTTTAGGCCTCCAACAAATGTGCCAGTAGACACTTGGTACAAAACCTCTGGCCGAAAAAGGCCAAGTGAGGAGAAATGGCATTCTTTCGATGTGCCAAGAGGTTCCTCTTTGACTCAAAAGAAAGAGCCTCAAGTTGCTGCACCTAAGGTTGCTCAAGTGTCCAGCAACTACAAGGGTAAAAATCCTATGTCTCGATCTCAATGGAGGAGATATCAAAGGAGACGAAAAGCTGAAAGGGAAGCTGCCAACGAACCTAAGGCAGAAACTAGTTCGAATGTTCCTCAAAGGAAACAAAGGAAGCCTCTAGAGAGAGAGCCAGTTACCAACAGGCTAGTTTGGCCTAACCAAAGTGAAGTCGAAGACGAAGACGATGCTGAGTCTGACGATACGTTGGATATAATGGTGAATATTGTTTCAGTGCTGCCCAGGGAATTCAATCGACAGGTAGAAGTCGAAGCAAGTGACTGGGAAGTGGAGCAAGAAATGGCCAAACATAGGCCAGTGTGCTATTTTGTCATGGACAATGGCACTACTGAGGAACAAAATGGCTTCTTCGAGCCACCTACAGAGGCGATGAAAAATCACCTCAAGCCTTTATTCATAAGGGCTAAACTCGAAGAAACTACTGTGAACAAAATATTGGTCGATTGTGGGGCAACCATCAATATTATCCATCACTCTATGCTAAGGAAGATTGGCAAAAGAGATGAGGACATTAAACCTCACAATATGGTCCTGTCGAACTATGAGGGCGGCATTGGGACCACCATGGGAGTGATCCAGCTAGATATCAAAGTGGGGTCTATCCTTCGACCAACGATGTTCATGGTCATATCGGCCAAACCTAACTACAACCTGTTGTTGGGCCGTGAATGGATTCATGGTGTTGGCGCTGTGCCTTCATCGATGCACCAAAGGCTGCTGCTATGGCGTCCAGATGGGATGGTCGAAAACATAGAGGCAGATCAAAGCTACTACCTGGGCGAAGTGAATCACTTGGGTGTGGCAGATTTCGACAAAAACTTGGCTCACATAGGGCCATGTCCGACACCTGACTTCGACATGGCGCCAGCGCCAAACACCTTTTGTTCCCTATACCTGCATCCTGAGCATGGTTTCCAATGGGACAGAGAAGACTTGTCCCACATAGACTTCAGTGGGTTAACTGATATCCAACCAACTGGTTGGGGAAGTGAATTCAGTGATAATGACTGAGTCACAGTCTTTGAAGCGAATTTCGGCTTATGTAGCCGAAACCAAGATGATAACGGCTCTCGAAGCCGAAGTAAAGTACATGGCCACACAGGCCAGTGATCAACAATTATCTGTTGTCGGCCCAGGAAAGGATTTCGATCCAAAACCTCCTGATATCATGCCAGAGGAAATGCAGGAACAGAGGCTCGACGCCATCTATGACGATGAGCCTTTGGGCTTCGAAAAGGATCCCTTGGCGAACAACATTAAAATGTTAGCACAAGACCCTTTAGAAGAAATCAATTTAGGCGAAGGATCAGAGAAAAGGCCAACTTACATCAGCGCCAAAATCGATCCAGAACTTAGGTTGGAAGTAATCCAATTGCTGAAAGAGTTTAAAGACTATTTTGCATGGGATTATGATGAAATGCCTGGTCTCGACAGAGGATTGGTAGAACTTCAGTTGCCAATCAAACCTGGAAAGAAGCCAATCAAGCAAAATCCAAGGCGCTTCGCTCCAGAAATATTGTCGAAGATCAAAACGGAGGTCGAAAGACTTCTGAAATGCAAATTCATCCGTGTTACAAGGTATGTCGAATGGATTGCAAATATTGTGCCAGTAATTAAGAAAAATGGTACATTAAGGGTGTGCATAGATTTCAGAGATTTGAATGCTGCCACCCCCAAAGATGAATATCCTATGCCTGTGGTGGAAATGCTAGTCGATTCTGCCGCTGGTTATGAATACCTGAGTATGCTCGATGGTTATTCAGGATATAATCAAATATTCATTGCTGAAGAGGATGTGTCGAAAACGGCTTTTCGATGCCCTGGGGCCTTAGGCACTTACGAATGGGTAGTGATGCCTTTTGGCCTAAAGAACGCTGGGGCAACATACCAGCGAGCAATGAATACCATCTTCCATGATTTTATTAACACTTTTATGCAAGTATATATTGATGATATTGTTATAAAATCTGTTTCCAGGAAGAATCACATTGACCACCTTCGACAATCATTCGAAAGAATGAGAGAACATGGTCTAAAGATGAACCCTTTGAAGTGTGCGTTCTGTGTGAAAGCTGGAGATTTCTTGGGCTTCGTTGTCCACAAGAAAGGAATCGAAATCAACCAGAACAAGATGAAGGCAATTCTGGAAGCGAAAGAGCCATCGAATAAGAAGGAATTGCAATCTCTCTTAGGCAAGATAAATTTCTTAAGGAGGTTTATATCTAATCTAAGTGGGAAAGCTCAGGCCTTTTCACCCTTACTTCGACTGAATAAAGAGGGGTTCGAATGGGGGCAGGAGCAACAAGAAGCCTTCGACAAAATCAAAGGGTACCTCACTAAGCCACCTATTTTGGTGCCTCCTTGTAGCAATAGGAGTATGAGATTGTACATAGCTGCATCTGACAAAAATCTGGGAAGTATGTTAGCCCAAGAGGATGAGAATGGAGTCGAAAGACCCATTTACTATCTCAGTCGAGTTTTGAATGATGCAGAAACTAGATATAGCGAAGTTGAAAAATTGTGTCTATGTCTGTATTTTTCTTGTACAAAACTCAAGCAATATATAAAACCAGTTGATGTTTATGTTTCGTCTCATTTTGATGTTTTCAAATATATGTTGTCGAAACCTATCTTGCATAGTCGAATTGGCAAGTGGGCATTAGCATTAACTGAATACTCCTTGACCTTTATGCCTCTTAAGGCAGTAAAAGGACAAGTGGTTGCAGACTTCATAGTAGACCACTCAATTCAAGTCGAGGATATTAATTATGTGGAGATAGAACCTTGGAAATTCTACTTCGATGGTTCCAGCCATAAAGATGGAACAGGAGTAGGAGTCTTGATTATTTCTCCAGATAAAATTCCAACAACATTCAAGTACAAAATATCAGGTTCTTGTTCGAACAATGAGGCTGAGTATGAAGCTCTAATTACTGGCCTTGAGATATTGTTGGAATTGGGGGCAACTCGAGTCGAAATAATGGGAGACTCAGAGTTAGTCATTAAGCAAGTCACAAAAGAATATAAATGCATAAGGGAGAATCTCATTATGTACTTTGTGATAGCAAATCGTTTATTGAAACAATTCGAAACGATCAATATTCGACATATACCCAGAGTCGAAAATCAAATAGCCAATGACTTGGCACAAATTGCATCTGGGTATAAGATTTCAAAAACGAAACTACAAAGAGCAATCGAAGTTCGAGAAAAGATAAAAGCAACTTGTCTATCACCATCAGACTTGGAATCGACGAGACTAGGATATGCTGATCACAGTAACTTCGAGATTTCGTTCATTGATAATTTGTCAGAGCAAGATTGGAGGAAACCTATTGTGGACTATCTTCAAAATCCAGGAGCTTCGACAGAACGAAAAACAAAATACAGGGCGTTGAGTTTTGTACTCATGGGTAATGAGTT
Organism: Vicia faba; assembly: GCA_948472305.1. Classification (NCBI taxonomy): domain Eukaryota; kingdom Viridiplantae; phylum Streptophyta; class Magnoliopsida; order Fabales; family Fabaceae; genus Vicia; species Vicia faba. The sequence continues at coordinate 458,850,868 of OX451739.1, read as the reverse complement.
ATTCAAGAAGACGCCTGAAGGGGTGTTGCTGAAATGTTTAAGTGAAACTGAAGCATACATAGCCCTTTCGACGACGCATGCTGGGGCATGTGGGGCTCACCAAGCAGGCCATAAGATGAAATGGTTGTTGTTTTGACAAGGACTATATTGGCCCACTATGCTGAAAGATTGTGTTGAGTTCGCCAAAGGTTGTCAAGAGTGTCAAGTTCATACAGGCATCCAACATGTACCAGCAAGCGAACTTCACTCGATAGTGAAGCCTTGGCCCTTTAGAGGATGGGCGTTGGACCTCATTGGAGAGATTCGACCAGCATCATCAAAGAGTCAGAAATACATATTGGTAGGCATTGATTATTTTACTAAGTGGATCGAAGCTGTCCCTTTAGTCAATGTGGACCAAGAAAATGTCATTGAATTTATTCAAAAGAACATTATCTTTAGATATGGAATCCCTGAGACGATAACAACTGATCAAGGGTCAGTTTTCACTGGTCGAAAGATGCAGGAATTTGCTCAGGAAACAGGTTTCAAACTCCTAACATCCACGCCTTATTATGCACAGGCGAATGGTCAAGTCGAAGCAGCTAATAAAGTGGTGATTGGCTTGATAAAGAAACATGTTGGGAAGAAACCAAAGAATTGGCATAAGACGTTAGACCAGATTTTATGGGCTTGTCGAACGTCCCCAAAAGAAGCCACTGGTACAACACCGTATAGGCTAACTTTTGGCCATGATGCAGTGTTACCAGCATAAATTTGTCTTCAATCTGCAAGGGTTCAGAGGCATTATGATATTCCTTCTGAAGTTTATTGGAACATGATGTTAGATGAACTGGTGGATTTAGACGAAGAGAGATTACGCGCTCTCGACCTACTCAGGCTTCAGAAGAAAAGAGTAGAAGACTCTTATAATAAAAAGGTAAAACCTAAGGTATTTTTGCCTGAAGAACTAGTTTGGAAGGTAATTCTTCCCATGGATCGAAGGGATCGAAGCATGGGGAAATGGTCACCCAAATGGGAAGGACCATTCAGAGTTATCCAAACTTTTTCTGGTGGAGCCTATGAAGTCGAAGAGTTAAGTGGAGATAAAAGGCTCTTGAGAGTAAATGGTAAATATTTGAAAAAATACAAACCTATACTTCAAGAGATAAAAATAAAATAATAAAAGAACAAGTCTAAATTAACCATAAAAATTCCAAAATAGAAATTTTTATTAATTTCAGCCAAGATGGCAAATTGTTGTCGAATAACGATTACAGAAGATGGTTACAAAAGAGAATCAATCAAAAGGTAAGAGAGTTCCTGAGTCGAAGATACTTGGCGTGCTGCAGCTCCAACCTCTTCTTGCACCAGGAGTTTTCCTGCACTAGTTTGGCAATTTGAGCGTCGAGGCTTTGGGCCCTCTCAGCAAATTCCAGGCCTTGTTTGATCTCAGTCTGGCTCTCGGTGTCTGAGATGGTCGAAATAAGTTCCTCCTTGAGTACAGTGTTGGCATTTATCTTCACCTCTATTTCTGCGATTTGTGCCCGGAAGGAAGCATTCTCTCGATCAATGGCATCGACTCTTTCCTGTGCAGACGCTTTTCGTTTCGACAACTCAGCAATTCGAGAAGTCGAATCTGAGACAGCAGTCCACGCAGAGGAGCTTTTGCCATACAACACCTCAAGCTGACTGTTAAACCCTCTTTGGCGCCTGTAATCTGCTGAGACTTGATCAATCATAGAGTGTAACTCCATGATCAAGTCTGAGACTTCTGGGGCTACAGCTTCAAAGTCGACAGCATTCAAGACCTCTTTCAAGCAGGATGGAGCGGTGGGGTCCCCCTCTAAAGCCTTCATCAAGTCCCTCTTAAAGAACTGGGCCTTAACCTTCGCCAAAGCATCATCAAGGGGAGAAGTTTCAGTAGACTTCCCCGACAGGGTAGGAACTTCCTGACTCGCGTCAGACGAACTCTTACTTTCGATGATGGCATTGAGGTAGCTAACCGGGTCAGTTTCTTTCAAGAGTTCCAAGTCCTCTTTTGACCTGTGCTTCGAGGAGGTAACCCTTGCAACAGTATTATCTTGGGTTTGAGGTTCTTGAGTGTTAGGTGCTTCGACTGGTTGCTCTTCGACTCGAACTGAGGCAGTACCAGCGTCGACTTGTGGTTCTTCGTTAGCATCACCCTGGGGTCCTTCGCCAGCGTCATTTTGTGGCTCTTCGCTAGCGTCACCTTGGTGTCCTTCGCCAGTACCACCTTGGTTCTCTTCGTCGGCAGCATCTTGATTCTCTTCGCCGTCATTGCCTTGGTCCCTTTCTTCATGATTCTCTTCTGACAAATCCACCACCTGAACCGTTTCTGGCTGTGGTTCCTCCGTTTGAGGCTCCTCCGCTGGTTTTTCTATTGTTTCAGCATTGGCCTCGTTCTCAGTATGGGCTTCGTCATTGCCCAAGCCTTTTTCCTGAGGCCTGCTAAGTTCAGCAGATTCCAGCGTTTCTGAGGTCCTTGGCGGAGAACTCTCAGTGGTGTCCTGAAAAAGGAAAGAAGACAAATCTTCAGATGTCGAAAGAGACACAATCGAATATGGGTATCTATGCCTAAATTATAAAAAAAGGTCTAAGGGATTACCTGTGGATTAACTTCAGCCCCAGGGCTGGAATTGTCACTTTCGACAGGCTTGTTAAGAAGAACGTTCAGTTCCTCCTCAGTTGGCTCCTCGATGATCACTGGAGGTGGCCTAGGCTTTCTCACAGCAACCTTTATTCTGACGGTTCGACCTTCAGGAGCAGGAGCAGGAACAGAAGCATCCTTCGTCAACTTTCGCCTTTTTAAGGGGGCAGGAGGGGAATCACTCTCTTCATCACTCCCAGATTCGACCACCAGTCCTGGCCGTTTCTTGGGCGAAGGTGCCTAGAAAACCAATGGGAATTCGATTTAATAAACACATCGAAAATCAAAATCGAAAGCCAGAAGAAAAATGAAGAAAGTCTGGTTACCGATATAGGAGGCCTCTTCGAAGAGCCTTCCCCCTGTTGGTTGCCTGTGGTCTTCGCCGGCGCTGCAGTCTTCGCCGGCGGTGGAGGTTTTGTTGAAGGGGCTCCTCCCTGTTGGCCTTCTGTAGCCTTCTTGGCTACAGGCTTTCGAACAACTGAAAGCAAATGAAAAAGTTAACAGGCTAGCAGTCGAAGAGAAAGACAAAAAGTAATGTGAGAGAGTGAACTTACATTTCTTTACTTTGTCCAACACAAGGACAAAAGACTTCTGCAGCTCAGCCATGAAGTCCTTCTCGTCGAAGAAGTACTCAGCATAATAGCTTCTCCACCACTCCTCGAAGGATGGTGAACAAAGAAAATTAAGCTGGTAGTCAAACAGCGAGAGGATTGTTCGACCAGCATATCTTCCGATATGCTTGATGGCAGCTTCTTCTGTATAATCGTTGCAGAAGTACAACATTGACTTCTCTCTTTGAAAAATCGGAGAAGGCAGGGTTTGGATAATACCAAATTGGCGAGATACCAGATTTGGTTGGTAGGCGATCAGACTCAGATGAGTCTTAGAACTCTTGAATCGAAGAGGCATGATCCTTGGTGTAAGGAACGCCTCCCAAAGTATTGTATGCTCATCGACATTGGGACCACTCGACTCCTTTGGATGTGGCCTTGTGAACCATGCTGGCCCCACCCGCCGTTGAGCAAATGGAGCCATAGTTGAAACAAACTCCTTCCTTCGAGCAAACATTAGAACGAAGTTGGTGAAGGTTTGTTGAAACTCCAGTCCATCGTCCGTAGGTGTCAGCAGAGCCAGCCTGATTCCTTCGATGCGTCTATTCGCTATCGCTGGAGCCTGTTCATTTATCTGAACTTTCTTGGGCAAGAAAGATTCGAAAGTGGCGTTAAGCCACAGTTGGAGTAGCCAAAAAGGCCCAGCGAGTAGCAAACTGGCCCTGTCCTCGATATGTTTCAGAAGAGTTGCCCCATTGCTGATCGAATCATAGAGGCTGGCCAGAATCAGTTCTGCCAAACAGATGTTTTGGCGGTGATGCAGTTGAGTAGCAAGAGTGACCATCTTTTTGGTCACTTGTAGAGACTTCGAGCAAAACACAAAGCGAGTCAGCCATAAGGCTAGAAACGCTATGTGTTCGACATCCGACACCGCATCTGTCGACCTGTCGTGATAATGGTTGATAAAAGTGGTGTATGTTGGCTTGGTCTCAGAGAAGCCAATTTGGTCCTCCGACATCTCCTCCGGATCGAAGTAATCCCCGGTTGGCCGAAGGCCAGTAATAGCGGCCACGTCGAAGAGTGTGGGGGTTAGCATCCCACATGGAAGATGAAACGTAAAATGGGAGTAGTCCCAGAACAACAGTGAAGCTATCAGCATCTCCGGGGAGTAGTTCAAACCCGTCTTCGACAGCATCACTAGGTCGAAGATTCCCATATCCTTCCAGATCGAGGTTTGGTGTTTCTCCAACTTTGTTAGCCAAGCAACATAATCGGAGGTCAGATTAGGGCAAGACCTGAAGACCCTAACCCCTCTGTTGAAGAAGCGGAGGTCGATTTTTTCACGTGTAGGGTCTTCATTGTCTTCTGCGTCTTTCTTGGCGCATGCTACTGGCTTGAGTTTCTCGACTATTGGGAAATAGCTCTTGATCTTCAGAGCTTCAGAGATACTTGGATTCATGGGGCCAGACATTGCGAAGATCTGGTTGGAGTATCCAACCGGGATCATCAAGTGGCGCGAGTAAGCATCGCGAACGGCGATGTCAGAAGGTTCAGGAACCCTTCGTTTGCCTGTAGAATTTACTACCGGAGCAGTGACGAAGACTTTGGGTTTAACATGTTCAGTTGGTGCGTTAGCACTAGGAGCAGTAGAAGCAGAGGCCATTGTTTGAAATGAGGTTGAAGATGAAGTGAAAGAGGAAGAGTTTCTGCAAAGATAACAAGCTTGTATAAAAACAGGGAAGTTTGAAGGCTAGATGGCGTAAAAAGTCCCACAATGGGATATTCACTGCTATTTATAGTAGTGGGAAAAATCCCCAATAACGAGGACATTAAATGCCATTTAATGCTGTAGGAGTTAGTGGGACGCGTGGCATCCCCCTGTTGTTTTGGCCGTTTCTGCAGAAATAGAGGGACGCAGCGTGCGTCCTCGTTTTTGGGATTTGTCATAATGACAAATTCTGAAATGACGTTTGGTACTGCACGCCGTACTGAAAGTGACGTCCTAGGATCAAATCAATGATGGTTTTCTTGGGATTGCCAATAGTTGGTAAAAAGCAACAAAAAATGCACAAGTTAACTTGTGACTAAGCGTGGAAAGACAGGTGTCGAATGGCGTTTCAAAGAATGCCTTTTTCTTTCAGAGTCGAAATAAGGCATTCTTGGGGGGCAATTTGTTGGATCCTAAATTCGACACCTTTGTTTTGATTGATATCAGCCATTAAAGCTGAAAGATGTCTTCGACTGGTTAAGTCTGTCGAAATGCCCGTCGAAAGATGGCAAAGTACTTAGAAGATTTCTTCCAAGGAAGAAGGCTGATTGCCTTCGACGTCGAAGGAGTTTCTCGTCGAAGATGTCTCTTGACGAAAGTGTTCGATGGTCCAGAGTGGAGCAGTTTGAAATTCAAGCGTTTGGAGGGAAAACGGTTTCTAGCAGTTACCACGTGCAAACGTGCAAGGATCTGGAGCGTCGAGCATGGGGAACGTGCCAAGTGGATTGATCTCGAAGCAGTGTAACTGCCCGACGGTTACTTGGGATGTTTTAGTATAAATAGGAGTAGACATGTAGTTTCTCGCGTGTGTTCACAATTCCATACAAAGTCACTCATTTAGATTCAAGTACCCAGCGTGTGAGAAAGAATTGTTGAGAAATGTATGTGTGAAACACCAATTTTATCAATTAAAGTCATTTAATTTTCCATAATTTTACTTGCTTTTCTCTTTACATTTCCTGTCGAACCTTTACTTTAAAGCCTTGTTTATTTTACCAAGTCTTTCCTTCATGCAATTTACTTGAAACCTTTTTATTTAAAGCCTTATCCAACTTAATCAAACTTCAAAATCAACCTATGTCCTAGGATCAATCTGATCGATCCTGCGAGTAACCAAATAAGTAACCATTTGGAGGATCAGCGGTTGTTTACCAAAACCCAAGGTAAACACAAGTATAAAAAAAAGCGTAAAGGTGCGGAAGGTAAAAGCAGAAAAGATAAACCTAAACCTATTACACGGCTTTGGGGCAGTTACATAATAGAAAGCGGAAAGTAAAAACCCTAAGCTATTAGAACCCGGAAAACAGTTACATAATAATGAAAAAGGAAAGCGAGAAATCTAAGCTATTACAAATTGCGAACCCCGTACACTTTATCTATGAAAGTAAAATAAAATAAAAATAGAGAAAAAAAGAAATGTTTTTGATGATTTTTTTATGGAAAATGTTTTTTTAATGATGATTAAAATAAACCTAAAAACTAATTAATTTTAATTAACAAAAATAGTTGATTAATTAAATTAATAAAAAAGGTTAATGATGAATAAACCTAAAAACTAATTAATTTTAATTAACAAAATAATTGATTAATTAAATTAATAAAAAGGTTAATGATGAATAAACCTAAAAGCTAATTAATTTTAATTAACAAAATAATTGATTAATTAAATTAATAAAAAAGGTTAATGATGAAAAACCTAAAAAATAATTAATTTTAATTAACAAAATAATTGATTAATTAAATTAATAAAAAAGGTTAATGATGAAAAACCTAAAAAATTAATTGATTTTAATTAACAAAATAATTGATTAATTAAATTAAAAAAAAGGTTAATGATAAAAAATCTAAAAATTAATTAATTTTAGGGTTTACAAAAAAATAATTATTTTAAGTTTGTAAAAAAAAAGGTTTGTAGTTATATGGTTAAGTGAATTTAGGGTTTCAGGGAAAAAGAACAAGTTGTAAGCAAAATCACACAAAATGTAGAGGTGGGTGTTGAACTCATGTCCTTAGCCTTCCACACTGCATTAAGGGAAAAACTAGAGAAAAAGAATAAGTTAGAAGAAAAATCACACAAAATGTTAGGGGTGGGTGTTGAACCCACACCCTTAGCCTTTATCATTGTCTGCCTTGCCACTGCGTCAGAGCTTACATATTATGCATCAAACATGCTCTAATGATGTATATAAACACATGTAAACGTATCAAATTAGTTAACAATGCATAAGTCAAAGATTTGAATTTAAAAAAACGATCAAAACCGATGAGGATGAACGTGATGTTCTGGGCATGATCTTGACTGCTTGAGGATTGGGATGGATTCCTGGGCACTTCAAGATGATAATACAATGCTTGGTTTCAATTGGGATAGATTGGAAACATGGGTTTTGTGTTGTCCCAGTTTCTTGAATTTTTGGAAGTTTTGGAATAGTTTTCTCTGAAGGGTTTTCGTGTAATGTTATGTGTGAATGAAGAGCAATATATAAAGAAGAATTAGGTTAAACTATTGTGGGCTTGGACCTTGTAAGAAAAGCCATGACTTTATCTTATTTAATTTTGAATTTAAATAAATAAAATAAAAAATAAATGGAATAAAAATCAAAGGGGGGTGTATGAATAGGTTTAGAGGTTCACTATGAGGCTTAATACACATTTGGACCTTGAAACACAAGCTCATAGCCCATAAATTCGCGTTTGATCAATTTGAACTTCATGCATTTGCTCAAAATTTTCAAACTTACACTAGTCACAACTCTCTCAATTTTTATTATTTGAAGGTGATCTTTGACTTTTTGGAAAGCTCAAGATACCCTCTACAATTTCTATTTTGATCATTTTTGTATTTGAAGAATTTATCTTTATGTAAGTTGCCTTGATAAAAAGTGTCTTTTTGTTAACTTTTGGAATGACCTATAATGTTTGGCCCATATCTCTCAAATGAAGCATTTTTGGACTTGAGCTTAGAGATACGAAGTTGTAGATAATTGAATTTCCTTCAGAATGAGCTTTGGTTGAGGGAAATATGATGAAGCATGTAAAAGTTATGCTTGGTCAAAGTTTAGTTGACTTCTCCTTAAGAAAACCCTAATTTGGCAACTTTTGACTTTTGATGATTTGAGAGTTTTCCTTGATGAATCATGATCAAACCTTGATAAAATGATGAATATTACTTAAAAATGTTGATGTTAACAAAAAATGTTGAAGTTTGACTGTATGTTGACCACAATTGACTTTTTGTTCAATACAGTTGATTTCCAGTCATTTGAGGAATTGACTGAGCAAACTTGTGATGCAAGGCTTGAAATTTGGCATGAGAATTCCTTGAGACATATGAGAAACCATGGTAACCACTTGAGGCCTTAGAAACCCAAACTTCCTTGAGAAAGATGAAACCCTAGTTGTAATTCCATTGCTTAGGTGAAGAATTTGTCTGATCAATTCTTGAGCAACCTTGAGCATTTGAGAACCCTAGGCGAATGTCCTGAAGAAAAAAGGAGGGAAAATTTTGAGGTACAATAGGAGGGATTGTTGAAGAAGTCCGTCATAATAGACCTGGCGATGCTCTTGAGAAAGAAAGATGTGAAGTTCTTGAAGTCTAGTCTGTGTATAGTCTGTGTCTATCAGAAGTGGGATTTCTCAGTCGTGTGTTTATTTGTTTGTTTGAATATTATTTGTACTTTTCCTACAAATGAATGAAAAATTATGTTTGTATAAACTAATATTAAAAATTTGTCGTCAAGAAAATTAAGCCAAAATAGCTAAATATAGTTGAAAGAATCTAGGAATTAAAATCCTCCTGATATTAAGTATAAATAACAAATCTTCAAATGATATGTTTTATCCATTGTCTCTTTCGAATCTTCTCACTTGATGTGACATCCTGAAAGACATAATTTTCTTGAAAATAGATAAACAAATTCTTGCTTCTCTCAGTGTCAGAATCTCTCTCTAAGTCTTCTGATACTTTTTCTGAACCAATCCTTAAATTGTTATGTTCTAATTTGTCTATATGTCCTTAGAAAATCTCTTGCATGATTCACCTCTCAACCTATATCATTTTACCACTCAATTATGTCTTACTTCTTCAATCTATATATTCATATCTTCTATCACTCAATTCTTTATACTCTCATGCCTCTATCATCATGTCTCTAGTTACCTTCCATGGAGATGAGAGTCTTCTTGAAGTTATAACTGAAGAACAAATCAAGCTCTCTCATCTTAGTAACAGTCAAATTGCTTGCAGTATCTCCTCAATCATTTTATTTCAAAAATGGACAAATTACTTCTCCATGTTAGATAAACCTATCTACACAAACCTTGTCAAGGAATTTTGAAAGCATGAATATGTTGTATGTGAAGGTTGTTCTATTTCTTCCTGTGTCTTCGGTGTTCCCATAACCATCACTCTTTTTTCAACTGTCGTTGCAACTTGTTGTGAGAATGTTGGATTTACTGTTGAACATGTTAAGAGTCGATATCATCTTGATAAAAAGCTCGATACTCTCCACAACTCAACATCCAGTTACAAGTCTAATAATCCCGAGTCTCTTCTTCCCATTTAAAAAAGTTGGTTCAAGTTTCTTTTAACTATTTTTCATCCTAGAAGTGTTCACTCAAATATGACGTCTTATGAAGATCAGCTTTTTCTATTTTTGCTGGTCATTAATATCCGGATAAGTTTTCCACAATCTATCTTCAATTTCCTGCAAAGATCCATCACTCTCTTTGGGTATGAAGTTAAGTCCTTTATACCTTTTGGAAGAGTTCTTTCTGAGATCTTCTTTAAAGAAGGAATTGTTGAATGCATCTGGAGAACTGGTCCTGCAAATGGCCTGGTGAAGAAAAAGTGTGAAGTATTTTAGGGTTAAATGATGTTTGTTTATTGTCTAGTTTTCTTCGTGTCTGTTTTCTCTAGTTGTTCTATCGAGTTTGTACTTCTTCATTTTCAATCAATGAAACTTGTTTACTTTTCCATCTCTTTATTACCTTTTTGATTTCTGACAAAGGGAGAGAAAGTAAAATGATTTTGATAACATTCATTCTCAAAATCTTAAACTCAAACATATAAATGTTGTTGCTACTGATTGTTTGTTTGATGTTTCATTCCAGGAACTTTGAATAAGTTCATTGAGTATTCTAAGACAGGTTGAATATGAATATCCTGATGCTAAGGTTAAGAACCTTATGGATGAAATAAACTCTGATTTCATATATAAGAATTTGTACACTTTGTGAATATATGTATATTCAAACAGATGTACTAATACTTAAGAAGTAGTGATCCTTCTGAAAGTAAAAGTAATCTTTCTTGATATCATATTATTTAGAAGTTGTGAACTTTCTGAAAGTATGGAATTCAGACTTAAAACTTTAGAAGTTGTGCTCTCCTGAAAGGAAGTCAAGTCAACAGTCTGATGCATGTTCTGATATAGAGATGCCACTCAGAAGATGTGATCTGATACGTGTGATTCTGCAATGTATGCTATATTTAAAAGTTATGAACTGCCTGAATGAATGATATATTGGAAAATATCATATCAAATGTTGATGCTTAAAAAGTAGTGAACTTCTCCATAAGTATAGTGTTTTGGTTGTGATATTAGAATCATGAAATAGAAGTGCTGATAAATGATGCGTGGCATTATTCAATCAGGCTCAAAATCAATTTTTGATTCTTCATCAAGTTCTGATAGTAACCAGGTTCTGAGATGAAGATCAGGTTTTCTAGTCAGACTCTGATGAGTTGTTGTAGGGAAGTGTTCCTTCTCTATTCTTATGTTCTGAATACTCAAAATTTCTTTTGTGAGTCTTGGGCTCAGGGGGAGACTCTGAACAAGCATAAATGAAATTTGGGGATTAACAAATTCATGGGGAGTTGAGAGCTTATCTCTGAATTTGTCGGTTATGGTGATTACTTTGTATAAATTGTTCTATCAAAATACATGGTTTTGTCATCATCAAAAAGGGGGAGATTGTAAGAACAAGAAGTGTTTCTACATTTGGCCTTAGGATTTTGATGATAACTTTACATGATATCATTGAGAATAATTGTATACTCTAATGGTTTTGTTCTAGTGTGTAGGTGTTGCTATAATATTCTAACTCTAGTACAAGGCGTGTGACGTCATCAGGTTCTAAGCATAAACACTCTGGAAGAAAACATTTGGTTACGTGTTACAGTTGAAGTCAAGATTCTGAATACGTCTTATGCAACATGTCTAAGAAACATTAGTACAAGAGGTTCTGATCGTGACTTGATGGTTAAGCTTTGGAGGCCTTCTAAAGCTTTGCTTCTGTGTGTTATAAGTTCTGAAGATTATGAAGACAAGGTTCTGTTGAACAGGTTCTAATGATCTTAATAAAATTAAGTTCTTACAACCAAGTGCTGAAGACTCTGAAGACGACGTTCTAATAGGACAAGTTCTAAAGACTCCAAGACTTAGCTTCTAAGACTCAAGAGTAATTCTTCTACAACAAGCTTCAATATTCAAATTATCTGAAGCCTCTGAGGATAAGAAGAAGTTCAAAATGGTTAACGTGTAATGGTCTACAAAAAGTACATAAAATATTTGTGACCTCTACTCTTCTAGAGATGTGCAAGGACAATCTTTTCGTACTTTACTGTGACCACTCTCATTGTAACTGTTGGAACAAACAGTTGTTTCCCATATTATCTTTCTACCCTTAACGGATCTATGTCTATAAGCTAAATGTCTATTAAAGATAAGGTTAAAGTTAAACATTGTAAAGTGATAGATAATAAAAAGTATTACCATGTACTGTCCAAACTCTTACACCTTATTCTATCCATTGGGAACTAACCGTTGGTGCAGAAAAAAGGATTTTCCAATCCTCACAGCGTCTCTCTCTCTCTATCTCTCTCTCTCTCTCTCTCTCTCTCTCTCTCTCTCTCAAGGCTATAAAAGAAGATCAAAGATTTGAGTAAAGTTCCTCCCTTGGCCAAATAGAGTTTTTACCTGTGAAAGGAAAGCAGTGGATGTTGAAGATGTTAAAGCTGTAATGCTACACATTCTGAAGACCACTACAAAGAAAAGAGAGAAAAGAAAGAAGATTTCAACAAGATGTTATTCAACTATTCATCATATACATCGTGGATGAAACATGAAGAAACAAGGAGTTGTTGCTCGTAGCTTGCTCAATGAAGAAGGATATTCTACAAGATGCTAATCAACTATTATCATATACATCTTGGTAGATCTCTGAAGAAGTAAGGAGTTATTGCTCGGAACTTACTGAACAAGAAGATGAAGAAGAAGAACACTACAAGATGCTACTCAACTTCTGATCATATACATCTTTGTAGAATATTGTAATGTGCACAAGAGTTGTTGCTCGTATTGTGTTATAATTATGATCTCTTCATGTAAATTATTTTAACACCAGAGTTGTTGCTCGAAAACGTTTTAAACAATATGCGCTTAAATCACTTGTGTAATATGCTTAGAAGAATCATTCATGTAAACACAAGACCTTGTAAGCCGTTGTTGATTGATTCCTTGAGTGGCCAAGTGAAGGTCTAATCTCAAGAAGATAATGGCTGTGGAAACTATAGGAAATGCTAACATGAGATCTTAAGTGATCGAATTCTGTTGGGTCAATGACTGTTATATCTGTTAAATCAGATCACTGAACATATCATCGAAAGGTTCCTTGAGTAACTTTATGAAGGTCTGATCTTAAAAAGACAGTGGTTGCGATCATTGTGGGAAACTCTGATAGGAGATCTTAAGTGATCGAATTCTATTAGGTCAATGAACGTTATATTCGTTAAATCGAATCACTGAACGTGTCATTGTTTGTTAGTCAGCGGCGGTTGCCCGTGCACTTGTAATCAGTTTGATTATAGTGGATTAAGTCCTTGGTCAAGGCGAAATCATCCTTGAGGGGGTGGTCAGGATTAACCTTGTTAAGGTCAACCTGGATAAATCATTTGTATCCTTTATTCTTTATTGTCCTTATTGCTTTCATCATTTGAGTGACCAAAATTTCTAAAGGGTTTTTTTTCTTCTATAAACACAACTCAAATCCCCCTCCCTTTCTTGTGTTTTCTCTACCTTCATATACCACCTACATCACCGAAGTGGACATTTCATTTCACAATCTCATCTGAGATCTGTCAGAACCAATTCATTAAAAGGATGTAAGAATTCAACAACTTGAACAATATTAAAATAAATAAAAAAGAGAAAAGTCAAAAGGAATGTCAACGATAAATTTGACAGGTGATTTTCATTAAAATTACGTAAGATATTGTTTTGGATAGGATGTAGGATCTGAGATTTATTTAAATTTTAGGGTGCAAGATAAGAAATTCAATTCAGTGTAGAGATTTTGTTTTATAAATTTTGCATTAATTTTTCTTTAAAATTTAAAGTTGGTTACTTTTAATATTTTTTTCCGTTTTTTTTTTAATTCTCTAACTTATATTCTTAACATAAATCCAAATTTTAATCACCGAGAAAGAGTATGACAAACATTTTTATTAGAGAATGGTATGACAAAAAATAGAGTAGAGATTGTTAACGAACTAGTAGTAAATTTTAAAACTTAAGTTTAAGTAATCTTGTTGACCCTAGTGCTAAGTTATTTATGGGAGAACGGGTAATTTAAAATGAATCATTTGGAATTTTTTTTTTTAATATATCTTATATATTTTTAACGTACTATATAAAATTTCGAAAATAAATATCTAATTTGTACAAAATTCTCTAATTACTTCATTAAAACTACTAAATATTTTATGAAAATTATTGCATAAAACCGCACGTATATTTATATTCTTTTAAACAATTAAATTTATTTTTTATTAAATTTATTAGAAGTGTTATTTTTTTATTTTTTTATTAAAAAAATGTGATGTTGTAAAAAGTTTATATGTTATGTTGATTAGTATCTAAGAATTTTTTTACATTTTATATAACATGACAATGACACGTTGGATATTTTTTATCACTTTATTTTATTTTTTTAAAATCGTTTTCATCTATATGATAAATTTTATAATTTTCATTCGTAGCTATTTATTCAGACTGATTTTTGGACAAAAGATTTGCTACAGTTTTATTTATTTGAATAGTCGAAATAAAGTCTAAGCAGAGAGATGTTGTCTTCATATTACACTAGATTTTTTGAGAATTTTGTCATTTTATTTTTGAAATTGTAAATTTTTGTGCTTTGTTGTTTTGATCGATTGTTGATAATTTATGCATTATTTTTAATATTATCTTGTAATTTCATTTGATCATAATTAAACTATTTTTTTAATTTGTACAGCACATAATTTTAAGAGTGATAGAACGGGTTGGGAAATGACATGTTAGAAAGTATAATTCTTGTTCAGTCAAATTGTCGAAAGATATATGGTATATATCGAATAGCTAGTTGAATAGGTTGTAAGTTGTATTCGATAGAGTCGAACACAACCGCTATTGCAGTATGTCGAAATGTAGAAGTTTTAGGTTATAGTTTGTATATAGTCGAATTGGATCTAGGTATTATATGCCTATATAAAGAGTTTGTTAGTTTGTAATTTTAGATATCAATGTAATCACAATTCAATTTTACAATCATTTGTTCCAACAAATTGGTATAACAAAGCTTGATTGTGATTCAGAGAGAATCTAATGGCAAACGGAACAACAACGTTAATACAGTTTCCAGTGAATCTACCAGTTTTCAAAGGTGAAAACTATCAGCGGTGGGTTCTGCATTTGAAGGTTATCTTCAGATTTCAAAATGTTGTTGAAATCTTGAATGATGGAGTATCAGAACTAGAAACAAATGCGATGGAAGCCTAGAAAACTGCGCACAACAATCAAAGGAAGAAAGACGGTAAAACTTTGTTCTTGATTCATCAGTGTGTGGATTCTGATGTATTTAAGAAGATAATTGAAGAAGAAACAACAAAAGGAGCTTGAAAAAAGCTAAAGAACTTGTATGGTGGAGATGAGAAATTGAAGAAGGTGAAGTTGCAGACGCTAAGGAAGAAATACAAAATGCTTCAGATGAAAGAAGATGAATCAATTGCTGCATATTTTTCAAGAATTGTGACGCTAACAAACCAAATGAAGGCATGTGGTGAATCGATTACGGATCTGCAGAAGATAGAAAAGGTGTTGAGATCTTTGACTGCATATTTTGACTACATTGTTGTGACAATTGAAGAGGCCAAGACTCTATCTGAGATGAAGTTGGAAGAACTTCAAGTTTCATTAGAGGCTCATGAGATGATGTTGAAGCAGAGAAACTCAAAAAGAGAAAAGGTGGCTGAACAGGCATTGCAATTAAGATTCAACAAGAAAGATGGAAAAGAGAAGTCGAAGCAGCGAAGGAATCTTGCTAGTGATGAGAAGTCAAGCAAGAATACTGATTCATTCAAGAAAGGTGGGGGCAATAAGTATTCTGGAAATAAAGTTGACACAAAAGAGATGCAATGTTACAATTGCCAAAGTTTTGGTCACTATGCTAGAGACTATCGAAGAAAGAAATCCGCGAGGGTGAAAGATAGTAATGAAGCTCAATATGAACGAGCTGGAGATAGTGATTCTGATGAGGTGTTGTTGATGGTGAACACTCAGTCGAACACTGAGAAAAACAACATATGGTATTTGGATTCATGATACGGCAACCACATGATTAGCAATAAAAATTGGTTTACCAAGTTAGATGAGTCAGTCGAAAAGGTGATAAAGTTTGCAGATGGCAGACACATCAAATCAGGTGGTAAAGGAGATATTTCGATTGTCATGAAGGATATTCGAAAAGCTATTATCACAGAAGTGTTGTATGTGCCTTCTATGACAAGTAACTTGATAAGTGTAGGTAAATTACTTGCAAAAGGCTTCAATATGAAGTAGGAGAAGAATCAGATGAAGGTATATAGGGATGATGGGAGGCTAATAATGAAAGCACCATTGGCAGAGAACAAAATGTTCAAAGTTGAACTCAACACATTAGATCACAAATGTCTTGCTTCAACTATAGAAGAAGACAAGATCTGGCTATGGCATCATAGGTATGGACATCTAAACTTCAGAATTTTATACATGCTCAATTAGAAAAGGATGGTGTTTGGTTTGCCGTATATTAAGGAACCAAAGTAGGTATGCGAGGAATGGTGCAAAGCAAAATAGGCTAGGAAGGCATTCAAACATGACTTGCCCATGAAATCAAAGCAAAAACTGGAGTTGATTCATTCTGATGTGTGTGAACATTTTGAAGTAAAGTTAAATGGAGGTAATAGGTATTTCCTTACTTTCAATGATGAATTCACTAGACATATGTGGATTTACATTATTGAAAGGAAGTGTGAGGTATTCACACATGTCAAGAAGTTCAAGTTGCATGCTGAGAAACAAAGTGGATGCAAATTGAAAAAGTTAAGAACTGGTGATGGTGGTGAATATATGTTTGTTGAATTTGCTAGATTTTGCAATGAGGAAGGTATAAAGCACGATGTTGTTGCACCCTATACGCCTTAACATAATGGCATGGCTGAGAGAAAGAATAGAAGTATACTGAACATGACAAGAAGTATGTTGAAAGCTAAAGATATGCCTATGAGAATTTGGGCTGAAGCATCCTCAACAACAATATATATTCTAAATAGATGCCCAACGAAGAAGATGGTCAAAAAGACACCTCATGAGGCTTGAACAGGGTCGAAGCTAAATGTGAGTCATCTTAGAGTTTTTGGATCAATGTGCTTCAGGCGTGAACCTGAACAATTGAGAAAGAAGCTGGATGATCGAAGTGAAGTCATGATGCTCATAGGTTATCATTCGAATGATGCATACACGTTATATTCGCTAAATAAAGATAAACTAGTGATCAGTCGAGATGTTCTTGTAGACGAAAGCAAAGGGTGGGACCGGAGTCAAAGTACAGCTTGACAAGAATCAAATATAGTCACAATTGTGTTAGAAGAAGATGAACAAAATGAAGCTTTAACCAGTCAAAATGAACAGGATGATGCTTCAACATGTCAAAATGAAAAACCACTGTGCAGAATGAAAGAAGGTCGATAAGAACAAGAACTGAGTCGACAAGGCTAATAGGATATGAAAGCTTTCCAGATCAAGCAGTTGATGCAGATGGTGACTTAATTGAAGAAGCCATAATGATGGCTGAAGTAGAACAAATTAATTTGGATGAAGCCATGAGCAATTCGAATTAGTGTGAGTAATGAAATAAGAACTCAGAGCTATTGAGAAGAACAAGACTTGGGAGCTTGTCGAGATAACAAATAAGAAACCAATTGATGTTGTAACACCTTATTTCCCCAACATTAATTTTAATAAAAATCAGAGTAAAATAAAACTCCAAAATAAGATGTCACGTCATTCAATCATTTTAAAATTTGCTCAATTAAGATAAAACAGATACATAACACACATTTCGGATGAACCCACAACATTTCAACACAGTCTTCAAGTTTCACTTTATTAATGCAACAGAAAGAATTTCATAATTATACCAAAATCTTCAACTCATCATAAAATCAACAAATTAATCAATTAAAAGAGAGTCTATAACACTCCTAAAATTCCTCAAAGAAAATAACAACTAAAATAAAATAATTGAGCATTCATCCCCTCAATGTTACGTATCAGAACAATGACACCACTCAAAATAAGAAGAGCAACCTCTTCTGGACTCCATAATTTCGCACTACTCCTGGTTATCTGCACGTTATCCATATGGAGGCAACATTCAAACAGAAGAAGTGAGATATCATAACAATGACACCCACTCAAAATAAGAAGAGCAGCCTCTTCTGGACTCCACAATTTCACACTACTCCTGGTTATCTGCACATTACTCATATGGAGGAAACATTCAAACAGAAGGAGTGAGATATCATAACAATATTATAGGTTGTATAATATAAGTAAAAAACAGGTGTATCATGAAAGATTTCAAGTTCGACAATTATTAGTTACACCACTCCAACAAGTCCATAATTCAAAAATTCCATAAATGAAATGCAACTGACTCTAATACGGATGCATGTGGTACCATCAGGGCATAAGCCCTTTCCCAAAAAATTTCCATATAGGCCAGGGCATAATCCCTCAACAATTGCCAATACAGGCCAACGCATAAGCCCTCAACAAGTTGCCAACACAGGCCAGGGCATAAGCCCTCAATGATGCATGAAATGAGACATGCTACAACCATAATTATGCAATCCCAAGCATACCATCAACATCAATCCAATTTTCAAGCTATCATCACCTTCTTAGTACTGCAACATCACCTATAAATTCTTCGCACATCATGTCTACGACAAAAACACAGCCTATCATGACATTTGGTGTCATAACTCATCCAACATACACATTCATCACAATGGTTCTGATAAAATATTAGGCCACTGTTATAAAAATTAGTTTCATATTATAGAAAATATTTTTAGCTTTCCAACGGTTCAAACGGTGCGTCAAACAAACACCCGAGGCGAAAGTTATGATTTTTCAAAGTTTTTCAGAAAATTGGTCATTTTGTCTCAGTGGTAACCGATTACCCTCCAGTGGTAAGCGGTTACTGCTAAAACAGTAACTCAATTTTTTCAAAAATTTCCTGCGGTAATCGGTTTCCCTCTAGCGGTAACTGGTTACTGCTTTTTCCAGAAAACATCCTTTTTGTCAAGGCTTTGGGTACCCGGTTACCCATTTATGGTAACCAATTATCCTTCACTATTTCCCCCCAAAATTATGATTTTTGCACGCGGTAACCAGTTACCACTACTATTTTTCCAAAAATATGCAATTTACAGGTTAGGATCCCCATCTTTTCAAAACCCCCCAAACACCAAATTTCACATGAAATAGCAGCAATTCACCATACCAAATAGGCACACATCATAATAATCAATGGGATTACTTTACATCTTCAAAATCAAGGGTTTACACACATCAATTCAACATCTCACATCACCACATATACAAATCACATACACACCAATTTCACATAAAGAATGATTAAACGATTACTTAACCTAACTCTACTATAACCCATCATCATACAAACCCTTATAGAGTTAGAATCTCACCCTTACCTTAGGTTTTGAGTTCTCTTCCCTGCTCCAATGGAGTCTTCCCTTCAGCCCTAGGTTTTTCCTCTTCTCTTCTGCCTCTCACTTCTATGATCAATTAGGAATAATGACCTCTATTCCTCGTGTTCTCACTTCTTATTTTCTGATAACTCAAATTGGACCCCTAAATCAATATTCCCATCTTACCCTTCTTATTTTTTAATTATTTAATTATTAATATTATAAAATACTATTTATCTCTTATAATGATAATAGTAATTATAATAATAATAATACTATTATTGCTAATATTCTTCATTCACCCCCATGTCTCTACACTTTTAGTCAGACACCCCTCAACGATTCAACCTCTAATTTCCCAAATAGCATCTCATCACATTGTAAAATATGTCATCACCGTAAACACATCATATCTTTTAATTATTTTTAAATAAAAAATAACCTTAATTAAATCGGGGTGTTACAGATGTAAAGTGGATTTTCAAGGTGAAACGAAGGCTAAATGGTGATATTGCGAAGTATAAAGCAAGATTGGTGGCAAGAGGTTTTCTATAAAAAAACCTGGTGTAATACGGTGGGAGAACTGACTTGGGATATTTTGCGTTTTATCGCAATTGTTGCGGATAGGAAGAGTCGCCACTGACTTTTCTTTTATCCAAATAAAGGAAAGGGTGAAAAGAACAGGAAATACCTTTGAGATTATTTTCTTGAGTTCAGGGGGTAGATTATGAAAAGGGAAGGTGTTAGCACCATTTTCATCGATAGTTATCTATGGACTCTTAGTTGCTTGCTAGATTATTGCTTTTGTTTGAAAGTGTGCTTTGTGGTGGTTTTTGAAAGTATTTTTGAAAAGAGCCTCCGTTTAGGAAAACTTTGTAATGATTCTCGTCTCTATAAGAATGTATACAAAGTGTTGGACTTTTGAAAATATTTCATAGAAAGTGTTGGTGCATTTGAAAAGATGTTTGTGTTTTGAAGATGAGCAAGCAACTAGGAACATTCTACTTTACTCAAAAGTCTTTTGTTCATTTCTCTCTTCCTTTGATATTGCTATCTTACCATTGATTGGTAAGAAGCCTTATCTTTGGATGTAAAAGGGACGGGCGTGGGTCATCCTATAGTCATGATAGCAATGTTGTGAGATATCTTAGCATTTCTCTTTGAGGGGCTATGATCATTTGTAAGGCAACGATCGAAGCGTCATCGTAGGACTATGATCTTGTATTTTTTATTGTTTTTGCTAAGACGCCTCACATGCATAACATGACTATTTTTCATAAGGCAATAAGTGGAGTTAACCCTAGAGGTGCACGTGTATAAAGTGTGTTTGATTGCATGTTGTTGTACCCCAAAATTTGCCCTCCCATTTTTCATACAAGATACTATCCTAGGGTTTCTCGGATACTCAATTTGGCTCAAAATTTGACCAGACATATTCTCTCCCTAAGCAGCAAATAAGCAATTAGGGTTTTGCATTTCTCAAAGAAAATTGAGTCAAAAAGGTCGCAATTGGTCTTCATGGGTTTTTATATCTCTTCCAGGTTGTTTAAGCCAGTTTTCAAACCTTACATTGCAAGTTTGCTCAAACAATGGTCCAGATAACTGAAAACAACTACAACAACCCCAAAATCAACCCTTTTGCGAGAACAAATTCAAACGATCGTAAATTCTTCATTATTAAATATTTTTGAGCGGTTTTTCTTGCATATGATCCTCCTTGATGCCACCTCAAATTTATCTTCACAAATCAAGAGCTGATTACGCGTATAAGATCACCAAAATTCGAATGCGTTAGAAGTCACATCTTGAATTTTGACCTAATTTAAAATAACGGTCGTCTGATTGTTATTTCTTCAAATTAGAAGACCTTGAGACGATTATTTTTGCACATTGTCCTAAGCGATGTCATCAACAAGTTCTCTTCAAGAATCAAAGGAAAATTATGCTTAGAAGACCCTGGGAGTTATCAAATTGTCATAGATCATTTCCTTGATTTAGAATGTTTTTAACTTCTAATTTCAACACCTGCCATATTTATTTTCTCAAAGATATTGATTCTTATGTTGAGATCGGGGATTCCTTGTTTGTTTGTCGTTGACTTCAAGTTGTTGGTGTTTGAGCATTGGTGTTTATTAGGTTACAATGGATTTTTGATCGAGTTTTCTTAAGACACTATTTGTTCACTCAAGTACCATTGACTTGTATTGCGAGTTACTATGAATTGAAGATGTGACATAGAGTTTTAGTGAAAGATATTTGAGGATCCATTCAAATGATGCCCTTGATTTCAAATCAGTTCAAGCATACAAGGAATAATTCATTTATTTTGAATTTGTCTTTAGTTCAAGATTCGAAATGGAAGAAACTTTTTAAGTT
Source organism: Vicia faba (assembly GCA_948472305.1). Lineage (NCBI taxonomy): Eukaryota > Viridiplantae > Streptophyta > Magnoliopsida > Fabales > Fabaceae > Vicia > Vicia faba. Next base: position 458,829,443 of record OX451739.1, on the reverse strand, counting down.
TAGAAAGGAAACTACAAGGGCATTATTTTGTTTCACCCAAATGCTTACCAAGACTTTTTCAAAGTTCAAATTCAAGTTACAATTGTAAATTGCAAATTACAAATTATGATTCCAAGATTAGTTTCAAATTACAAGTGTTAAAGGGACTTTACATCCAAAGCCTAATCCTAAGTCGTAAACATGTTTAAATCATCCCAAAATCTTCGAGATATTCTTCAAGCTTCATTGCAGCCCCATTCCTTCAAGACATAATCATTTCCCTTCAAGCCTATCCATGACTTCCAATTACAAATCGCCTTGCTATTTCTCCATACCATCACATGCAACAAATAAAAGAAGAAAAAGATATGATTAGCACATAAATAATGAAGCTTAAACAAGAAATTTTCAAAGTTTTCTTTTCGCAAATTCATCATAAGGTTTTGTATTTGGAATCAGACTAGAAGGGCTTTGTTCTTAATCATGGTCTATCTCCTACTTTTGCAAATCACAAAATTTTGATCTTTTAGTTCACAAAAGGGAAAAAGAAGTTTTCAAACATTACAAAAACAACAACAAAGTAGCAAACAAAACTAGGCTGTAAACAAAACAGGGCAAGGCTGCAAACAGCAGGCGCAACACAAAGCAAAAAAAAAAAACAGGGCAAGGCTGCAAACAGCAGGCGCAACACTAAGCAAAAACAAAATAGGGCAGCAACAAGCTGCTATGCAAAGCAGCATAAGCAAATAGCACAACATCAATTCAAATGTAAGCTAGCATTGATTCCTGGCCCTTATGTCATCATGTTCCTAAAATGCAAAATCATTCAAAATTTTCAAGAAAGGCAAAACAGTTTGCATCATGAAAAGATGAAAGAGAAAAGAAGAAAAAGAATCAGAAAGATATCACCTAGCCTGCTACAGCCCCTATACAGTCCAAAACCTGCTGCAACTCTGCATAAAGCAAGTCAAAACCTGCATAAATATTGCACGAAATCAGCATGGCAAAATACTGCATTAGAAAAGGCATGTAGCAGTAACTACAAATGTTCAAACTCACCCAAACATTTCCCCCCAAAATGCAATGGGACTGTATATATAAAAAAAGATAACATACTAGGAGGAAGGTTTTTTTTAGTCCATCAGCTTGGCAAAAAGCAAAACATCAAAACAAAAAAAAACCACACAAAAATCTCTGTATTACTCCACCAGTTTCCTCTGTTACATCACAAATACCATTACCATCACTTCCAACCTCATACACTACAACTTCTTCTCTTTACCTCTCCACAACTTTCAGCCTTATAACATCTTCACCAAATCCACACCAAAGATTTCTTTTTCACCCTCTACCACATCAGAAGACTTCCCTAGAAAACTCCACTTTTTCTACAAATCCAGCCCCGCAAACACTTCCAATACTCCAAACAACCATATTTCATAATTTCATAATCAAGCATAAAGAAGAGAAGAGTAAAAGAAAATAGGAAGCATTACACACACCTTTATTTTTTTTCTTCTGGATCTTATCTTCCTCAAGCTACAAATCCAGGTTCCGATTCTCTTACTTTTCTATATATTATGTATCGTTTGTTGCGTTATCTTGTTGTTGTTTATTGCCATAAAATATACTGCAATGTTGTTATTGTTAATGTTCACTACGGGAGAAACAAAATTAGAGAATACACGAAAACTCAAAAGTCATGACTTAGAATTCACAAACTTACCAAAGAAAAAGCTCTAAAGTTTCTCTACATAACTGCAATCTTTAGTTTCTTCAACCTTTAAGTCACCTGCAGAAATGTCAACCAAAAATGCAGTAGAACAATTTCCATCTTCAGCCACGAATTTCATCTTCCAAGTCTTCTCCTTTTTGATTCACAGATATCAGTGATTGGGATCCTGTCAACCTCTCTCTACTCTTCTTTACTTTTCCACTTTCCATACCCGAATTCAACAGCCTGCGAAACAACATCCTAATCAGTTACGGTAGTACGCAGAAGCAGAAGTGAATTGGAAAAATCAAACGACAAAACACTTACTTGAGTAGAAAGCAGACAACTCCACAAAAATCCCTCGATATGCTCTCTCAATTTCCCACCGGTACACCCACTTCGTCCCTTAACCTCACGCTAACAACTCACTTCCATCATAATAATTCCTTCCATTTTCTGCTAACTACAACATTCCACCAATCAACTCCATACCTAAAAAAAAAACAGAATTAAAATAATAAAACAACAAATTTGAAAGAGGATTAGGGTTGTGTTGCTATGACGGCTCTACTTCTTCAGTTCGAAACCACAACGACGGCGTGGTTTCCTCTGGAAACACCCTTCGTCAGAGTCTCGTATTCGTCTCTCATTATCGTTTGCGATGCATTCATGATCTCTGACTCAAACTTAATCCCCTTCGCTCACTCTGTCCCATTCTTTCGTGATCCGTATTCCTTTGTATCACAACTCTTCCTCATGCGACATTATCCTGGTTCCGTGAAGAAGGTTGAAGATTGGACGAAACATGGATGTTTCTGATTGCTAAAGTTTTCGTGTTGATGGAGGTTGATGAAACGATTTACAGAAGGGCTACGGAGGCTCAAAGGGTGAGAAGAAAGAAAATGTCGAGGATGATGGTGAGGATGAGAGAGAGGGTCGTTTTTTTTGTTTCAGCTTGTCCTTTAATTGTTCTACTAGAAACAAGAATGATACCAATTTGTATTTCCCTTCCCTATGTAACACAAGCAGCGCCTTTCCCTCTTCCATATGTCAGTCGTGATTTCACTCTGATTAGGGTTTCAAGGAACATTTCAAATTCCTCTTTCTATGGGGCTTAACCCGGTCCGTTTTCTTGTTGGCCCAACACTTTTTTTTACAACAAATAAATAATAACCCTATTGGGCCTGTGCTGCAAATCTTCCTCAGGCCCATCCGAATCCACATTCCCAGCTTGTTCATTTTCAGTTTTTATATAATAAAAAAAACATGATTTTCTTCTTTTAATTAGTTTAGAGTTATTTTAATAGACTTAGACTTTTGATTTTTAATTTTAGATTATCAATCTTAAGATTAATTTAGAATTAGTAAATTTGTTATTTTAGATTTAAATTAGTTCACATTTAAATTAGTTTAGATTTAATTTAATAACCTTATAATTTAATTTCTTTTAATCAATTATTTTCTTTTCTTAAATAGAATAGATTTTTATTTTCTTTTCAAATTCTCTCACAAACAAAAGTACCAAAAATACTATTTCAATTATTTTGCCAATTAATCTTATTTAATAGTTTGTTTTAGTTTAATTGACTATTCATTTCTAGTTCGATTGGGTTTTATTGCTTGTTTATTTAGACTTTTATAACATATTGTCGATTTGATCCATCCCCATTTGTAAATTTGTATCCCCCATTTCCGAAAGCTCTGTAATAGCGTAGAATTTTAATTTCCGCAATTTACTGTTTTCTATATACTGTATAGTAAATAGACGTGCATGGAAAGATTCAAAATCAATCACTAGACAACCTAATCAAAGACAAAATAACTTGAAACGAACACACTTTTTCACACGCGCACCTTTAGGGTAGCCTCGCTCGTTGCCTCGGAAAAACAGCCATGTCCCTCGAATATGGGACGTTTTAGCAATGACCCTTTGATAAAAAAGATTGTAGTCCCTCAATGACCCTCGACATTGCCTTCGATAAAACGATCTAGTCCCTTACAAAAAATTGCTAAAGCGTCTCATAAGTTGCTTTCGATGACTGTAAAATCGACCCATGCCCGTCCCTTTACATCCAACGATGGGGCTTCTTACCAAATTAATGGTAAGATAACAACATTAAAAGGAGGAAGAAAAGAACATTGAAAACCTTTCGAGTAGGTAGATTCGCTCCTAGTTACTCGTTTGCTCATGACAAAAACATTTTACACCAACACTTTCATCTTAAAACATTTTCAAAAGACAAAACTTTTTGTATACGTTCTTATAGAGACGAGAACCGTTGCAAAACATCTTTTCAAAACACTTTCCAAAAACAAAAATCCACAAACACATCTTTGAACCATCTTTCGAAACAAAAATTTGTACGCGTTCTTATAGAAACGAGAACCATTACAAAGAGATTTTTCAAAACACTTTCAAAGCCCACACCACAAGAACTGTCAAACAAAAGCAAGTGATCTAAACGAGTAACTAAGAGCCCATGGAAAACCATGGATGAAAAGGGTGCTAACACCTTCCCTTTTCATAATCTACCCCCCGAACCCGAGAAATAATCTCGAAAGGTATTTCCTGTGCTTTTTCACCTTTCCTTTTGGATAAAAGAAAGTCGGTGGAGACTCTTGCTATCCGCACAAATGCGATCAAAACGCAAAACACCAAGTCAGTTCTCCCACCGTATCATAGAACTGGCGACTCTGCTGGGGAAAATCTAAAAGTGGGGTTACCTTAGGGTTAGATCACCTTTACTCGCTTTCATTATTTGATTTATGTGCTTTTATATTTAGTTCTTTGTATTGGGCTTGCTTTGATCCTTCGCCCGTATTTGGGACACCTTTTTCGGTAAATAGCAATAGATTGTGGAAACTGTACAACATAGACTGATATGGTTGAAACAATGGCTATGTTAGTGTGACGCATTTGTGGGTACCGGTATCCCTCGTGGTGAATCGAGGAGAATACGGGGCCGCTGTGTGGCGTCATGAAGAACTAACTAACTTTAGAACCCTAATTGAACAAACTTGGCCATTAGGACATAGTGAGATAGTCGGTTTCGGTGTAGAGCTGAAAATTGGTTAATACTCGATACTACACTCATTGAGGCTAGACTTTTGGGATATCTCGGCCGCAAGAAAAGATTGTTGTGCTGAGACAATGCCTAAGAGAAAGTTCGGTGATATTGAGATCCTTTAGAACCTGATTAATATTGCTAGGACAGGTTGAGCCAACTAGACTTCAAGAGGGTACTTACCTACAAAACTCATGCAAGCCTAAAACATAGGGACTTGTTTGTTGTGTGTGTATATATTTACTTGTACATAAACATCATAAACATCATGAACATCATACGCATGCTCACTAACCATTTCAAGGATTTAGAAATTTATCTTTGTTTTTTTTGTTTTGTAGATCATGAATTCCCTCCGAAGAAACACCATCCGAATCAGCTTTGTAAAAGCACACCCTCAACTTCAAGAGCTAGCTTCAATAGTTCTCGGGGATTCTCCTTTTACCAAGAAGTATGGTCGACTCCTCAGTTTGGCTACATCCAACTTCCAAGAAGAAATTATGTGTGTACTATTCCAATTCTTTGATCCCGTACATCATTGTTTCACTTTCCCAGACTATCAGTTGGTACCTACATTGGAAGAGCTCTCCCTACTCTTAGGGATGCCCGTGCTTGATCAGATACCGTTCACCGGTCTAGAAGGGATTCCAAAATCTGAAGTCATCGCCGAAGCTTTGCATATGAAGTGGGCCGACATCATAGCCAATTGGGAGATAAGAAGCGGGGTTAAAGGCTTTCTAGCTAAGTTTCTATTGGAAAAAGCTCGTTCATTCTGGGATGACATGGATTTCCAAGCTTTCGAAGACGTCCTATCTCTTCTCATTTATGGTTTGGTTCTATTTCCTAATTCGGACCAATTCATAGATGTTAATGCTATCAAAGTCATCATGGAGCCTGTTGTTGAAGGAGATGTCCCATACACCGTTCTTCATCCCGACATGCCTACCTCTCTCGAAGACTTGCAGAAAGCCTGGGTTTAGTTGAAGGAAGAGCGAGACACCTTTGAAGCCCAGTATTACGCCAGTGAGAAGAAGGTTCTGGAGCTCACCAAGCTGCTTCATGAAGAGAAAAATCTGAATGCCTACATTGCTCCAAAGAGGATACGTTCGGTCTTTTTGTCTTAGGAGCTTTGCTGTATTTTGTTTCTTTCATTGTAAGCCCAAGGAGGCATGATGTATTCAAACTTGGTTTTATTAATATAACGTGTGTTCTTTTTTGGTTTGAACAAATTTAAATCTCTAAATTTCCTTGAAATCATTTGCATATTGCATCTTCATTCATCATAACATCATACAGGTCTCTCATAATAGGTCACTGTGATCGGTGGATCTGGAACTGATTGTTTTAAAGCTGGTTCGCGAAATGTCGCGGAAGCAAGAGTCGCCACCGTCTTTTATTTTCTCCAAATGGAAAGGACAAAAGCATAGAAAAATTCCTTATAGAGATTGCTCTTGGTTCGGGAGGTAGATTTATAGAAAGGGAAGGTGTTAGCACCCTTTCTATCCATGGTTATCCATGGGCTCTTAGATACTTGCTCATTGTGTTTTCAAAATGTTGTTTGCTTTTCAATTGCGGGTTTAAAAAAGTTTCTTTGAAAATTTTCAGTTCGACTCTTGTACCAGTCCTCAAGAGTGTTTGAAAAATTGCTTTCGAAAGCTTTTTGAAAGGTGTCGGTGTGAAAAGAAGTTTTTGATTTGTTTTGAAATTAGAGCAAGTATCTACGAGTCATCTACCTACCCTAAGGAATTCGTCTGTGTAAATGTCCTTAAGATAGTGCCATCCCACCATTGAGAGGTAGGTAGCACCACCGTTGGAGGTGTTCGGGTCAATTCGAGGGTTCGGGACATTGTGGTCACCAGAGCAATGGGAAAACACCTTAGAAGCTACCCTCATGCCATGTTTATGGACATGAGGACTTACTAAAACATCCTCTACTCGACGACCACCTTTCGAGGGGCAAGGCCACAGTGAGGCGTACCCTAGGGGTGGTGTGTGATTTGTGTGTCATTTTCAGTTATATTTGTCTTGTTCATGCATTAGTGATCTACGCTTTGTTTTTATTTTTGGCATTCATTCTTTCATGTCGTTATTAACAGTTAAAAGGTGTGGAATTAAAAAAGTCCTACGCTATTACAAAGGCGCGGGTCTACATCGCCAAATTAATCCAAGACCCGATTTGAATAAAAAAAAATAAAATGCGGAAAGATAAATGTCCTAATTAATCTATTACAAGGCTTTGGAATAAATACATGAAATTTATAAAAAAAGGAAATAAAATAAGCGCGCGAGACGAAATTATAATCGAAAGCGAGGGCGTTAGACCCTTTGAAGAAGTTAAATTGGAATTAATGCTTAAATTATTGAATGAGAAAAAGAAATTATTTTTTGGAGTTTTTGTATTTATGAAATTTAATGAGAATTAAATGGGATTAAAAAGTTACATAAAACCCTAATTCTAACTATTTTTAATTTATTAAAAAATGTTTAAGTTTGACCTAGTTTTAACCTAATTATTTAATTACAAATTTATTTACAAAAATAATTAATTATTAATAATAATAAGAAGAAATTTTAATTGTTGAAAAAAAAAGAATAAAAAGCTAGAAACCCTAATTTTTATGTTTTTTAATTTATTAAGAAAGCATTAAAATTAAACCTAAGATTAAAACTAAATTAGTTAATAAAATTTATTTACAAAATAATATTAAATAAAATATATTTTTATTTTTTGTCTTTCTGATTTTTTATATTTTATGAAAATTAATTTTGATGAATTAACTAAAATAAATAAAACAAATAAATAGAAAAAAAATGAAAAAGAAAGAAAATAAAATGCAAACCAATGGGGGGTGTTGACCCCAATTTTGGAGGTAAATCAACAATCAGGCCCAATGAATTCAAGCCCTTGGTTGACTTTTCTGGGATGCGTGTGGCTCTGTTGACCAATGCGTATGGTAGTCCTCCTATGCTGACCCTTGGATTGATGCTGTTGGACGCGTGGCCAGCTTGAGCGTAGGGTGCATGGTAGAATTCTGGGCGTGTACTGCATAGAATCACGTTAAAACAAAATATATTGAGAAAGGGAGGGGACCTGGGAATCGAACCCAGGTCCCAATGCTTGTGTGACAACGCAGCCACCAACAGGCCAAGTGTGTTACTTTGTTTATTTAATGAGCGATGATCAATAAAAGAGAAAAAACACGCGTTAGTGGAATAATAAAAAAAAGGGCGCCAATGTTTGAATCAGCCAACCATCAACTAACAACTCATCTTCTTCTTCGTTCGTTTGCTTTGGCCTGGAAAAAAAAACAAATGGATAGCGGGGGTTTTAAACCCCCACTAAATGAAGAACATTAAAATAGCGATTAGAAATTGGCCAATGATAAATTGAGCACGATGGGTGCTTTAGATTCGTTGGAAGGCTACGAATTCAATGGTCCTAGTCTCATGGTCTGATTTTACCATATGCAAAAGTCCCCAATTTCACATCTTTGAAAACCTAGAAAGCTTCCATGGTAGATTCGTGCACAGGCATTAAAAACTCAATTGAATAACACTGTTAGCTTTATAATGATCAAATTAGTATGAATCCAGTATTAGAAATCAAAAATACGACATGAATCATGAGACACGAATATGCAAAAAGTTTGAGAAAGTTTGACTTCTATATACCAATTCCTGAGTTTAGAAGTTGTGGTTTTGATTCAGGAAGTTTCCTTGATGCCTCAGGAATGTAATGGAATTGTTCTCTTGCCTTGAAACGACCTCTAGCTGTGTTTTCAATTTTGAATTTTTTGGACAAAAAATGCAAAGTTGGTATTTTGTTTCAGGCGCAGCTTGAAGGTTCTCAGCATTAGGGTTGCATTCTGTTTATGTATGGGAATGTTTTAGGGTAAAAATCCAAGTCAAAAGCCTTTGCATTCATGAATCCAATATTTGATTTTCAATGAATCTTTTTTCAATCTTTCTCATGCCTTTTTGATACCAATCATGGCCAAATCTTTCCAAATTGAGTGTGCACGAAATCTTGGAGTTATGATAGGCCTATTAGCTGCATAAAAGATTTAAAATGCATGCTTGAGTATTTTTGTCATATTTTATTTGATTAAATGAATTAATGGTGATAAAAATTCAAATAAATAATAAAAAATGATGAAATAAATCCCCTTTGGGTCAAATGGTCGTGCATAGACTTTGGATGATGATTCTTGGAAGAAAATGTGGCCCATTAGCAATTTTGAGGCATTTGAAGCAAAGTTGACTTTTCAAAATTCCCAAAAATTTCCCAACTTCCACAAGGCATATCTTGCTCAATTTTTAAGCTTTGATCATGTTCTTGGACATTTTGGAAAGGTCTTGAAGTCCTCTAACCAATGCCTTTGGTCCCATGTCATTTTGATTTAACAATCTCAAGTTATGGTCTTTGACTTAAAGTCCCTTTTTGTTGACTTTTGAAAATGACCTATAATGTTGAGATTGATAACTTTTTGTGAGAGCATTTCTTGGACTTGAAGTGTGAAGAGGAGTTGTAGGAAATGTCTTTATATTCAAAATGAGCTTTGGATGGAATTTTTCTGATAAACCATGTGGAAGTTATGCCTTGGTCAAGTTACAGTTGACTTTTTCAACTGTCCAAATATGGAAACTTTTGCATCTTGAGACTTTTTGAGCCATGCCTTGAAAATCATGATCAAGAATTGATCAAATGATGTTTGTGGCTTCAAAATAAGATGTTGACCAAAAATTTGAACTTTTGACTGTCAAATGACCATTTTGCCCCTGCAGTTGACTGTTGAGCAATTAGAGTTTTTGACTGTGCAATTTTGTGCTGTAAGTCTTGAAACTTGGCATATGAATGCTTGACCATGTTTGTAGGCATGTGGGACTTGATTGGACCCTTGAAAACTTCAATTTCTTTGTCAGAACCAAAACCCTAGTTTTTGACTGTTAGGAGGCCCTTGAACTGTGCAACCCTTGGGGAGATTTTGAAGCATGCTCTTTGCAAATCTTGAAGAATATGGGAGGGCAAATTTTGGGGTACAACAGTTTCCCCTGTTCAATTTTCTTAGACCTGAGGATGTAGATTGGCTGGCGTGCCTTTCGTAATCCGAGGGTGGAAGATGATTGAACATTAGAGTGCCCAGAAATTTGCGCTCACATGTTGGCAGTGTGATGGTAGGAATGGGCTTATAGATGCCATTTGGAGATTGATGGATAGGATGACGGGCTTATAGATACCATGTTGAGAGGTGATGGAAGGTGGATGGGCTTATAGATGCCATCTGGATGTCGATCGCATAAGAGATTCCTTAGCGAGAACTTGCGTACATGAAAAAGAAAGATGATTACCTGACCTGTTACAGGAGCTGGTCTTCAAACTCTTTGTATAGATGCGTTCTGACTGGTTACAGGAATTGAATCTGGAGCTTCAAAAGGTGATGAATGAACCAGGGATGGTTACTACCTCAACAGGAACGCTGAGAGAATCTGGGGCGATTACTACCTCAACAGGAACGCTGAGAGAACCTTGGGGTGATTACTACCTCCACAACAACGGGGAGAGAACCATATGCGACTTCAACCTCAACAGTAACGATGAGAGAATCATAGGCGACTTCAACCTCAACAGTAACGATGAGAGAATCATGGGCGACTTCAACCTCAACAGTAACGCTGAGAGAATCATAGGCGACTTCAACCTCAACAGTAACGCTGAGAGAATCTTGGGCGACTTCAACCTCAACAGTAACGCTGAGAGAATCTTGGCGACTTCAACCTCAATAGTAACGCTGAGAGAATCTTGGGCGACTTCAACCTCAACAATAACGCTGAGAGAATCTTGGGCGACTTCAACTTCAACAGTAACGCTGAGAGAATCATAGGCGACTTCAACCTCAACAGTAACACTGAGAGAATCTTGGGCGACTTCAACCTCAACAGTAACGCTGAGAGAATCATAGGCGACTTCAACCTCAACAGTAACGTTGAGAGAATCTTGGGCGACTTCAACCTCAACAGTAACGTTGAGAGAATCTTGGCGACTTCAACCTCAACAGTAACGCTGAGAGAATCTTGGGCGACTTCAACCTCAACAGTAACGCTGAGAGAATCTTGGGAGACTTCAACCTCAATAGTAACGCTGAGAGAATCATAGGCGACTTCAACCTCAACAGTAACGCTGAGAGAATCTTGGGCGACTTCAACCTCAACAGTAACGCTGAGAGAATCTTGGCGACTTCAACCTCAACAGTAACGCTGAGAGAATCTTGGGCGACTTCAACCTCAACAGTAACGCTGAGAGAATCTTGGGCGACTTCAACCTCAACAGTAACGCTGAGAGAATCATAGGCGACTTCAACCTCAACAGTAACACTGAGAGAATCTTGGGCGACTTCAACCTCAACAGTAACGCTGAGAGAATCTTGGGCGACTTCAACCTCAACAGTAACGCTGAGAGAATCTTGGGCGACTTCAACCTCAACAGTAACGCTAAGAGAATCTTGGGCGACTTCAACCTCAACAGTAACGCTGCGAGAATCATAGGTGACTTCAACCTCAACAGTAACGCTGAGAGAATCTTGGATGTCTTCTACCGAGTCTTCATCAGGAAAATCTTTAGGGATCGATTTAACTGGACTAGAGAAGGCCTTTGATTGGATAAGAATCAAGAAAAATCTTAGGGTCGACTTAACTGAACCAAGCAAGGTCTTGGAATAACTTTAACTGGGCAAGAATCAGGGAGATCTTAGGGTCGATCTGACTGAACCAGAGAAGGCCTTTGACCGGATAAGAATCAGAAAAATCTTAGGGTCGATTTAACTTAACCAGGCTAGGTCTTGGAATATAGCTGAGAACTTAACTGGATCTTCCCTGAAAGGTAAAGGTCAGTCACATACGATGCATGATATGGATCAAGCAATGATGTTCTCAACATAAATGAGATTAGTAAGATATGATGCGCATATGCATGCTATAATGTATGGAAATGTTTATGAACGTATGTTTTCGTCCTAGGAAAATAAATCCTTGACGGATGCCGGGAAGTCATATCCTGGGCTGATGTTGGAGAATAGTGCTTTGTTGTCTCCGCTGGGGATGATAGTTGCAAGAATACCGGTAGGAGAAGATAACTCCATTGGGGGATAAACTTGGCGAATGGATTACCCTGCGGGGAGACAATTATTCTAGCAATCTTGCTGGGGAGCAACACTCTGGGGAGAGAGGTAATTTGTTGAGATGTTGATGATAACTTCGCTGGGGATACTGGTGATGTTGGAAGTGTTAATAGACTTCGCTGGGGATAAGGAGACTTCGACAAGGACGATCTTTCTGTGGCTTTTGGCTGAGGATAACCCAGTTATAAGCTCTGGTGGAGAAATAACCTTTGAATAAAACCGGGGAGACGCGTTCGCTCTGCAGGGAGTGAATGTATCTTGGTCGCATTCTTCAGCTGAACTTACCCTGGCACTTCGGTGGACAGAGCAACCGGATCATTTAGACAACTCATTATTGCCCCAGTTTCTGTTGGAGAAGAAGGTACCTGTGAAGGTGTTTGATGACTGCCGATTGACAAATCTTCTTCTGGTAGGCAAGTTACGAGAGAATAGGACATAGTCGTACGCTTTGATCCCTAACTTTTGCCTGAACCGCCCTTTCGGGTTTTCAGTCCACCGGGATACCCATTTTTGCCCAAGCCGCCTTTTCAGGTTTTCGACTTGCCGGGTGCACAGATTTTTCATTTCATCCCTTATTTTGCCCGAACCCTTTTGGTTCACCGGGAAGCCCTTATTTTTTCCTAGGGGTGTCAACCTAGCGGGTCTTTGATTATGCGTAGTATTTTTCGACTATGTCCGTTCTCTCGGAATGTAGGGAATTACCCCTGTTAGAATTGTTTTGCCATGCCACCGGAAGACGTTTGATCAGGCAAGATTCGTTGCTGGAATTCATGTCCAATGACTCAGGCGGAGATTTGCCCCAGGCTATTTGGTCTTTGAGAGATTCTCCGAATCTTGATTGGACTGCCCCAAGTGACAGACCATGATCGTGTCGTGTCCCTTGATTGGAAGTGCTTTTGTTCACTAGGTATTCATCGTGCAAATTTCCCTGCTGCTCAAACAAATATTCATATGCAAACAAAGTTATGTTAAAAATGCAAAGCTTATGTCTGTTTCGAAGTTTTTGGAAATGCATTCTTTTTCATAAAACAAGTGAATGTTTGTAAAACGTGATGTCAACTCCGTATTTTATCGCAAGCCTTAAGGAGTCAGGATACCTTTCGTAACAGTATGCTTTCGAACTAACCCATGCTTCAGCTAGGACTTTTAAGGGTTATAACGTGGCCTGGTTCATGGTTTAAGAAACAAAGGATAAAGGCTCAAATTATTTGTACCCACCCACTCTTCGTGATGTTCTTCAAACCTAAGCTCAGTTGATCGTGCGTTAGACCTTGTTTGAGTCTTTATCCTGATGTTCCAATGATGGTTTAGATATTGATGATTTATTCTGAATAGGCAGTCATTTTTTTGGTTTTTGTTGAGGGTTTGTATGACCTCTTTCTTTTGATTTCACTATCCCTAAATTTTGCCTGAACTGTTTCTTTTGTGATTACAGTTAGCGGGATATCCCAGTTTTGTAAGTCTCCTTCATAGGTTTTGACTTATTGGGTTTTTATTTTGAGATACAATGACTGTCTATCCTTATGATTATTTGGAACCATCACTGTCTTTCTTTGTTTTGTAAGGACCTCTTTAGTGCCATTTGTTATGCACTTGAATCAACTGAGAAGACTACCCTGCCCCAGGTTCTGATTAAGGGTTTTAATTTTCGAAAATAAAAACTCCTACTTCTTTGGCTCGAAGGGGTTGACGAGGGATTATCTTCCTTATAGCTCCAGTGTTTAGGGATTGAAACAATGCCTGTACCTCATCAGCGGGGTCTGTTCAAAAGCATACTGTAGATTGTGGTATCGTTTTCGTCATCCTCCCTCAAGAGGCTTAGAATTATTAATTGAGCATTGATCATCAGAAAAAATATGAAAATAATTTGCATATAGTGAATACGAATATATTGCTTCAAAACAGACATATGCGATGCATTAATGAAATAACAACGTTTAGCATGAGTAAATGTTTGAACAAAAGAAAATTACAACTTGGAAATCCTAATGAACAAAAGTCTTTTCATCTCAGGGCTTGTTACTTCAAATGGTGAGCCTTGGAGGGATGGTAGAAAAACTCAGCCTGACCATCTTGTGTGAACTCCAATGCTCCTTCATCAATCAGGTCCTGGATCTTGTTCTTCAGAGCCCAACACTCATTTGTATCATGTCCTGGACTGGCAGAGTGGTAGGCACACCTTTTATTGGGATGATAGGTAGGAGATGCTGTGTTGGGGTTCCGGGGATGAGCCCTTAATGTGATCAGATTCAATCTCAACAGACGTTGTAAAGCTTGAAACAGCGACATATTGAGCTGGGTGAATTGCCTCCTGGGCTTGTCTGTCTGAAGCTGGTGAGGTTGATGCTAAATTTGTGACATTGAAGCCATTTGAGGAGCTCTCTTATCCTCTTGCCTCAAAGGTGGTTGAATGATGACTGGCCCTTCAACCTTAGATGTTTGCCCCAGTTGGTTACCCCGAAGCAGTTGGTTGACGAGAACCCCGAGCTCATCTTGTCTTTGAGCTAAGTCTTGGATGATAGTCACCTGTCCCCACATCTGGGTTCTCATTGCATCCACTTCAGCTTGCAGATGTTTCAGCCGTTCGTCCTCAGCGCTGTTCCTGACCAAAGTCTCCATGAGAAGTGTCCTCAGCTCCTCCTGCCCCTTGAATAGATTCAGGAGGATTTCCCCGAACCGAGTCTCTTGAGCAAGAAGGTCCTGGTTATCTTGTTGAGAAGCCATTGCTGAAATAGACAGCGAGAAAGGTAAGTGACCTGCAACAAGGGTACTTGTTATGCAATGATGTGTATGATATGCATGTAATGTTTTCAAGGACCTCGCAGGATAAACAAGAAAATTTGTTAGAGTTAGGATCCAGTAGCTTGAAGGAACTTCATGTTTGTTGAGAGTCCTTCTTCAAGGGTCAAAGGCTCACCATATCCAGTGGGTCATAGCCCCTGACAACCTTGTCTAGAGGAAAATAAATCCCCTTTGCCCCTTGCTAGACGTTTGATTCATCATGACCTGCATCACAAGCCCTTGAGATCCTTGAAATGGGTTAGTCTTCATGCAGGATGTATGCAATGGTATGATGATATGCTATGCATGGAGTAATATGGATAAACCCTGTTATGAGTCCAGATTAAGGACTGTAAACAAAACCTGCAAGGAACTCAGTACACTCTGTTATGAGTCCCAATTAAGGACTATAAACAAAACCTGCAAGAAACTTAGTAAACCCTGTTATGAGTCCCAATTAAGGACTATAAACAAAACCTGCAAGTAGTTCATGTGTCAGATAACAAGCATGCAAGTAGTCAAGTACGAAGGCACACAAGTCACACAAGAGAAGCCCTTAGAGTTTAGGCCAGCATGAGGTCTAGGTATTACCCTCTTTCAGTTTATTGGTTCATACATGTCCTATCAAAAGTAACCGGGTTCTTAAAGGATCCCAATATCATTGACTACCCTCAATCGGTCATAACTCCAGCATCGCAATCTTTTCTTGCGGCCAGAACCATCACGAGAGTTTAGCCTCAATGGGCGTAGCATACTGCTACTGTTCTAATGGCCAAGTTGTGTCATTTAAGGTTCTAAGGTCTGTTGGTGCTTAATGACTCCTCAGAAGACCCATATTCTCCTCGTTGCGACACAAGGGATATCGGTACAGACCAAGGCGCCACACCAACGTAGCCACTGCTTCACCCATGTCGGTCTACGCCGGACAGGTCCCTCACAGCTTATGCTACCTAAACAGGGTATCCCCAGATCCGGGTTAGGATCTATGTAACTCCCATGCAACCCACAATTTTAAAGCAAACAAAGCACAACAATTGAAAACACAGTTATGAACTATCCTAAGGTACACCTCACTTTAAAAAGGTCCCCAGCAGAGTCGCCAGTTCTGTGATCGGTGGATCTGGAACTGACTGTTTTAAAGCTGGTTCGCGAAATGTCGCGGAAGCAAGAGTCGCCACCGTCTTTTATTTTCTCCAAATGGAAAGGACAAAAGCACAGAAAAATTCCTTATAGAGATTGCTCTCGGTTCGGGAGGTAGATTTATAGAAAGGGAAGGTGTTAGCACCCTTTCTATCCATGGTTATCCACGGGCTCTTAGATACTTGCTCATTGTGTTTTCAAAATGTTGTTTGCTTTTCAACTGTGGGTTTAAAAAAGTTTCTTTGAAAATTTTCAGTTCGACTCTTGTATCAGTCCTCAAGAGTGTTTGAAAAATTGCTTTCGAAAGCTTTTTGAAAGGTGTCAGTGTGAAAAGAAGTTTTTGATTTGTTTTGAAATTAGAGCAAGTATCTACGAGTCATCTACCTACCCTAAGGAATTCGTCTGTGTAAATGTCCTTAAGATAGTGCCATCCCACCATTGAGAGGTAGGTAGCACCACCGTTGGAGGTGTTCGGGTCAATTCGAGGGTTCGGGACATTGTGGTCACCAGAGCAATGGGAAAACACCTTAGAAGCTACCCTCATGCCATGTTCATGGACATGAGGACTTACTAAAACATCCTCTACTCAACGACCACCTTTCGAGGGGCAAGGCCACAGTGAGGCGTACCCTAGGGGTGGTGTGTGATTTGTGTGTCATTTTCAGTTATATTTGTCTTGTTCATGCATTAGTGATCTACGCTTTGTTTTTATTTTTGGCATTCATTCTTTCATGTCATTATTAACAGTTAAAAGGTGTGGAATTAAAAAAGTCATACGCTATTACAAAGGCGCGGGTCTACATCGCCAAATTAATCCAAGACCCGATTTGAATAAAAAAAAATGCGGAAAGATAAATGTCCTAATTAATCTATTACAAGGCTTTGGAATAAATACATGAAATTTATAAAAAAAAGGAAATAAAATAAGCGCGCGAGACGAAATTATAATCGAAAGCGAGGGCGTTAGACCCTTTGAAGAAGTTAAATTGGAATTAATGCTTAAATTATTGAATGAGAAAAAGAAATTATTTTTTGGAGTTTTTGTATTTATGAAATTTAATGAGAATTAAATGGGATTAAAAAGTTACATAAAACCCTAATTCTAACTATTTTTAATTTATTAAAAAATGTTTAAGTTTGACCTAGTTTTAACCTAATTATTTAATTACAAATTTATTTACAAAAATAATTAATTATTAATAATAATAAGAAGAAATTTTAATTGTTGAAAAAAAAAAGAATAAAAAGCTAGAAACCCTAATTTTTATGTTTTTTAATTTATTAAGAAAGCATTAAAATTAAACCTAAGATTAAAACTAAATTAGTTAATAAAATTTATTTACAAAATAATATTAAATAAAATATATTTTAATTTTTTGTCTTTCTGATTTTTTATATTTTATGAAAATTAATTTTGATGAATTAACTAAAATAAATAAAACAAATAAATAGAAAAAAATGAAAAAGAAAGAAAATAAAATGCAAACCAATGGGGGGTGTTGACCCCAATTTTGGAGGTAAATCAACAATCAGGACCAATGAATTCAAGCCCTTGGTTGACTTTTCTGGGATGCGTGTGGCTCTGTTGACCAATGCGTATGGTAGTCCTCCTATGCTGACCCTTGGATTGATGTTGTTGGATGCGTGGCCAGCTTGAGCGTAGGGTGCATGGTAGAATTCTGGGCGTGTACTGCATAGAATCACGTTAAAACAAAATATATTGAGAAAGGGAGGGGACCTGGGAATCGAACCCAGGTCCCAATGCTTGTGTGACAACGCAGCCACCAACAGGCCAAGTGTGTTACTTTGTTTATTTAATGAGCGATGATCAATAAAAGAGAAAAAACACGCGTTAGTGGAATAATAAAAAAAAGGGCGCCAATGTTTGAATCAGCCAACCATCAACTAACAACTCATCTTCTTCTTCGTTCTTTTGCTTTGGCCTGAAAAAAAAACAAATGGATAGCGGGGGTTTTAAACCCCCACTAAATGAAGAACATGAAAATAGCGATTAGAAATTGGCCAATGATAAATTGAGCGCGATGGGTGCTTTAGATTCGTTGGAAGGCTACGAATTCAATGGTCCTAGTCTCATGGTCTGATTTTACCATATGCAAAAGTCCCCAATTTCACATCTTTGAAAACCTAGAAAGCTTCCATGGTAGATTCGTGCACAGACATTAAAAACTCAATTGAATAACACTGTTAGCTTTATAATGATCAAATTAGTATGAATCCAGTATTAGAAATCAAAAATACGACATGAATCATGAGACACGAATATGCAAAAAGTTTGAGAAAGTTTGACTTCTATATACCAATTCCTGAGTTTAGAAGCTGTGGTTTTGATTCAGGAAGTTTCCTTGATGCCTCAGGAATGTAATGGAATTGTTCTCTTGCCTTGAAACGACCTCTAGCTGTGTTTTCAGTTTTGAATTTTTTGGACAAAAAATGCAAAGTTGGTATTTTGTTTCAGGCGCAGCTTGAAGGTTCTCAGCATTAGGGTTGCATTCTGTTTATGTATGGGAATGTTTTAGGGTAAAAATCCAAGTCAAAAGCCTTTGCATTCATGAATCCAATATTTGATTTTCAATGAATCTTTTTTCAATCTTTCTCATGCCTTTTTGATACCAATCATGGCCAAATCTTTCCAAATTGAGTGTGCACGAAATCTTGGAGTTATGATAGGCCTATTAGCTGCATAAAAGATTTAAAATGCATGCTTGAGTATTTTTGTCATATTTTATTTGATTAAATGAATTAATGGTGATAAAAATTCAAATAAATAATAAAAAATGATGAAATAAATCCCCTTTGGGTCAAATGGTCGTGCATAGCCTTTGGATGATGATTCTTGGAAGAAAATGTGGCCCATTAGCAATTTTGAGGCATTTGAAGCAAAGTTGACTTTTCAAAATTCCCAAAAATTTCCCAACTTCCACAAGGCATATCTTGCTCAATTTTTAAGCTTTGATCATGTTCTTGGACATTTTGGAAAGGTCTTGAAGTCCTCTAACCAATGCCTTTGGTACCATGTCATTTTGATTTACCAATCTCAAGTTATGGTCTTTGACTTAAAGTCCCTTTTTGTTGACTTTTGAAAATGACCTATAATGTTGAGATTGATAACTTTTTGTGAGAGCATTTCTTGGACTTGAAGTGTGAAGAGGAGTTGTAGGAAATGTCTTTATCTTCAAAATGAGCTTTGGATGGAATTTTTCTGATAAACCATGTGGAAGTTATGCCTTGGTCAAGTTACAGTTGACTTTTTCAACTGTCCAAATATGGAAACTTTTGCATCTTGAGACTTTTTGAGCCATGCCTTGAAAATCATGATCAAGAATTGATCAAATTATGTTTGTGGCTTCAAAATAAGATGTTGACCAAAAATTTTAACTTTTGACTATCAAATGACCATTTTGCCCCTGTAGTTGACTGTTGAGCAATTAGGGTTTTTGACTATGCAATTTTGTGCTGTAAGTCTTGAAACTTGGCATATGAATGCTTGACCATGTTTGTAGGCATGTGGGACTTGATTGGACCCTTGAAAACTTCAATTTCTTTGTCAGAACCAAAACCCTAGTTTTTGACTGTTAGGAGGCCCTTGAACTGTGCAACCCTTGGGGAGATTTTGAAGCATGCTCTTTGCAAATCTTGAAGAATATAGGAGGGCAAATTTTGGGGTACAACAATCACCTTATCCTTCTACTGTTTATTTCAGTGATATGGATGTTGAACAGAATGTGAAAGATCTTCAGGCGCAGAACGCCCATTTTCAACAAATGCTCTTGGCACTGACAAAAGGACAAGAGGAGTTGAAGACTCTGCTGGCCAAAGAGAAGAAGAAGAAAGCGAAGAAATCAACCGGTGTTGTGATCATGGAAAGAAGGTTTAAAGGACAAGCCAGACGAACTTTGGAATTTGCGACATCATCAGGCGAAGGAGATAATCAAACCCAGGAAGTGAACAACGACCCAGCATCCGAGGAAGAGGAAGAGCCTGATTACTCTGAGGAACAATATTCTCCTGCTGATGATAAATACAAACAGCTAGAGGATTGTTTGAATGCTATGGAGATTCAGAGGGTACCCGATCTGGATTTTGAAGAATTAGGACTCATCTCAGGGGTTGTCATCCCACAAAAATTCAAGGTCCCCACTTTCGCCAAATACGACGGTGTCTCCTGCCCGAAGCTACATCTAAGGTCATACGTCAGAAAGATTCAACCCCACACGGCTGACAAGAATCTATGGGTGCATTTCTTCCAAGAGAGCTTATCTGGGACACAGTTAGATTGGTTTTATCAATTTGAAGGGACCAATGTTCGCAATTGGGAAGAGTTGGCCGCCGCTTTCTACAAACAATATCAGTACAATGCTGATTTGGCTCCGACTAGGATGCAATTGCAAAGCATGTCTATGGGAACAGGTGAAGGTTTCAAAACCTATGCTAAAAAATGGAGGGATCTCGCAGGCAGGGTCCAGCCCCCTCTATCCGACAGAGAATTAGTGGATATGTTTCTAGGCACCTTGTCGGGACCATTTTTCAACCACCTAATTGGAAGTTCCTCAGCTGGGTTTACTGAATTAATCATGATTGGTGAGCGGATCGAGGCCGGTATAAAAAGCGGCAAAATTAAAAGAGATGTATCCTCGAGCGTGACGAAGACGCCTTTTGTTGGAAAGAAAAAGGTCAATGTTGCATATGACTATAGGAATCAAAACAAAACTGACTGTCGCTCGGCGGTAGGGGCTTTCATGATTTCTAACCCTGTACCAAATCAGCAGCGAAATTATCAGCACAAACCAGAAGCGCCCATGAGACGGTTTACCCAGATCAACATGACCATGTCTCAAATTTTGCCACACCTTCTGAAGACCAATCTGACAACTTTAAAAGAAGCTCCCAAGAACCCCAATACTGCTTCTCCTCGCTATAACCCAAACGCTCGATGCGCCTACCATTCTGAAAGCCCGGGGCACGATACAAATGACTGTTGGGCCTTAAAGAATAAGGTGCAAGACCTTATCGATGCGAAAAAGATTGAGTTTGATCTCCCAGAAATGCCTAATGTAATAATGGCGCCAATGCCCAGACATGGCCAAGGTATCAACGCCATTGATGATGATCATTTTGTCTCCTCTGTGAATGACTTAGTTACTCCTCTGTTGACCATTAAACATAATCTACTGCAAGCTGGTCTGTTCCCAGGCTGCAATGAAGATTGTCACTTGTGCAAGTCTCTACCGAACGGTTGTTTGTTACTTAAGATAGGAGTCCAATGCATGATGACTAGCAAAGAAATCCTATTTGAAAAGCTACCCCTTATCAAAAGTTCTTATCAAGATGTTTCGATAATCACCATTTTTGACAATCCTCCCAAGGTCTCCACCAAAAGACCCGTCAGGATTACATCTGTCCCAAGATCCGCACCTTTAATCATCACTATGCCATGACCAATAGCATACTCTTCGGATAAAGCTGTTCCCTAGAGTTATGGGGTTGATGTTTATTTCTATGGCGTCAAGCAAGATCAGTTGGCTGTCAAAGACGAAATTGCGAGAGATATTGATCCCAATATTGGTGACATCATTGGGACCAGCAAAATAACAAGAAGTGGAAGAGTCTTCTCACCTGAGATTTCTTCAAAGACCGTTGCTACTCCTGTGATCATTCCCACTGCCACTCCTACCGACACTCCCAGTAAAACTCCAACTGTTATCCTTACTACCGATACAAGGGGCAAAGAGGCTTTGATTGAGCCTGCCCAAGCAAGAGAACGTCCCGAGATCATCCTTAAAGCTTCTAGAAAAGAGATAGAAGAAATACTGAAGATAATCAAGAAAAGTGACTACAACATTGTCGAACAATTGGGGAAGACCCCTCGAAGATATCATTGTTGTCCTTACTTTTGTGTTAACGACCCACGCCAAAGCCTTGGTAAAGTTTCTTAAGACCTCCCACGTGCCCCAAGAGACCTCCATCGACCAATTTGAAAACTGTGTGGCCAGTCTAACTGCTGATAACGAATCGGGCTTTTTCGACGCTGATTTAACCTCTACGGGAAGGAAGCACAACGATGCCTTGCATATTTCCATTGAATGCAGGGGCACCACACTTGCCCATGTTCTGGTGGATACCGACTCATCATTGAATGTTTTTCCCAAAATTGCTCTCGACCGACTGGATTACGAGGGGCTCATCTGGAAACCTAGCAACATCATAGTAAGGGCCTTTGATGGTTCCAAGAGGATGGTGCACGGAGAAGTTAGTATCCCCATAAAAATTGGGACTCAGACTTTTGACTCAACTTTCTATGTGATGGACATCAGCCCTTCGTACTCTTGTCTATTGGGTCGGCCTTGGATCCATGGTGCGGGTGCCGTCACTTCAACCTTGCACCAAATGCTAAAATACCCGATTAAAGGAAAGATTGTCACAATTCACGAAGAGGAGGAGTACATGGTTAGCCATCTGAACTCTTTCAGGTATGTTGAAATGGATGTTGAATTCATCGAGACTCCCTGTCAGAACTTTGAGGAGGTTCCAGCAACGGTCGCGGCAACCAAGTCTACTCCAAAGGTCCCAAATATTACCATACCTCTACTAAAGATGGCCTATTTGAAAGATGCTCGAGCAGTAGTTGAAGAAGGAGGATGTACTATCTGGGGTCAGCTTCCGAATATTCCCTACAAGTCCGACAAATTTGGGTTGGGGTTCACTTCAGAGGCCCAAAGAGTTGTTTGAAGTTCTCGCACTGGGGGACCACCTCTGCATATCAGCAATCAAGGAGTTAATGCAATAGAAGACAGTGATGACAGCTGTGACATGGACGAATGGATTTTTCCAACCATCGGCGAAGGGCTCAACAATTGGGAGGCCAAATATTTCATTCCTATTACTTTTATTCAAGAGTAATTGTCTTTTAATATTTTTAGGCTTGTAATATTTAAACAATTCAGACTTTTAAAACCTTGTGTCTTACCCGAGGCGCAACAGTCCATTTGTGAGGTTTGTCACTTCATTCTCATATGTAATTAATGAATCATGGACGTTTTGCATCAAATTTTATGTTCTTTGTATTTCTTCCTTACATTCTATTTTCTTTCAAAAATAGCTATGCTCTTACACACACTCACATATTAAAATGCAAATCTACATCCACTCAGGATCCCATGGGTAACAGTTCTGCTATGGCCAATTGTGACTTTGAAAATCTGATCTACCAAGCCGATGATGAAAGTGAGGAAGATTGTGAGGTGCCAGAGGAGTTGGCCAGGTTGTTGCAACAGGAATAAAGGACCATTCAGCCGCATGAAGAGCCGGTTGAAACAGTTAACTTGGGAACTAAGGAAGACAAAAAGGAGGTCAAGGTGGGTGCCAATTTGGAACATAATGTCAAAGAGCGTCTGATTCAGTTGCTGCACGATTATGTTGAAGTCTTCGCCTGGTCGTATGAAAACATGACGGGACTTGATACAAACATTGTGGTACATTGTCTGCGTACAAGAGAAGATTGTCCCCCAGTAAAGCAAAAGGTTCGTCGCATGAGGCCCGATATGTCGGAAAATATTAAAGCAGAAGTCATGAAGCAATTCAATGATGGATCCTTGGCTGTCACCTCTTATCCCCAATGGATTTCCAATGTTGTTCCTGTGCCCAAGAAAGACGGTAAAGTGCGAATGTGTGTGGACTACAGATATTTGAATAGGGAAAGCCCCAAAGATGATTTCCCACTCCCCCATATCGACATTCTAGTTGACAATACGGCACAACACAAAGTGTTTTCCTTCATGGACGGTTTCTCAGGCTACGACCAGATCAAAATGGTGCCTGAGGATATGGAGAAAATAACCTTTGTTACACAGTGGGGCATATTCTGCTATAATGTCATGCCATTCGGACTGAAAAATGCTGGGGCAACTTATCAACGCGCCATGGTAGCTTTATTTCATGACATGATACATCATGAGATAGAGGTCTACGTAGACGATATGATAGCCAGATTGCAAACGGAAGAAGAGCATCTTGACCACTTACAAAAGCTATTTGAGAGGCTGAAGAAGTACAAGTTGAGATTGAATCCAAACAAGTGCACGTTTGGAGTACGGTCTGGTAAACTCCTAGGCTTTGTTGTCAGCAACAAAGGTATCGAGGTTGATCCTGCCAAAGTTAAAGCGATACAAGAAATGCCATCTCCTCATACTGAAAAGGAAGTCAGGATTCTTGGGACGTTTGAATTACATCGCCAGGTTCATTTCTCACCTGACAGCTACTTGTGAGCCAATCTTCAAGCTCTTAAAAAAAGATCAAGTAGTCAAATGGAATGACAAATTCCAAGTTGCTTTTGACAAAATCAAGGAATACTTACAAGATCCTCCTGTGTTGTTACCACCCTTCGAGGGAAGGCCTTTAATCTTGTATTTGACTGTTTTAGAAAACTCAATGGGGCGTGTGTTGGGGCAGCATGACGAGTCTGGCCGAAAAGAGCATGCTATTTATTACCTGAGCAAAAAGTTTACCGACTATGAAACAAGATATCCACTGCTCGAGAAAACTTGTTGCGCTCTGGCATGGGATGCTCGCCGGATGAGATAGTATATGCTGACCCATACTACTCTGTTGATATCTAAAATGGATCCGATAAAATACATCTTTGAGAAGCCCACTATTTCTGGGAGAATAGCGAGATGGCAGATGATCCTGACAGAATATGACATACAGTATACTATCCAGAAAGCTATAAAGGGTAGTCTATTGGCTGATCACCTCGCTCACCAAGCTGTGGAAGACTATCAGTCCATGAAGTTTGAATTCCCGGATGAAGACATCATGACATTAGACGACTGTGAAGAAATCAGGCCATATGACGGACCTGAACAAGGATCCCGATGGACCCTATTCTTTGGTGGAGCATCCAATGCACTTGGCAATGGTATCGGTGCCGTACTCATATCTCTGAAGGGATGTCATACTCCTTTTACTGCCATGTTTTGCTTCAACTGTACAAACAACATGGCAGAATATGAAGCATGCATCTTCGGTCTCAAAGCTTCTATAGACTTGGGGATCAAATTCTTGGATGTATTTGGAGATTCAACTTTGGTCATCAGTCAAGTCAAAGGGGAATGGGGCACCAAACACCCCAACCTTATCCCTTACAAAGAACATGTGTTGACATTTTTACTTCATTTTGAGAAGATTACCTTCGAGCATTTCCCACGAGAAGAAAATCAGCTAGCAGACGCTCTAGCCACAATGTCATCTATGATGGAGCTCTAGCCACAATGTCCAATCATCTTTTACAGGTTTTGCTTCTTGAAGGCAGGATTGAAGGCTTATTGAAGGCAGGCTTGAAGGCTTGTGAGTTTTTTTTTGTTTTTTGAAACTGGCCTGTAAGTTATGCAGGCTTGTAACTTGCTGTTCTTTTGGTTTAAGCAGGTTGGTGTTTGGAGGCAGGTTTATGCAGTTTTACAGGTTTTCTGTGTTTGGTAAGGTTTTAGCAGATTTGATAACTTGCAGTGTTTTAGGCAAGTTTCAGGTTTTGGGCCTTCTTCCCCTCTTGAACCTGTTAGACTGTTATATTTATTTTCTTTCTTACTGCTTTGTACAACCTGCCAAACTGCAAAACTTTCTTCTAGTTCTCTCTTTCTCTCTCCATAAAAGCATTTTAAATTGCTTATTATCTTCTTTTTCTGAAAAGCTTTATTGGCCAGAATGTGATGATAAGTTTGATAAGCCTTCTTGCTTGTATCTTGGTTTATCTCTGCATTTTGTACTTTCTTCCAGATTTCCTGCATTTATGCTTTCTTTGACAGCTTTGTGTACTTTTGACAACTTTGCAACTTAGTTTGCTTTTGGTTGACTAATGAAATTTGTTGTTCCAGTTTGCCTTGCCTTGCTGCCTTATATCTTTGCATTTAATTATATGCTTGCAAATTAATTTTACTTTCCTCTTTGTGAACCAAGAAGAGAAATCTTCTTGTGATTTGCAAAGAGGACAAGTAAAATATGATGAACCCAATAACAATCTGATTCCGGCCAATAAGCTTTAATGATGACTTTATATTTATCTGCTTGAAAATGTTTTTCAGTTTAACTGCACTGATTTCTTTTTTCTTCTTTCCTTTGCAGGTAAGTACCAGTTGAATAATGGAGGATGCAGTAAAAGTAGAAGATTTCAAGAGATTTAGGCTTTAGATTTATTTTCTTTTCATTTATTGTAATAAATATTATTGTAAACACTGTAAATTATAAATTTACAGTATTCAAACAAAATTTGTAACAATATTTGAAATAAATAAATAAACAAAGTCTTTGTCAAATACGAATTCTTTACTGTAAAATATTTCCTTCTTTCCTTTGCACTGTCTATTTAATTAATTAAGTCTCTTAAATTAAAATAACTGGAAATGTATTCCAATGACTTTAATCCAGATGAAATAAATAATCAACAAACTTTGCGGTCTTGCAATCCCGCATTAATCACAATACGCCTGGCACTCCAATTAACCATGCTTTAAACAAACAAGCATTCCATACATTTTTTCACTCCACTGATCAAACCAATGCCTCATAGTTTCCAACAAAGCCTCAGCTCCTATCTCAGACATTTAGGTTTTTAGAAACAACCGGTAATCTGGAACAAGCGTAAAAATAATGTAACATTCAATTGAATTATTGTGGATTCAATTTCTTCTGAGAAATACGAGCGAAAACCCTAATTCCATATTTGTCGTCAAAGAAAAGTCTGTTTGATCAATTCCTGAGCCAATCTCAACCCAATCAATGGAAACCCTAATTCTGGACTTGTTGTCAAAGAAAAGTCTGTTTGATCAATTCAAAATCAATGGAAACCCTAATTCTGGATTGATTGATAAAGAAAAGTCTGTTTGACCGATTCTTGAGCCAATCTTGAAAAGTCAGGGAAAATCCTGAAGTTGTGATTTCTTGTGAAAAAAGGGAGGGCAAATTTTGGGGTACAACAAACACTATGATCACCTCCTTGTGCGGGAAATTCAAGATCCAACATCATAATTCTTCCCCTTACCAGCCAAAGATGAATGGTGCTGTCGAAGCTGCAAATAAAAACATTAAGAAGATCATACAGAAAATGACAGTCACATACAAAGACTGGCATGAGATGCTACCGTTCGCTCTCCATGGGTATCGTACCACAGCTCGCACATCAACTGGGGCAACACCCTATTCTCTAGTATATGACATGGAGGTTGTCTTACCCATTGAGGTCCAGATCCCCTCTCTGAGGATCATGAAGGATGTTGGTTTGAACGAAGAAGATTGGATCCAGACTCGACTCGACCAGTTGAACTTGATTGATGAGAAGAGGCTGGCAGCTATCTGTCATGGTCAGATATACCAAAAATGCATGATCAAAGCTTTTAATAAAAAGGTCAAACGTCAGGTATATTGGGTCGGTGAATTGGTAATCAAGCGTATCATTTTGCCACAAGGTGATCCCATGGGTAAATGGACTCCTACATATGAAGGGACGTTTGTAATCAAAATTCTCTGGTGGAGCAATGATCTTGACCACTATGGATGGCGATGACCTCCCGCACCCTGTAAATACGGACATAGTTAAAAGATACTACGCATGATCAAAGACCCGCTAGGTTGACTGGCCTAGGTAAAAATAAGGTCTTCCCGACGAATCAAAAGGGTTCGGGCAAAAATAAGGGATGAAAATTAAAAAATCTGTACACCCGGCAAGTCGAAAACCCGAAAGGGCGGCTTGGGCAAAAAGGGTATCCCGGTGGACTGAAAACCCGATAGGGAGGTCCAGACAAAAGTTAGGGATTGAAGCGTATGACTATGTCCTATTGGATCATCTCACAGACAATCTTCAGCATCGACCAATCAACTCAAACGGTTCTAATCAATCCAATCAACTTTGTCGAGGCGACAAGTGGACAAGACACTCAGAGACACAAAGACTATAGCAGAATGGGAACCCCATGGGATTATTGCACATAGATATCTTTTCTTTGTATCAATTTTCATTTTTTTACGACGACGTTCTCTTATTAGAATGCTCGTCTCACTGTACAAAAATACTTATTCAAGTTAATACAAAGATATCCCCTTTGGAAGTGCAAAACCATTTGTTTTTTTTTTCTTTGTTTCTGTGTTTTGTTTACAAAAACGTCCAATGATTTATTTTTGAACATATGCATTTGAACGTGATTACTGTTACAAATAAATAGAAAACGGAAAGACAATTACTAATGACTTTAAGAAATAGGATAATACCTATAGGCCATTCCATAAGATCCCCGCAGGTACCTTCTCCAGCAAGAACGGAAGCAAATACATCCTACTACAGAATCGCTGACATATCCCCAGTATGCAGCCTGTTGGTATCAAGCGCTCTCATACCCCTTACAGAGCAAAGCTTCCAACTACCACTCAAAGGTTCCCCGGTAAGTTTCCCAACTTCTCAGGCTTCCCCCGCAGGATTTCATGAAGTCTACAAGAAATGTCGGACATTTCCCTTCTACAACATATTTTATTTCTCTAATGATTGGAAACTCACTCATCAGTGCTTCAAAAGGGATTTATTTTCCCCGCTTCCAGCAACACTACGGCACGAACAATCTTTAGGTCCATACATTTGCATTCATACGTCATAGCGTTGACAACACAAGTACATATAGTGCAATCTCATTTATTTTGAGAAACAACATCATACCATGCATTGCATACATCATAGCATTGTGTACAATTAACTCTTCACCTTTTCAGGAAAGAATCAATAAACAGGAAATTATCATCAACAAATTCCTGACAGACAAATATTTTCAACAAGTCAAATACATATCAGTTCCCGAGAAAAGGCTGATTTTAGCTGGTTCAGATAAATCTCTCAACGATTTATTCTGATTCTTCTCCAGACTTCTGCTGTTTCAGTTTAAACCTCTCAACAGTTTATTCTGATTCTTCCCCACCGACAATTTTCTCTGGTTCAGATAAATTGCACCAAGATTTATTCTGATGCTTTCTAGTCAAGATTAATCCAAGATATCTTTTGGTTCAGTTTAAATCGCTCTAAAAGATATTCTGATTCTTTCCAACAACATTCAAGACTTCTGCTAGCTCCAGTTTAAATCGACCAAAGGTTTATTCAAATTTCTTTTCTGTTAAAGTCAAGTTCATACTTCGTCCACTTCTGTCAACAATCACCTTTGGATGGCATCTATAAGCCCATCTCCGATAACTCTCCATCATCTCTCCAAATGGCATCTTTAAGCCCATTCCCTACACAATCAACCAACACATCATCGAGTGCAAATTTCTGGGCATTCTAGTGTTCAATCATCTTCCACTTTCAAGCTACGAACGACAAAACATGTCGATCTCACTTTTCAAGTTTAAGAAAATTGAACAGGGGCCGCTGTTGTACCCCAAAATTTTCCCTCCCATTTTTCATACAAGATACTATCCTAGGGTTTCTCAGATACTCAATTTGGCTCAGAATTTGACCAGACAGATTCTCTCCCTAAGCAGCAAATCAGCAATTAGGGTTTTGCATTTCTCAAAGAAAATTGAGTCAAAAAGGTTGCAATTGGTCTTCATGGTTTTTTATATCTCTCCCAGGTTGTCTAAGCCAGTTTTCAAACCTTACATTGCAAGTTTTCTCAAACAATGGTCCAGATAACTGAAAACAACTACAACAACCTCAAAATCAACCCTTTTGTGAGAACAAATTCAAACGATCGTAACTTCTTCATTATTCAATATTTTTGAGCGGTTTTTCTTGCATATGATTCTCCTTAATGCCACCTCAAATTTCTCTTCACAACTCAAGAGCTGATTACGCGTAGAATATCACCAAAATTTGAATGCGTTAGAAGTCACATCTTGAATTTTGACCTAATTTAAAATAACGGTCGTTTGATTGTTATTTCTTCAAATTAGAAGACCTTGAGACGATTATTTTTGCACATTGTCCTAAGTGATGTCATCAACAAGTTCTCTTCAAGAATCAAAGGAAAATGATGCTTAGAAGACCTTGGGAGTTATCAAATTGTCATAGATCATTTCCTTGATTTAGAATGTTTTTAACTTCTAATTTCAACACCTGCCATATTTATTTTCTCAAAGATATTGATTCTTATGTTGAGATCGGGGATTCCTTGTTTGTTTGTCGCTGACTTCAAGTCGTTGGTGTTTGAGCATTGGTGTTTATTAGGTTACAGTGGATTTTTTATCGAGTTTTATTAAGAAACTATTTGTTCACTCAAGTACCATTGACTTGTATTGGGAGTTACTATGAATTGAAGATGTGACATAGAGTTTTAGTGAAATATATTTGAGGATCCATTCAAATGATTCCCTTGATTTCAAATCAGTTCAAGCATACAGGGCATAATTCATTTATTTTGAATTTGTCTTTAGTTCAAGATTCAAAATGGAAGAAACTTTTTAAGTTTAGAAAGGAAACTACAAGGGCATTATTTTGTTTCACCCAAATGCTTACCAAGACTTTTTCAAAGATCAAATTCAAGTTACAATTGTAAATTGCAAATTACAAATTATGATTCCAAGATTAGTTTCAAATTACAAGTGTTAAAGGGACTTTACATCCAAAGCCTAATCCTAAGTCGTAAACATGTTTAAATCATCCCAAAATCTTCTAGATATTCTTCAAGCTTCATGGCAGCCTCGTTCCTTCAAGACATCATCATTTACCTTCAAGCTTATCCATGACTTCCAATTATAAATCTCCTTGCTGTTTCTCCATACCATCACATGCAACAAATCAAAGAAGAAAAAGATATGATTAGCACATAAATAATGAAGCTTAAACAAGAAATTTTCAAAGTTTTCTTTTTTCAAATTCATCATAAGGTTTTGTATTTGGAATCAGACTAGAAGGGCTTTGTTCTTAATCATGGTCTATCTCCTACTTTTGCAAATCACAAAATTTTGATCTTTTAGTTCACAAAAGGGAAAAGGAAGTTTTCAAACATTACAAAAACAACAGTAAAGTAGAAAACAAAACTAGGTTGTAAACAAAACAGGGCAAGGCTGCAAACAACAGGCGCAACACAAAGCAAAAAAAAAAAAACAGGGCAAGGCTGCAAACAGTAGGCGCAACACTAAGCAAAAACAAAACAGGGCAGCAACAAGCTGCTATACAAAGCAGCATAAGCAAATAGCACAACATCAATTCAAATGTAAGCTAGCATTGATTCCTGGCCCTTATGTCATCATGTTCCTAAAATGCAAAATCCTTCAAAATTTTCAAGAAAGGCAAAACAATTTGCATCATGAAAAGATGAAAGAGGAAAGAAGAAAAAGAATCAGAAAGATATCACCTAGCCTGCTACAGCCCCTATACAATCCAAAACCTGCTGCAACTCTGCATAAAGCAAGTCAAAACCTGCATAAATATTGCACAAAATCAGCATGGCAAAATACTGCATTAGAAAAGGCATGGAGCAGTAACTACAAATGTTCAAACTCACCCAAACATTTCCCCCCAAAATGCAATGGGACTGTATATATAAAAAAAAATAACATAATAGGAGGAAGGTTTTTTTTAGTCCACCAGCTTGGCAAAAAGCAAAACATCAAAACAAAAAAAACCACACGAAAATCTTTGTATTACTCCACCAGTTTCCTCTGTTACATCACAAATACCATTACCATCACTTCCAACTTCATACACTACAACTTCTTTTCTTTACCTCTCCATAACCTTCAGCCTTATAACATCTTCACCAAATCCACACCAAAGATTTCTTTTTCACCCTCTACCACATCAAAAGACTTCCCTAGAAAACTCCACATTTCTACAAATCCAGCCCTGCAAACACTTCCAATACTCCAAACAACCATATTTCATAATTTCAGAATTAAGCATAAAGAAGAGAAGAGTAAAAGCAAATAGGAAGCATTATACACACTGTGATACGGTGGGAGAACTGACTTGATTTGTTTTGCATTTTGATCACATTTGTGCGGATAGCAAGAGTCACCACCGACTTTTCTTTTATCCAAAAGGAAAGGTAAAAAAGCATAGAAAAGACCTTTCGAGATTATTTCTCGGGTTCGGGGGGTAGATTATGAAAAGGGAATGTATTAGCACCCTTTTCATCCATGGTTTTCCATGGGCTCTTAGTTACTCGTTTATATCATTTTCTTTTATTTTGACAGTGTGCTTGTGGTGTGAGCTTTGAAAATATTTTGAAAAATGTCTTTGTAATGGTTCTCGTTTCTATAAGAACGCGTATAAAGTGTTGTTTTTGAAAATAGTTCAAAGATGTGTTTGTGGAATGTGTTTTTGAAAGTGGTTTTGAAAATATGTTTTGCAATGGTTCTCGTCTCTAAAAGAACATATACAAGATGTTTTGTTTTTTTTGAAAATGTTTTGAGTGAAAGTGTTGGTGTAAAAATGTTTTTGTCGTGAGCAAGCGAGTAACTAGGAGCGAATCTACCTACTCGAAAGGTTTTCAATTGTTCTTTTCTTCCTCCTTTTAATGTTGCTATCTTACCATTAATTTGGTAAGAAACCCCATCGTTGGATTTAAAGGGACGGGTGTAGGGACGTTTGTATAGTCATAGAAGGCAACTCATAGAACGTTTTAGCAATTTCGTTTAGGGACTAGATCATTCACCGAAGGCAACATTGAGGGTCATCGAGGGACTATAATCTTTTATCGAGGGTCTTTGCTAAAACATCCATGTTCGAGGGACATGACTATTTTGTGAAATGAAACAAAGTGAGATTACCCTAGAGGTGTTAGTGTGCAAGTGTGTTAGTTTGCATGCATTTTGTCTTATATTTGAAAGTTATCTATTTATTGATTTTATCTTGCCATACATCCTATTTACTAGCAATATATGAAAAGCAAGTGAAAATGCGGAAAATAAAATCTAAGCTATTACGTCACTTTAGGGGGATGGGGGTACAATTTAACAATAGGGATGAAATGGAGACTGAAATATTACAACCATATCGAATAATAATGAAAACAACGTAAAAGCAGTGCAAAACAAAGGTGTGATCGGTGGATCTGGAACTGACTGTTTAACGCTGGTTCGCGAAATGTCGCGGAAGCAAGAGTCGCCACCGTCTTTTATTTTCTCCAAATGGAAAGGACAAAAGCACAGGAAAATTCCTTATAGAGATTGCTCTCGGTTCGGGAGGTAGGTTATAGAAAGGGAAGGTGTTAGCACCCTTTCTATCCATGGTTATCCATGGGCTCTTAGATACTTGCTCAATATGTTTTCAAAATTGTTTGTTTGCTTTTCAATGTGGGTTTTAAAAAGTTTCTTTTGAAAAATTTCAGTTCGACTCGTACGTCAGAGTGTTTGAAAAGTTTGCTTTGAAAGCTTTTGAAAAGTATTGGTGTGAAAAGTATTTTTTGATTTGTTTTTGAAATTAGAGCAAGTATCCTTGAGAACCTACCTACCCTAAGGAATTCGTCTGTGTAGATGTCCTTAAAGGTAGTGCCATCCCACCATTGAGAGGTAGGTAGCACCACCGTTGGAGGTGTTCGGGTCAATTCGAGGTTCGGGACATGGTGATCACCGGAGCAATGGGAAGACACCTTAGAAGCTACCCTCATGCCAGGTTCCCGGATCATGAGGACTTACTAAGACATCCTCTACTCGACGATCACCTTTCGAAAGGCAAGGCAACAGTGAGGCGTACCCTAGGGGTGGTGTGTGCGATTCGTGTGTCATGTTCATTGATATTTGTCTTGTCATGTTCATTGTGATCTACGCTTGATTTTATTTTGAGTCCATACATTCTTTCATGCTTTTGTTAACAGTTAAGAAATATTTGCGGGAAAGTAAATCTAACGCTATTACAAATGGCGCGGGTCCATATCGCCAAAATTAAACCGGACCCGATTTGACGGAAAGATAAATAAAGCAAAAGAAATAAAAGTGCGAGAAGTATAATTGTCCGAGTTACATGGCTTTGGGAGAGATACATAATTATTCAAGCGAAATAAAATAAATATGCGAAATTAAATAGTTAAGAATACGGGCGTTGGACCCTTTTGCAAAATATTAAAATTAACGAGGAATTAAAATTACAAATAAAAATAAAAAATGTTTTTTGGTATTTTTGTATTTTTTAAGATTTAATAGAAAATTAAAATTAAACTAAAAGGCAAACCCTAATTCTAATAGCTTTTAAATTTATTGTGAAAATATTAAATTAAAATCTAAATGAACCCTAATTGATTATGTACAATTAATTATGAAAATAAATAAATAAATAATATGGTAAAAAGGGAAAACAAATTAAAGGGATAAAAATTAAACCTATTTCTACATATTTTTTGTATTTTTGTTATTAAAAGAAATTAAAATTGTAACCTAATTAAAACTAATAATTACATATTAATTTATTTATGAAAATATTAGAATAAAACATTTATTAGGTTTTTCTTGTCTTTTCTGATTTTTTAGGCCTTTTTTATATTTTGTAAAAAATAATTAATTAAAACAAATAAGGAAATAAAATAGCAATTAAAAAATAAAATAAGAAAAAAATGTAGAGAAGGCAAACCAGGGGGGGTCAGGCCCCAATAGTGAGGTATGGATCCAGTAATTTGGCCCAACAAGCTTTTAGATCCATTTGACTTTTTTGCTAGCATGCTGATGCGTTGACTGGCGCGTAAGATGTCCCTTCAATCTCGGCCTTTAGATTGATCTTTAAGTGGACGTGGCACGTTGGGTTGGAGAGACGTATGGTAGTTGCTAGCGCTGAATCTGCATGGGATAATATATGGAAAAATAACATAGAAAGTAATGAAGACCTGGGATTCGAACCCAGGTCTTGAGCTTTGCCAATCCTTATGCCTGCCGTCTGAGCCAATTAACGCGTTGTTAATAATAATAAACAAACAAATGTTATAAAAGAAAATGGATTAGTGGCTTGGAAATGCGCGCGAGATTTTGAATAAGCCAATCAACGCGTGACATGCAATCATCTTCTCCACCTTCCCTGAAATATAAAACATTGAGCAACGGTTTTTTTAGCGTCGTTTTAGATGGCATATGGGAAAATAGCGAATAGGTTCTGAGCACTCATAAATGGAGCGCGATGGTCCTATCTTCTTCGTCCAGATGAGCTGGTTTGAATGGTCATGGTTTCGTGGGCTAATTTTTCCTTATTGCTAAAGCCCTAAATTCCAGTCCTGCAAAACCCTAGAAATCGCGCATGGTGAAATCTTCTATACAGCGTAATAATGCAATCAAACATGATGGTTAGCTTTAGAATCTCATGAGGAATAAGAATCAATAAAAAAAATGCTATAAAAATGCTTGAATCATGATGCACGATAAAGGAATTTTCTTGATGCAGTTTGAGTTCAATCTACCAGTTCTTGGCGTGTTGATGGATGTTTGGGATTGGAATACGTTCAGGAATTGCCAAGGAAGCTTTTGGAATAGGTTTTGTGCTTTGAATCCACCTCTAGCAATGATTTCAGAATTGAGTTTTTTCAACAATTTTCCAAGTTTGTCTATTGTTCTTTTGCGCAGCTTAGAGTGTGTGAGCATTAGGGTTTGATTCCTGGCTTTGTAGTGAGGCAATTAGGTTAAGAAAATTGAATAAAATCCATGGCATTGATGATTTTGCATATTTGATTTTCCAAGATCTTCCATATCTTTTTTTCATGTGTTATTTTGTTCAATCATGCTCAAATCACACCAAATCTTTCCTAATTGGCATATGCACGAATTATAGAAGCCAAAACATGTATAAAAAGATTTTTTAGGTCAAGTTTTATATTTTCTACATATTTAAATGATTTAAATGAATTAATATAAATAATAATTCAAATAAATAAATAAAAAATGAGAAAATACTTCCCTTTGGGCCAAGTGGTCGTGCACATGCTTGGAATGATGAATCATGGAAGAAAAATGGGCCCATTAACATTTTTAGGTCATTTGGATCAATGTTGACTTTTCAAAATATCCAAAAATGTCCCAACTTCCACAAGGCATAACTTGCTCAATTTTTAAGCTTTTCACATGTTCTTGGACATTTTGGAAAGGTCTTTGAGTCCTTTAACCAATGCCTTTGGTCCCATGTCATTTTGATTTTCCAATCTCAAGTTATGGCCTTTGACTTAAAGTCCCTTTTTGTTGACTTTTGAAAATGACCCATAATGTTGAAATTGATAACTTTTTGTGAGAGCATTTCTTGGACTTGAAATATGAAGATGAATTGTAGGAAATGTCTTTCTCTTCAAAATGAGCTTTGGATGGAATTTTTCTGATAATCCATGTGAAAGTTATGCCTTGGTCAATTTCAGTTGACTTTTTCAGCTGTCCAAATATAGTAACTTTTGCATCTTGATGATTTTCTGAGCCAAATTTTGAGAATCATGATCAAGCATTGATCAAATGATGTTTGTGGCTTCAAAATGATATGTTGACCAAAAATTTGAACTTTTGACTGCCAAATGACCATTTTGCCCCTACAGTTGACTGTAGTGCAATTTAGGGTTTTGACTGTGCAATTTTGAACTGAATGCCTTGAAACTTGATATGAAGATGCTTGGCCACATTTGTAAGCATATGAGACTTGATTGAGCCTTTGAAACTTCCTTTTCTTGATCAGAACACAAACCCTAGTTTGGACTGTATAGGAGACTCTTTGACTGTGCAACCCTTGGGGAATTTTATGACTTGGCTTGGCAATTTCTTGGAGAATATGGGAGGGCAAATTTTGGGGTACAACAGTTGCCCCTGTTCAATCTTCTTAGACCTGAGGATGCATATTGGCTGACGTGCCTTTCGTAATCCGAGGGTAGAAGATGATTGAACACTAGAGTGCCCAGAAATTTGCGCTCACATAGTAGCAGTGTGGTGGAATGGGCTTATAGATGCCATTTAGAGGTTGCTGGATAGGATGATGGGCTTATAGATGCCATCTGGATGTTGATCGCGTAGGAGATTCCTTAGCGAGAACCTGCATACCTGCAAAAGAAAAAATGAGTACCTGACACGTTGCAGGAGCTGATTTTAAATGCTTGGTATAGATGTGTCCTGACTGGTTACAGGAGCTAAGTCTGGAGTTTCAAACAGCGATGAATGAACCAGGGATGGTTACTGCTTTAGCATGAATGATAAGAGAACCTTGGATGATTTTAACTTCAACAACGCTCGTTGAGAAAAATCTTGGCGGGAATTACCATCTTTGCAATATCGGGAAGAGAACCATAGGCAATTATAATCTGAAAGGAATGATCACCTCACACTCATCGTCGGAGAGGGAAACATCTGAAAAGGAATTGTCACCTCACACACCGTTGGAGAGGGAACCATAAGAGACTATCACCTCACACTCATCGTCAGAGAGGGAAACATCTGAAAAAGGGATTACTACCTCACACACCGTCGGAGAGGGAACCATAGGAGACTATCACCTCACACTCATCGTCGGAGAGGGAAACATCTGAGAAAGGGATTACTACCTCACACACCGTCGGAGAGGGAACCATAGGAGACTATCACCTCACACTCATCGTCGGAGAGGGAAACATCTGAAAAAGGGATTACTACCTCACACACCGTCGGAGAGGGAACCATAGGAGACTATCACCTCACACTCATCGTCGGAGAGGGAAACATCTGAAAAAGGGATTACCACCTCACGCACTTGTCGGAGAGGGGACCATAGGAGACTATCACCTCACACTCATCGTCGGAGAGGGAAACATCTGAAAAAGGGATTACCACCTCACGCACTTGTCGGAGAGGGGACCATAAGAGACTATCACCTCACACTCATCGTCGGAGAGGGAAACATCTAAAAAGGAATTACCACCTCACGCTCTTGTCGGAGAGGGGACCATAGGAGACTATCACCTCACACTCATCGTCAGAGAGGGAAACATCTAAAAAGGAATTACCACCTCACGCTCTTGTCGGAGAGGGGACCATAACTTCTGCTGAGTCTTTATCAGAAAATCTGTTGGGAGTCGATTTAGCTGGACTAAAGGAGGTCTTGAAATATCTTCAACTGGAATAAGTGTCAGAACGTTGCCATATCTGGTTTACATCTGGACTATATCTGGAAGGAGATCTGGAAGCAGCATCAGAACGTCACCATATCTGGATCATATCTGAAACTATATCTAGAAGGAAATCTGGAAGCAGTATCAGAACGTCACCATATCTGGTTTACATCTGAAACTATATCTAGAAGGAAATCTGGAAGCAGCATCAGAACGTCACCATATATGGGTCATATCTGAAACTATATCTAGAAGGATGTCTGGAAGCAGTATCAGAACGTCCCCATCTCTGGGTCATACCCGAAACTATATCTAGAAGGAATTCTGGAAGCAGTGTCAGAACGTCACCATCTCTGGATCATATCTGAAACTATATCTAGAAGGAATTCTGGAAGCAGCGTCAGAACGTCACCATCTCTGGATCATATCTGAAACTATATCTAGAAGGAATTCTGGAAGCAGCGTCAGAACGTCACCATCTCTGGATCATATCTGAAACTATATCGAGAAGGGAATATCTGGAAGCAGTATCAGAACGTCACCATATCTGGTTTACATCTGAAACTATATCGAGAAGGATATCTGGAAGCAGCATCAGAACATCACCATATCTGGTTTACATCTGAAACTATATCTAGAAGGAACTCTGATAGTTGATAGTAGTCATTTTTGTATTGATCTTTTTCCTGAAGAGGCAAAACATAATTGTATGCAAAATCATGATGCATGAACTGTATGTCTTCGAAATCAATGAGATTCGTGTAGTATGATGCATATGCATGCTATAATGATGTACGTGATGTTTATGGACGTATTTTTGTCTAAGAAAATAAATCCTTGACGGGTGCCGGGAAGTCACTCCTGGGCTGACGTTGAAGAATAGATTTTACTTCCCCTGGGGATGATAACGGCAAGAATACCGGTAGGAGAAGATGACTCCGTTGGGGGATGAACTTGGCGAATGACGGATTCTGCGGGGAGAAAAGATACTCTAGTGACCATGCTGGGAAGCAATACTCTGTGGGAAGAGGGATGCCTTGCTGAGTGTTGACGATAGTTTGCTGGGGAGCGGAAGACTTTGTCGACGACGCTCTTTCCGTGGCTTTTGGCTGAGGATAACCCAGTTATGTCCTGTTAAGGAAATAACTCTTTAACTCAAGCCGGACGACGCGCTCGTGCTCTGCGAGGGATAAGCTTCCAGAATCTTACTGGGGATAAGCTTACTGCTTGGAGATGGATTCCACCTTTCCTGGGGAAACTGGGTTGGACTCTCTTGGGGGAGTATTGAACTGTGTTGGTTATGTTCTTCAACAGAACTTACCCTGATGCCTTGGAGGATAGAACAATCAGACTGCTTAGACCGCTCTTCATTGCCCCTGTTTCTATGGGGGAGGCCCTTATGGGGTGCTGATAGTTGTTGACGGACAAACCTTCTTCTGGTAGGCAGATGGCAGGACATAGTCGTACGCTTTAATCCCTAATTTTTGCCTGGACCGCCCTTTCGGGTTTTCAGTCCACCGGGATACCCATTTTTGCCCAAGCCGCCTTTTCAGGTTTTCGACTTGCCGGGTGTACAGATTTTTTTCATTTCATCCCTTATTTTTGCCCGAACCCTTTTGGTTTGCCGGGAAGCCCTGATTTTTGCCTAGGTGTGTCAACCTAGCGAGTCTTTGATTTTGCGTAGTATTTTTTCGACTATGTCCGCGCTCTCAGAATATAGGGAGTTGCCCCTGTTAGAAGTGTTTGGTTGCCCTGCTACCAGAAGATGTCTGATTAGGCAAGATTCGTTGCTGGAGTGCCCCAAGTGGCTCAGGCGGAGATTTGTCCCAGGCTATTTGGCCTTTGAGAGATTCTCCGAATCTTGATTGGGTTTCCCCAGATGATGGGCCATGATCATGCCGTGCCCCTTGATTGGAAGTGCTCATGTTCACTAGGTATTCATCGTGCGAATTTTCCTGCTGTTCAAACAAAAAGTCATATGCAAACAAAGTTATGTTAAAAATGCAAAGTTTATGTCTGTCTTGAAGATTTTGAAAATGCATTCTTTTTTTCATAAAACAAGTGAATGTTTGTAAAACGTGATGTCAACTCCGTATTTACTGTAAGCCTTAAGGAGTCATGATACCTTTCGTAACAGTATGCTTTCGAACTAACCCATGCTTCAGCTAGGACTTTTAAGGGTTATAACGTGGCCTGGTTCATGGTTTAAGAAACAAAGGATAAAGGCTCAAATTATTTGTACCCACCCGCTCTTCGTGATGTTCTCCAAACCTAAACTCAGTTGATCATACATTAGACCTTGTTTGAGTCTTTGCTCTGATTTTCCGGTAATGGTTCAGATGTCGATAATTTCTTTTGAATAGGCAGTCATTTTTTGCTTTGGTCGAGGGTTTGTGAGACCTCTTTCTTGATTTTTGTTATCCCTTTCTTTTTTTGCCTGAACTGTTTCCTTTTTTGGAATCACAGTCAGCGGGATGCCCCAGTTTCATAAGTCCCCTTTGTAGGTTTAGACTTTTTGGGCTTTTCATTTATGAATTTTGATGATGACTGCCTGTCCTTTTGATTGTTCTGAACCATTACTGTCTTTGTTCGTTTCGTAAAGATCTCTTCGGTGCCATTCGTCATGCACTTGGATCAACTGAGGGAACTACCCTGCCCCAGGTTATGATTAAGGGTTTCAATTTTCGAAAATAAAACTCCTACTTCTTTGGCTCAGATGGGTTGACGAGGGATTATCTTCCTTATAACTCCAGTGTTTAGGATTTGAAACAATGCCTGTACCTCATCAGCGGGGTCTGTTCAGAAGCATACTGTAAAGATAGCGGTATCGTTTTCGTCATCCTCCCTCAAGAGGCTTAGAATTATTAATCGAGAGTTGACATCAGAAAAAATATGAAAATAATTTGCGTATAGTGAATACGAATATATTGATTCAAAATAGACATAAGCGATGCATTAATGGAATAACAATGTTTTAACATGGATAAATGTTTGAACAATCAAAGAAAAATACAACTTGAACATTTGAATGAACAAAAGACATTTTCGATGATTTGGTGTAGGATCAGTGTTCAAACTCGACCTCCTTGGCGTCAATCAAATCTTGGATCTTGTTCTTCAAGGTCCAACAGTCGTCGGTGTCATGTCCAGGACTGTCAGAATGGTAGGCACATCTCACACCCGGGTTGTACTTGGGAGAGGAAGTGTCAGGATTTTGAGGAGGATCCTTTAGTGTGATCAGTTTTGCCCTTAGCAATTGCTGTAATGCCTGAGACAAAGACATGTTGATGTCAGTATACTTCCTATCTTGATGCTTTATCCTGCGCCTATTGCTCTTCCTTGGTTGAACGGGCGTGGGATCAGAAATCTGGATTGCCCCTACATCATGATGACCCTTTTTACCGTGCACAGCATTGGATTCTTTCTTTCCATGATGAGGCTTTTTATCAGAGGGTGCAGCCTCTTGAATTTTCCCAGACCGGATGCCAGCTTCTATTCGCTCTCCAGTCAAGATGAGATCTGTGAATCCAGCAGACGAATTCCCAATTAGGTGGTTGTAGAACGGACCAGACAGGGTCCCCAAGAACATATCAACAAGTTCCCGATCAGTCAGAGGTGGTTGTACCCTTCCAGCAAGATCCCTCCATTTCTGCGCATATTCTTTAAAACCTTCGCTTGATCCTAACGACATACCCTGGAGTTGGGTACGCGTAGGGGCAAGGTCGGCATTATATTGATACTGCTTGTAGAAAGCAGTAGCCAACTCCTCCCAGTTACGAACCTTGGTCCCATCCAGCTGATAGAACCATTCGAGATGAGTCCCTGAAAGACTCTCCTGGAAGAAGTGGATCCATAGATTTTTATCCGCGGAGTACGGTTGAATTTTCCGAACATAGGACCTCAGATGCAGCTTGGGACAAGACGCCCCGTCATATTTGGAGAAGGATGGTGCTTTGAACTTGTGGGGGATTATCACACCAGTTGACAAACCCAGATCTCCGAAATCCAGCCCAGGTACCTGTTGAACCTCCATAGCCTTCAACCTATCCTCCAACTGTTTGTACTTGTCCTCAGCCGGAGGGTATTGTTCGTCGTTGAAGTCTGTCTCGTTGTCGGAGACAACTGGACTAGGCACCTCTCTCTCATGGTGACTGCTTTCCCTCACAGATGGGGTAGTCCTCTCAGTTTCAGTCTGCGGTGTATTCCCAGATCTGCGCCTAGGGCTGAACAAAACAGTCCTCTTCTTCTTCTTTTCTTTCTTCAAGAGCAAAGCCTTCAGATCTTGTTGCCCCTGGGTCAAATTCATGATCAGCTCTTGGAACTGGGCATTCTGAGCCTGGAGGTCCTTGATAGTGTGCTCGGTTGAAGATCCAGGATTCATGACGATCGGCTGAAATAAACAGCGAAGAAGGGTAAGCAACCTGTCAAAGGGACACCTGCAATGCAATGAGATGTATGACATGCATGTAATGTTTTCAAGGACCTCGCGGGAGAAACAAGAAAATTTGTTAGCATTTGAATTTGTAGCTTGATGGAAAGAAACCCATGTTGTTGAGAATTCTTCTCCAAGGGTCAAAGGCTCACTATGTCCAGTGGGTCATAGCCCCTGACAACCTTGGTTAGAGGAAAATAAATCCTCTTTGCCCCTTGCTGGACAGTTGGTTCATCATGACCTGCATCACAAGCCCTTGAGATCCTTGAAATGGATTAGGATGTATGCAATGGTATGATGTCATGCTATGCATGGGGTGATGTAGGTAAATCCTGTTATGAGTCCCAATTAAGGACTATAAACAAACCCTGCAAGAAATTTAGTATACTTTGTTATGAGTCCCCATTAAGGACTATAAACAAAACCTGCAAGAAATTTAGTATACTTTGTTATGAGTCCCAATTAAGGACTATAAACAAAACCTGCAAGAGACCTAGTAAACCCTGTTATGAGTCCCAGTTAAGGACTATAAACAAAACCTGCAAGTAGCTTATGTGTCAGATAACATGCATGCAATTAGTCAAGTACGAAGGCACACAAGTCACACAAGAGAAGCCCTTAGAGTTTAGGCCAGCATGAGGTCTAGGTGTTACCCTCTTTCAGTTGGTTGGTTCATACCTGTCCTATCAAAGTAACCGGGTTCTTAGAGGATCCCAATATCATTGACTACCCTCAATCGGTCATAACTCC
The DNA here is from genome assembly GCA_948472305.1 of Vicia faba. Taxonomy (NCBI): domain Eukaryota; kingdom Viridiplantae; phylum Streptophyta; class Magnoliopsida; order Fabales; family Fabaceae; genus Vicia; species Vicia faba. The sequence continues at coordinate 458,786,391 of OX451739.1, read as the reverse complement.
AGCATCGCAATCTTTTCTTGCGGCCAGAACCATCACGAGAGTTTAGCCTCAATGGGCGTAGCATACTGCTACTGTTCTAATGGCCAAGTTGTGTCATTTAAGGTTCTAAGGTTGTTGGTGCTTAATGACTCCTCAGAAGACCCATATTCTCCTCGTTGCAACACAAGGGATATCGGTACAGACCAAGGTGCCACACCAACGTAGCCACTGTTTCACCTGTGTCGGTCTACGCCGGACAGGTCCCTCACAGCTTATGCTACCTAAACAGGGTATCCCCAGATCCGGGTTAGGATCTATGTAACTCCCATGCAACCCACAAATTTAAAGCAGACAAGTCAATACAATTGAAAACACAGTTATGAACTAACCCTAAGGTACACCTCACTTTATAAATATCATTCCCCAGCAGAGTCGCCAGTTCTGTGATCGGTGGATCTGGAACTGACTGTTTAACGCTGGTTCGCGAAATGTCGCGGAAGCAAGAGTCGCCACCGTCTTTTATTTTCTCCAAATGGAAAGGACAAAAGCACAGAAAAATTCCTTATAGAGATTGCTCTCGGTTCGGGAGGTAGGTTATAGAAAGGGAAGGTGTTAGCACCCTTTCTATCCATGGTTATCCATGGGCTCTTAGATACTTGCTCAATATGTTTTCAAAATTGTTTGTTTGCTTTTCAATGTGGGTTTTAAAAAGTTTCTTTTGAAAAATTTCAGTTCGACTCGTACGTCAGAGTGTTTGAAAAGTTTGCTTTGAAAGCTTTTGAAAAGTATTGGTGTGAAAAGTATTTTTTGATTTGTTTTTGAAATTAGAGCAAGTATCCTTGAGAACCTACCTACCCTAAGGAATTCGTCTGTGTAGATGTCCTTAAAGGTAGTGCCATCCCACCATTGAGAGGTAGGTAGCACCACCGTTGGAGGTGTTCGGGTCAATTCGAGGTTCGGGACATGGTGATCACCGGAGCAATGGGAAGACACCTTAGAAGCTACCCTCATGCCAGGTTCCCGGATCATGAGGACTTACTAAGACATCCTCTACTCGACGATCACCTTTCGAAAGGCAAGGCAACAGTGAGGCGTACCCTATGGGTGGTGTGTGCGATTCGTGTGTCATGTTCATTGATATTTGTCTTGTCATGTTCATTGTGATCTACGCTTGATTTTATTTTGAGTCCATACATTCTTTCATGCTTTTGTTAACAGTTAAGAAATATTTGCGGGAAAGTAAATCTAACGCTATTACAAATGGCGCGGGTCCATATCGCCAAAATTAAACCGGACCCGATTTGACGGAAAGATAAATAAAGCAAAAGAAATAAAAGTGCGAGAAGTATAATTGTCCGAGTTACATGGCTTTGGGAGAGATACATAATTATTCAAGCGAAATAAAATAAATATGCGAAATTAAATAGTTAAGAATACGGGCGTTGGACCCTTTTGCAAAATATTAAAATTAACGAGGAATTAAAATTACAAATAAAAATAAAAAATGTTTTTTGGTATTTTTGTATTTTTTAAGATTTAATAGAAAATTAAAATTAAACTAAAAGGCAAACCCTAATTCTAATAGCTTTTAAATTTATTGTGAAAATATTAAATTAAAATCTAAATGAACCCTAATTGATTATGTACAATTAATTATGAAAATAAATAAATAAATAATATGGTAAAAAGGGAAAACAAATTAAAGGGATAAAAATTAAACCTATTTCTACATATTTTTTGTATTTTTGTTATTAAAAGAAATTAAAATTGTAACCTAATTAAAACTAATAATTACATATTAATTTATTTATGAAAATATTAGAATAAAACATTTATTAGGTTTTTCTTGTCTTTTCTGATTTTTTAGGCCTTTTTTATATTTTGTAAAAAATAATTAATTAAAACAAATAAGGAAATAAAATAGCAATTAAAAAATAAAATAAGAAAAAAATGTAGAGAAGGCAAACCAGGGGGGGTCAGGCCCCAATAGTGAGGTATGGATCCAGTAATTTGGCCCAACAAGCTTTTAGATCCATTTGACTTTTTTGCTAGCATGCTGATGCGTTGACTGGCGCGTAGGATGTCCCTTCAATCTCGGCCTTTAGATTGATCTTTAAGTGGACGTGGCACGTTGGGTTGGAGAGACGTATGGTAGTTGCTAGCGCTGAATCTGCATGGGATAATATATGGAAAAATAACATAGAAAGTAATGAAGACCTGGGATTCGAACCCAGGTCTTGAGCTTTGCCAATCCTTATGCCTGCCGTCTGAGCCAATTAACGCGTTGTTAATAATAATAAACAAACAAATGTTATAAAAGAAAATGGATTAGTGGCTTGGAAATGCGCGCGAGATTTTGAATAAGCCAATCAACGCGTGACATGCAATCATCTTCTCCACCTTCCCTGAAATATAAAACATTGAGCAACGGTTTTTTTAGCATCGTTTTAGATGGCATATGGGAAAATAGCGAATAGGTTTTGAGCACTCATAAATGGAGCGCGATGGTCCTATCTTCTTCGTCCAGATGAGCTGGTTTGAATGGTCATGGTTTCGTGGGCTAATTTTTCCTTATTGCTAAAGCCCTAAATTCCAGTCCTGCAAAACCCTAGAAATCGCGCATGGTGAAATCTTCTATACAGCGTAATAATGAAATCAAACATGATGGTTAGCTTTAGAATCTCATGAGGAATAAGAATCAATAAAAAAAATGCTATAAAAATGCTTGAATCATGATGCACGATAAAGGAATTTTCTTGATGCAGTTTGAGTTCAATCTACCAGTTCTTGGCGTGTTGATGGATGTTTGGGATTGGAATACGTTCAGGAATTGCCAAGGAAGCTTTTGGAATAGGTTTTGTGCTTTGAATCCACCTCTAGCAATGATTTCAGAATTGAGTTTTTTCAACAATTTTCCAAGTTTGTCTATTGTTCTTTTGCGCAGCTTAGAGTGTGTGAGCATTAGGGTTTGATTCCTGGCTTTGTAGTGAGGCAATTAGGTTAAGAAAATTGAATAAAATCCATGGCATTGATGATTTTGCATATTTGATTTTCCAAGATCTTCCATATCTTTTTTTCATGTGTTATTTTGTTCAATCATGCTCAAATCACACCAAATCTTTCCTAATTGGCATATGCACGAATTATAGAAGCCAAAACATGTATAAAAAGATTTTTTAGGTCAAGTTTTATATTTTCTACATATTTAAATGATTTAAATGAATTAATATAAATAATAATTCAAATAAATAAATAAAAAATGAGAAAATACTTCCCTTTGGGCCAAGTGGTCGTGCACATGCTTGGAATGATGAATCATGGAAGAAAAATGGGCCCATTAACATTTTTAGGTCATTTGGATCAATGTTGACTTTTCAAAATATCCAAAAATTTCCCAACTTCCACAAGGCATAACTTGCTCAATTTTTAAGCTTTTCACATGTTCTTGGACATTTTGGAAAGGTCTTTGAGTCCTTTAACCAATGCCTTTGGTCCCATGTCATTTTGATTTTCCAATCTCAAGTTATGGCCTTTGACTTAAAGTCCCTTTTTGTTGACTTTTGAAAATGACCCATAATGTTGAAATTGATAACTTTTTGTGAGAGCATTTCTTGGACTTGAAATATGAAGATGAGTTGTAGGAAATGTCTTTCTCTTCAAAATGAGCTTTGGATGGAATTTTTCTGATAATCCATGTGAAAGTTATGCCTTGGTCAATTTCAGTTGACTTTTTCAACTGTCCAAATATAGTAACTTTTGCATCTTGATGATTTTCTGAGCCAAATTTTGAGAATCATGATCAAGCATTGATCAAATGATGTTTGTGGCTTCAAAATGATATGTTGACCAAAAATTTGAACTTTTGACTGCCAAATGACCATTTTGCCCCTACAGTTGACTGTAGTGCAATTTAGGGTTTTGACTGTGCAATTTTGAACTGAATGCCTTGAAACTTGATATGAAGATGCTTGGCCACATTTGTAAGCATATGAGACTTGATTGAGCCTTTGAAACTTCCTTTTCTTGATCAGAACACAAACCCTAGTTTGGACTGTATAGGAGACTCTTTGACTGTGCAACCCTTGGGGAATTTTATGACTTGGCTTGGCAATTTCTTGGAGAATATGGGAGGGAAAATTTTGGGGTACAACAAAAGGGAAAAGTGTATTTTGAACTGCTATGTGTCGACCCATGCTGTTATGCATCGACACATAGCTTTTCCCTGCTCCTATAAAACAAAATCAGTTCAGTATGGGTCGACACATAATAGGATGTGTCGACTCATGCACCTTCTTGTATCAATGCGAAATGCGTATGTATCGACTCATAGGCTCTTCCAGCTTCTGTTTTGCAATCTGAACTCAATATGGGTCGATGTATGAGGGTTATGTGTCGACTCATACCCTATTTTTTCACTAGGATGGGTCGACACATGAGGATATGTGTCGATACATGCTGCATCTTTCTGCCTTAAACATTGTTTTACTGACTGTACATGTTAGTTTATGGCATATGATGGATAAACATGAACAACAAACGATTGAATAAACCTAAACCATAAGCAAATGACTAGTTCAAAAGGGTAATAAAGTACTACATCTTGTCTTCAAAGAACAACAGTTTGTTAATGATGTTATGACAAGATATCAAGTCAAGAGGACTTACCTTTGGGCTGCACTGGTTGTTTTAGATCTGAATGCTTTTCCAAATGCTATGATGAATTTGTGAGTCTTCAGAAAGTTGCTCTGGACTGCTGGAACTAAGTTGGACTGTACTGTAATATTTTGGTATTTTTGATGGTGAATGTGAATAGCACTACAAGGACTATTTTTATGTTTGGCCAAACTTTGTATGTGATGAAGTGTTTTGCTTATGGAGAGTTTGTATGGTGGAATAGTGGATTGGGTTTCTGTTTTGAACAAGAACAGATTTGATTTTGAAAAATCAGTCAAGGTTAACAAGAATACTATTTTTTCTACTCCATAATAACTCTCTATTCTCTCTCTCAATTCTCTCTTTAAAAAAAATTCCACCTCCAAAATCTAAAAACCCTTGTCTTATGAGTCAGTCCTCTTTTTTGTAGACCCTTCACTTTGGTTTAGGGGGGAAACTACATAAGTTATTTTGAATTGTTTTTTCTTACTTCTTTGACACTTTCTTCACACAATTTTCCTTTGCCATTTTGGTGCAATTTTTGGGGTTGTTATGATGCAGGCTTGGGCAGACTGCATAGAGAAGTTTTGGATTGCATTGGGCAACATGCATCCTTGGGGTGCAGCATAGCACAAGCTTTCTTGCAGGGCAGTATGGGGTGTTGTGGCAATGTGGCACATCACATTTTGTTCAACTTGGACAGCATGATTTGTAGCATGTCACAAATTTGGTCTTGTGGAATATTACATGCACATTATATCAAGGGCCAAAGCATTGTGGTAAGGTTTTTTCTTTGAGAGAACCCAATCAAGACATAGTTTTAGAATTTGTAATTTTGCAAAAATGCCACTTTGTAATAACTTGAATTACTTGCATAATTTTGATTTATTTGGAATTGTAGTAAAAAATGTCACGAAGCAAATGAAATTAACTAAGTATAGAAAATACTTAGAAAAATTTCAAAGTCTTGCAAAGTTGGATTTTTGATTCTCTTGATTTTTGATGATCAGATTTCATATTTTGGATGTCTTTATGAAATATGATTTTTTGGGACTCAACTTTGGTCAAAAATTCAAAGTTTGACTTTTTAGTGTACAGTTGACTTTTCTCACCAGTTGACTGAATTTGTCTATCAATCCACTAATCTCAGGAGATGAATTGAAATATGAAATTAGGTCAAAATGACGCGCTCAGATCCTTGAGATCATGCTTCCAACCAATAAGCCAATTATTAGGTAAACAAATCAAAGTTCGGTCATTTTTTAGTCAAAACCCTAATTTCGCCCATTTTGCCCCTTTTGGTAATTTGAACGACTTTCTTGGAAAATTGTGATCCCAAACTTGAAACTTGAAAAAATAATCCTAACGGTCCATAATGATTCATAAAGTCATTCAAAACATTAGCAATCTAACTGCCTTTGTACAAACCCAAACCCTAAATTGAGGTATCAGTGTTGGGAAAAATTGTTTGACCTAATCGATACTTGCGCAAACTTGAGGTATTAGAGATCTTTATAGGAAATATCTTGAGAAATGAGATGGAAAATTTTGGGGTACAACAGCTGCCCCTGTTCAATCTTCTTAAACCGGATGAGTTAGATTGGCGAGTTTCGTCGTTCGTGACTCGAAGGTGAAAGAATGATTGGACACTAGAGTGGCCAGAAATTTGCGCTTGATGATGCGCTAGTCGATTGTCTAAGGAAATGGGCTTAAAGATGCCATTTGGATAAGCGCTGGAGAATTGTCGGAGATGGGCTTATAGATGCCATCCAAAGATGATTGTTGATAGAAAGTTTGAACTCGATCTTAACAGAGAATGAATCAGAATAAACCGTTGAGAGATTTATCTGAATCAAAATAGAATCTAGGAACGAAACAGGATAAACCGTTGAGAGATTTATCTGAACCAATAAAAATCTGGAAACGAATCAGAATAAACCGTTGAGAGATTTATCTGAACCAGTGAAAATCTGGAAACGAATCAGAATAAATTGTTGAGAGATTTATCTGAACCAGTAAGAATCTGGAAACGAATCAGAATAAACCATTGAGAGATTTATCTGAACCAGTGAAAATCTGGAAACGAATCAGAATAAACCATTGAGAGATTTATCTGAACCAGTGAAAATCTGGAAACGAATCAGAATAAACCGTTTAGAGATTTATCTGAACCAGTAAGAATCTGGAAATGAATCAGAATAAACCGTTGAGAGATTTATCTGAACCAGTGAAAATGTGGAAACGAATCAGAATAAACTGTTCCGAGATTTATCTAAACCAGTGAAAATCTGGAAATGAATCAGAATAAACCATTGAGAGATTTATCTGAACCAGTGAAAATCTGGAAACGAATCAGAATAAACCATTGAGAGATTTATCTGAACCAGTAAGAATCTGGAAGAAATATTTTGTTATGTAGATAGTCGACCAGTCTTTTCTTGTTGAAAATCTTTGTCTGTTGGAAATTTATTGATGATAATTTCCTGTCGAATGACTCTTTCCTGCAAAAGGTGAAGAGTTAATTGTATGCAATGTTATGATGTATGTGATGCATGGTGTGATGTTTGTCTCTCAAAATAAATGAGATTGCACTGTATGTACTTGTGTTGTCAATGCTATGACGTATGGATGCAAATGTATGGAATTAAAGATTGTTTGTGCCATAGCGTTGCTGGAAGCGGGGAAAATAAATCCCTTCTGAAGCACTGATGGGTGAATTTCCAAATATAAACTATGTTGTAGAAAGGAAAAGCCGGACATTGCTTGTAGACTTCGTGAAATCCTGCTGGGGAAATCTGAGAAGTTGGGCAACTTACTGGGGACACTCTGGAGCGGTGGTTGGAAGTTTTACTCTGTCAGGAATATGAGAACGCTTGATATCAATAGGCTGCATACTGGGGATATGTTATCGATTCTGTAGTAGGATGTATTCGCTTCCGCTCCTGCTGGAGAAGGTGCCTGTGGGGATCATATGGAATGGCTTATAGATATTAACCTATTTCTTAAAGTCATTAGTAATTGTCTTTCCGTTTGTTTTTTGTTTTTTTATTTGTAACAGTAATCACGTTCAAATGCATATGCTCAAAAATAAATCATTGGACATTTTTGTAAACAAGACACAGAAACAAAGAAAAACAGATGTTTTTGCACTTTCAAAAGGGATATCTTTGTATTAACTTGAATAAGTGTTTTTTGTACAATGAGACGAGCATTTTAGCGAGAGAATGTCGTCGTAAAAAATGAAAATTGATACAAAGATAGCTATGTGAAATAATCCCATGGGGTTCCCATTCTGCTATAGTCTTCATGTCTCTGAATGTCTTGTCCACTTGTCGCCTCGGTGAAGTCGATTAGATTGATTTAGAGCCATTTGAGTTGATTGGTCGACACGGAAAATTGTCTGCAAGATGATCCAACGGGACATAGTCATACGCTTCAATCCCTAACTTTTTCCTGGACCGCCCTCTCGGGTTTTCAGTCCACCGGGATACCCTTTTTTGCCCAAGCCGCCCTTTCGGGTTTTCGACTTGCCGGGTGTACAGATTTTTTTATAAATTTTCATCCCTTACTTTTGCCCGAACCCTTTTTGGTTCGCCGGGAAGCCCTTATTTTTTCCTAGGCCAGTCAACCTAGCGGGTCTTTGATCATGCGTAGTATCTTTTAACTATGTTCGTATTTACAGGGTGTGGGAGGTCGTCGCCATCCATAGTGGTCAAGATCATTGCTCCACCAGAGAATATGCTTTTGATTACAAATGACCCTTCATATGTAGGAGTCCATTTTCCCCTGGGATCACCTTGTGGCAAAATGATACGCTTGATTACCAAGTCACCGACCCGATATACCTGACTTTTGACCTTTTTATTAAAAGCTTCGATCATGCGTTTTTGGTACATCTGACCATGACAGATAGCTGTAAGCCTCTTCTCATCAATCAAGTTTAGTTGGTCAAACCGAGTCTGGATCCAATCTTCTTCATTCAAATCAGTATCCTTCATGATCCTCAGAGAGGGGATCTGGACCTCAATAGGCAAGACAGCCTCCATGCCGTATACGAGAGAATAAGGTGTTTCCCTAGTTGATGTGCGAGCTGTGGTACGATACCCGTGGAGAGCAAATGGTAGCATCTCATGCCAGTCTTTATATATGACTCTCATTTTTTGTATGATCTTCTTAATGTTTTTGTTAGCAGCTTCTACATCACCATTCATCTTTGGCCGGTAAGGGGAAGAATTGTGATGTTAAATCTTGAATTGCTCACACAAGGCGGTGATCATAGTGTTATTTAGATTTGTACCATTATTAGTGAGGATTATCTCTAGGATACCGTACCGACATATGAGATTCTGTTTGATGAACCAGGCGACCACATTCATAGTAACGGAAGCGAAGGAAACTTCCTCAACCCACTTTATAAAATAGTCGATGGCCACTAAGATGAAGCAGTGTCCATTGGAGGCCGTTGGCTTGATTTCCCCAATCATATCGATTCCCCACATAGCAAAGGGCCAAGGAGCTGTCAAGACGTTCAGAGGAACCGGAGGTACATGCACTTTATCAGCATAAATCTGACACTTATGGCAAGTTCGAGAGTGTTGATAGCAGTCTGCCTCCATGGTAGACCAATAATAGCCTGCCCGTAGGATTTTCTTTGCCATCGTATGCCCGCTGGAATGGGTACCAAAAGTGCCTTTGTGTAATTCAACCATGATCCTTTCAGATTTAACCTTGTCTACGCACCGAATTAATACAGAGTCATGACTGCGTTTGTACAAAATGTCGTTACTAAGGAAGAACTTAGCCGAGAATCTTCTTAGGAACTTCTTGTCATTCACTGAAGCTCCTTCTGGATATTCCTGAGACTCGAGATACCTTTTAACTTCATGGAACCAAGGTCGATCCACTAATTTTTCCGTACTGATCTCGTGACAGTAGGTTGGTTCATCCATCCGCTCAATGGTGATTTGAGGAGCCTCATTATCCCAATTAAGTTTAAACATAGATCACACTGTAGCTAGTGCGTCTGCTAGATAATTTTCTTCTCGCGGGAAATGCTCAAAGGTAATCTTTTCAAAATGCGGCAACAATGTCAACACATGTTCTTTGTAAGGGATAAGGTTGGGGTGTTTGGTGTCCCATTCCGCTTTGATCTGACTGATGACCAAAGTTGAATCTCCAAATACATCCAAGTATTTGATCCCCAAGTCTATAGCAACTTTGAGACCGAAGATGCATGCTTCGTATTCTGCCATGTTGTTTGTACAGTTGAAGCAAAGTCTGGCAGTAAAGGGAGTATGACATCCTTCCGGAGATATGAGTACATCACTGATACTGTTGCCAAGTGCATTGGATGCTCCATCAAAGAACGGGGTCCATCGGGATCCTTGTTCAGGTCCGTCATATGGCCTGACTTCTTCACAGTTGTCTAACGTCATGATGTCTTCATTCGAGAATTCGAACTTCATGGACTGATAATCTTCCACAGCTTGGTGAGCAAGGTGATCAACCAATACACTGCCCTTTATAGCTTTCTGGGAAGTATACTGTATGTCATATTCTATCAGGATCATCTGCCATCTCTCTATCCTCCCGGAAAGAGCGGGCTTCTCGAAGATGTACTTTATCAGATCCATTTTAGATATCAACAGAGTAGTATGGGTCAGCATATACTATCTCAGCCGGCGAGCAGCCCATGCCAGAGCGCATCAAGTTTTCTCGAGCAATGAATATCTTGTTTCACAGTCGGTAAACTTTTTGCTCAGGTAATAAATAGCATGATCTTTTCGGCCAGACTCGTCATGCTGCCCCAACACACACCCCATTGAATTTTCTAAAACAGTCAAATACATGATTAAAGGTCTTCTCTCGACGGGTGGCAATAGTACAGGAGGTTCTTGTAAATATTCCTTGATTTTTTCAAAAGCAACTTGGCATTCATCATTCCACTTGACTACTTGATCTTTTTTCAAGAGCTTAAAGATTGGTTCACAAGTAGTTGTCAGGTGAGAAATGAATCTGGCGATGTAGTTCAAACGTCCCAAGAATCCTATGACTTCTTTCTCAGTACGAGGAGAAGGAATCTCTTGTGTCGCTTTAACTTTGGCAGGATCAACCTAGATACCTTTGTTGCTGACGATAAAGCCTATGAGCTTACCAGACCGTACTCCGAACGTGCACTTGTTTGGATTCAATCTCAACTTGTACTTCTTCAGCCTCTCAAACAACTTCTGTAAGTGATCAAGGTGCTCTTCTTCCGTCTACAATCTGGCTATTATATCGTCTACGTAGACCTCTATCTCATGATGTATCATGTCATGAAATAAAGCTACCATGGCACGTTGATAAGTTTCCCCAGCATTCTTCAGTTCGAATGGCATGACCTTATAACAGAAAGTGCCCCACTGTGTAACAAAGGTTATTTTCTCCATATCCTCAGGCGCCATTTTGATTTGGTTGTAGCCTGAGAAACCGTCCATGAAGGAAAACACTTTGTGTTGTCCCGTATTGTCAACTAGAATGTCGATATGGGGGAGTGGGAAATCGTCTTTGGGCTTGCCCTGTTTAAATCTCTGTAGTCCACACACATTCGCACTTTACCGTCTTTCTTGGGCACAGGAACAACATTGGCTACCCATTAGGGATAAGAGGTGACAACCAAAAATCCGGCATTGAATTGCTTCATGACTTCTGCTTTGATCTTTTCCGACATATCAGGCCTCATGCGATGAACCTTTTGCTTTACTGGGGGACAATCTTCTCTTGTAGGAAGACGATGTACCACAATGTCTATATCAAGTCACGACATGTCTTTGTACGACCAGGCAAAGACTTCAACATAGTCGTGTAATAACTGAATCAGGCGCTCCCTGACACTGGGTTCCAAGTTGGCACCCACCTTGACCTCCTTTTTGTCTTCCTCAGTTCCCAAGTTAATTGTTTCGACCGGATCTTCGTATGGCTGAATGGTCCTTTCTTCCTGTTGCAACAACCTGGCCAACTCCCCTGGCACCTCACAATCCTCCTCACCTTCGTTGTCGGCTTGGTAGATCGGATTTTTAAAGTCACAATTGGCCATAGCAGAACCGTTACCCATGGGATCCTGAGTGGATGTAAATCTGCATTTTTAATATGTGAGTGTGTGTAAGAGAATAGCTACCTTTGAAAGAAATAAAATGTAAGAAAGAAAAGACAAAGAACACAAAATTTGATGCAAAAACGTCCATGATTCATTAATGACATATGAGAATGAAGTGACAACCCTCACAAATGGACCGCTGTGCCTCGGGTAAGACACAAGGTTTTAAAACTCTGAATTGTTTAAATATTACAAGCCTGAAAATATTAAAAGACAATTACTCTTGAATAAAAGTAATAGGAATGAAATCTTTGGCCTCCCAATTGTTGAGCCCACCGCCAACAGTTGGAAAAATCCATTCGTCCATGTCACAACTGACATCACTGTCTTCTATTGCATTAACTCCTTGATTGCTGATACGTAGAGGTGGTCCCCCAGCGCGAGAACGTCGAACAACTCTTTGGGCCTCTGAAGTGAACCCCAACCCAAATTTGTCGGACTTGTAGGGAATATCCGGAAGTTGACCCCAGATAGTACATCCTCCTTCTTCAACTACTTCTCGAGCATCTTTCAAAGAGGCCAACTTCAGTGGAAGTCTGATAATCTTCGGGACCTTTGGAGTAGACTTGGTTGCCGCAACCGTTGCTGGAACCTCCTCAAAGTTATGACAGGGAGTCTCTATGAATTCACCATCCATTTCAACATACCTGAAATAGTTCATATGACTAACCATGTACTCCTCCTCTCCGTGAACTGTGACAATCTTTCCTCTGATCAGGTATTTTAGCATTTGGTGTAGGGTAGAAGTGACGGCACCAACACCATGGATCCAAGGTCGACCCAACAGCCAAGAGTATGAAGGGCGGATGTCCATCACATAGAAAATTGAGTCAAAAGTCTGAGTCCTAATTTCTATGGGGATACTAACTTCTCTGTGCACTGTCCTCTTGGAGCCATCAAAGGCCCTCACTATGATGTTGCTTGGTTTCAAGATAAGCCCCTCGCAATCCAGTCGGTCGAGAGCATTTTTGGGCAAAACATTCAATGATGAGTCGGTATCCACCAAAACATGGGAAAGTGTGGTGCCCCTGCATTCAATGGAAATATGTAAGGCATATTTGTGCTTCCTTCCCTTAGAGGTTAAATCAGCGTCGGAAAAGCCCAATTCGTTATCAGCAGTTAGACTGGCCACACAATTTTCAAATTGGTCGATGGAGGTCTCCTGGGGGACGTGAGCAGTCTTAAGAAACTTTACCAAGGCTTTGGCGTAGGTCTCAGAACACAAAAGTAAAGACAACAATGATATCTTCCAGGGGGTCTGCCCCAACTGTTCGATAATGTTGTAGTCACTTTTCTTGATTATCTTCAGTATTTCTTCTATTTCTTTTCTAGAAGCTTCCAGGATGACCTCGGGATGTTCTCTTGCTTGGGCAGGCTCAATCAAAGCCTCTTTTCCCCTTGTATCAGTAGCAGGGATAACAATAGGAGTATCACTGGGAGTGTCGGTAGGAGTGGTAGTAGGAATGATTATAGGAGTAGCAACGGTCTTTGGAGAAATCTCAGGTGAGAAGAATCTTCCACTTCTTGTTATTTTGCTGGTCCTAGTGATGTTACCGATATCGGGATCAATATCTCTTGCAACTTCGTCTTTGCCAGCCAACTGATCTTGCTTGACGCCATAGTAATAAACGTTAGCCTCATAACTTCAGGGAACAACTTTATCTGACGAGTATGATACTGGTCTTGGCATAGTGATGATTAAAGGTGTGGATCTTGGGACAGATGTAATCCTGACAGGTATTTTGTTGGAGGCCCTGGGAGGATTGTTGGAAATGGTGATTATCGAAACATCTTGATAAGAACTCTTGATAAGGGATAGCTTTTCAAATAGGATTTCTTTGCTAGTCATCAGGCGCTGGACTCCTATCTTTAGTAACAAACAACCATTCAGTAGAGACTTGCACAAGTGGCAATTTTCATCATAACCCGGAAACAGACCGACTTGCAGTAGATTCTGTTTAATGGTCAACAAAGGGGTGATTAAGTCATTCACAGAGGAGACGAAACGATCATCATCAATGGCGTTGATACCTTGGCCATGTCTGGGCATTGGAGTCGTTATTACATTAGGCGTTTATGGGAGATCAAACTCAATCTCTTTCGCATCGGTAAGGTCTTGCACCTTATTCTTTAAGGCCTAACAGTCATTTGTATCGTGCCCCGGGCTTTCAAAATGGTAGGCACATCGAACGTTCGGGTTATAGCGAGGAGAAGCAGTATTGGGGTTCTTGGGAGCTTCTTTTAAACTTGTCAGATTGGTCTTCAAAAGGTGTGGCAAAATCTGATACATGGTCATGTTGACCTGGGTAAACCGTCTCATGGGCGCTTCTGGTTTGCGCTGATAATTTGGCTGCTGATTTGGCACAGGGTTAGAAATCATGACAGCCCCTATCGTCGGGCGACGATCAGTTTTGTTTTGATTTCTATAGTCATATGCAACACTGATCTCCTTCTTTCCAAAAAAGGGCTTCTTCACCATACTTGAAGATGCATCTTTTTGAATTTTGCCGCTTTTTATACCGGCCTCGACCCGCTCACCAGTCATGATTAATTCGGTGAACCCAGCTGAGGAACTCCCAATCAGGTGATTGAAAAATGGTCCTGACAAGGTGCCTAGGAACATATCCACTAATTCTCTGTCGGATAGAGGGGGCTGGACCCTGCCTGCAAGATCCCTCCATTTTTGAGCATAGGTTTTAAAACCTTCACCCGTTCCCATAGACATGCTTTGTAACTGCGTCCTAGTCGGAGCCAAATCAGCATTGTACTGATATTGTTTGTAGAAAGCGGCGGCCAACTCTTCCCAATTGCGAACATTGGTCCCTTCTAATTGATAGAACCAATCCAACTGCGTCCCAGATAAGCTCTCTTAGAAGAAATGCACTCACATATTATTGTCAGCCGTGTGGGGTTGAATCTTTCAGACGTATGACCTTAGATGTAGCTTCGGGCAAGAGACACCGTCGTACTTGGAGAAATTGGGGACGTTGAATTTTTGTGGGATGACAACCCCTGAGATGAGTCCTAATTCTTCAAAATCCAAATCGGGTACCCTCTGAATTTCCATAGCATTCAAACGATCCTCTAACTATTTGTATTTATCATCAGCAGGAGGATATTGTTCCTCAGAGTAATTAGGCACTTCCTCTTTCTTGGATGTTGGTTCGTTGTTCACCTCCTGGGTTTGATTATCTCCTTCGCCTGACGACGTCACAAAATCCAAAGTTCATCTGGTTTGTCCTTTAAACCTTCTTCCCATGATCACAACACCGGTTGATTTCTTCGTTTTCTTCTTCTTCTCTTTGGCCACCTGAGTCTTCAACTCCTCTTGTCCTTTTGTCAGAGCCAAGAGCGTTTGTTGAAATTGGGCATTCTGCGCCTGAAGATCTTTCACAGTCTGTTCAATATCCATCTCACTGAAATAAACAGTAGAAGGATAAGGCGACCTGTTATGGGAAGCCTATATGATGTTATGATGAATGAAGATGCAATATGCAAATGATTTCAAGGAAATTTAGAGATTTAAATTTGTTCAAACCAAAAAGGAACACACGTCATATTAAAAATCCAAGTTTGAATACATCATGCCTCCTTGGGCTTACAATGAAAGAAAAAAAATACAACCGAACTCCTAAGAAAAAAAGACTGAACGCATCCTTTTTGGAGCTATGTAGGAATTCGGGTTTTTCTCTTCATGAAGCAGTTTGGTGAGCTCCAGAACCTTCTTCTCACTGGCGTAATACTGGGCTTCAAAGGTGTCTCGCTCTTCCTTCAACTGAACCCAAGCTTTCTGCAGGTCTTCGAGAGAGACAGACATGTCAGGATGAAGAACGGTGTATGAGACGTCTCCTTCAATAACAATCTCAATGATGATAGGAAGGATGGAAGGGTAAGGCATCAAGAGACTCTGGGCACGAGCCCGTACCCACCTAAGGTAAGGATCGAGAGGGATAGAGTTTTTATGTCCCAAAGTCCTACTATCTACCTTGTTCACTGTGATACGGTGGGAGAACTGACTTGAGGTTTTTCGTTTTTTGTTCGCAAATGTTTCGGTTTAGCAAGAGTCACCACCGACTTTTTATTTTATCCTAAGGAAAGGTCAAAAAGCACAGGAAAGACCTTTGAGATGTTTTCGTGGGTTCGGGGGGGGGGGGGGGTAGATTATGAAAAGGGAATGTGCTAGAACCCTTTTCATCCATGGTTATCCATGGGATCTTAGTTACTTGTTTTAGATCACTTGCTGTTGTACCCCAAAATTTGCCCTCCCATATTCTTCAAAGTTTGTCAAGATCAATCTTCAAATGGCTCAAGATTCCTCAAGGATTGCACAGTCCAAATGCCTCCTAAGCCAGCCAAAATTAGGGTTTTGGTTCTTACAAAGAATTTGAGGTTTTCAAGGGCTCAATCAAGTCTCATGTGCCTATATACATTGCCAAGCATCTACATACCAAGTCTCAAGACTCACAGGGTCAAATTGCACAGTCAAAAACCTTATTTGGTTCACAGTCAACTGTAGGGGTAAAATGGTCATTTTGCAGTCAAAAGTCAGAATTTTTGGTCAACATATTATTTTGAAGCCACAATCATCATTTGATCAAGTCTTTATCATGATTCCTCAAGAATGGCTCAAAAATCATCAAAGATGCAAAAGTTACTATTTTTGGATAGTTGAAAAGTCAACTGTAACTTGACCAAGGCATAACTTTTTCATGGTTCATCAGAAAAATCCCATACAATGCTCATTTTGAAGGGGATGACATTTCCTACAACTCATCTTCATATTCCAAGTCCAAGAAATTCTCTCATAAAAAGTTATCAATTTCTACATTATAGGTCAATTTCAAAAGTCAACAAAAAGGCATTTTAAGTCAAACACCATAACTTGAGATTGATAAATACAAATGACATGGGACCAAAGGCATTGGTTAGAGGACTTCAAGACCTTTCCAAAATGTCCAAGAACATGTTCATATGATCAAAATTGAGCAAGATATGCATTGGAGAAGTTGGGAAATTTTTGGGAATTTGCAAAAGTCAACTTTGCCCAAAACACTTCATTTTTGCTAATGGGCCTCAAATTCTTTCTTGAAACTTTGTCCAAGGCCTATGCACGACCCATTGAGATTAAATTGAGTTATTTTCTTATTTTTATTAATTAATTGGATTTTTAATTGATTATTAATTCATTTAATTGATTTAAAATGTAGAAAATATAAAGATATGGTTTTCAAATCTTTTTATGAAGCAAATAGACTCAGGGCAAGCTGGCAATTTCGTGCATCCATCAAAGAGACAAAAATCTCCCAATTTGGCAAGGTTTTTCAATCAAAAAGATTGAAAAATATTTGATTGAAAATCAAATATTGAAATCATAAAGCCCTGGATCTTTGACCTAGTTTGTACCCTAATTCCCTTCCAACATAAATACTGAAGCCAACCCTAATGCCTGGAACGCGCAAGCTGCTGCAAAAAGCCATAAGCTAATTCCAAAAATTGAAGAACAAAGTCAAAACTGAATTCAACCTTCCAGGCCCTTTCAAAGCAATTTAAGGATTCTAATACCTTGCTAGCATTCCCAGGAACACATTACTATCACAAACAAGCCTTAACACTCAAAGAATCACTCGCTTCAGTCATACGGTTTGCACACTTTTGCCATAATCGAAACTCCCAATTCATGAACATTTGATGTAATTTATGGCCTGTTTTATGTTGCTTGCATCCATACAAAGCTATTGGGATTGATTAATTGGATTATCATGCACTGAATTATGAATTGCCATTAACGATTTTTAGGTTTTTTGAATTTCCAGATTAGGGATTTTCAGCATAGGAAAAATCAAGCCTTCTCATGACCATGGTTAAACTCGTTGAAACCAGACGAATTCAATGGATATGTCGCGCCCTATTTATATAGCTTACAGACCTAATCGTTATTTTTGGCCATGTTATTTTGTGGGGGTTAAAAACCCCGCTAATTGCTTTTGTTTTACAGGGAAAAGAGGAAGAAGACAATAGGTGTAAGCGCGTGGTTGGTCCGTTCAAAATATGGCACGCGTTTTGTTTTGTCCAGCATAATTGTTATTTTCATATATTAATTTCTTTATCCACTATACTAACAGATGCAGCACCGTGGCATAGTGGAAAGTGAGGTGGACGTTCACCATTGGGACCTGGGTTCGATTCCCAGGTCCCCCAAACGCTTGTTAATATTTTTTCAAACATATTCATATGCAGCGCTTGTCAAGAATTCCATCATACACCTCACAGATCAGCATGCCAAGTGGCCACAAAGGCGAATCCAAAGGCCAGGGATGGTTGACCATCATGTTCCCCAGTCAAAGCCAGCGTAGTCCATCTAGAAAGTCCACAAGGGCTTGATTCTTAATGGGCCAAATTGCTTCTTCAAACCTCCATTGGGTCCATCAACCCCCTGGTTTATTTTCCTTTTTTATTTTCTTTCTCTTTTTAATTCTTTTAATTATTATTATTATTACTAACTAACAAATTATTTTTATAATTAAATCAGAAACTTAAAATATTTATATTATTATTATTTATATTAAATTTCACCTTAATTATTATTTTTGTAAATAAAATACTAACAAATTAATTAGTTTAATTAGTTAATTTTAATCTTTTTTCACAATAAATAAAATAGGTTAGAATTAGGGTTTTCTCTTGAATTTTTATTTCTTTTCTTTTTTATTTTTCATTAAAATATTAAAAAACACAAAAACATTTTTTCTTTTAATTAAATAATTAATTAGCAAATTAGGTTTAATTTTAATTAATTACAAAAAAAGGACAAATTCAATTCTTTCTCAAAAAGGGTCAAAACCCTAAGGACGTCCCGATTAAATTTCTATTCGCGCATTATTATTTATTTTGATTATTATGTAACTGTTTCCAAGGATGTAATAGTTAATTAGGATTTTATCGCTTTCTTTAACTTTCCGCATTTATTTTCCAAACGGGTTTTTGTTTTTGGTGATGTATAGACCCGCGCCTTGTAATAGTGCAGATTTACCTTTCCGCACTTTATTTTCCGCACTCTTAACTGTTAAATGCATGCAAGACTTGGATGAAAATTTAAAACAACTCGTAGATCACATATGACATGTTCAAAGATAAACATAAACTGAAACAACACACATGCACATGCCACTCCTAGGGTACGCCTCACTGGTTGCCTCGAACGTGGTCGTCAAGTATAGGGTGTTTTAGAGGTCGCCCTCCTGTCTAAAGATCCAGTTGCTTCGAAACGGTTGCCTCGGATACAAAGGATCTAGGACATTAGGGTTACCGCTAAGGCGTCCTACCATTGCTTTGGTGACCACACATGTCCCTAACATCGAATTGACCCGAATACCTCCAACGACGGTGCTTCCTACTTCTCAATAGTGGGATAGTACTGTCTAAAGGACTCTTACACAACCTAATTCCTTAGAGTAGGTAGATCTCATGGGTACTTGCTCTTTAAAAAAAAACAAACAAAAATACTTTTCGCACTGACACTTTCAAAAAGTTTTCAAACAAATTTTTCATACATTCTTGAGGACAGATACAAGAGTTACTTAGAAATTTTTCAAACGAAACTTTTTTCAAAACCCACACACACTTGAAAAGCAAACAATTTTTGAAAACATAAGAGCAAGTACCTAAGAGCCCGTGGATAACCACGGATAGAAAGGGTGCTAACACCTTCCCTTTCTATAAATCTACCTCCCGAACCGAGAAACATTCTCGAAAAGGAATTTTGCTGTGCTTTTGTCCTTTCCATGTTGGAGAACATAAAAGACGGTGGTGACTCTTGCTTACCGCGACATTTCGCGAACCAGCTTAAAAAACAGTCAGTTCTATTTCCACCGATCACAGAACTGGCGACTCTGCTGGGGACATTACTTAATAAGTGAGGTGTACCTTAGGATTAGACCACTCTTGTTTTCAATTGCTTACTTTGTTTGCTTTTATATTTGTGGGCCTGTTTTGGAGTTTCATAGATCCTAACCCGGATCTGGGGAATACCCTTTTAGGTAGCATAAGCTGTGAGGGACCTGTCCGGCATAGACCGACACTGGTGAAGTAGTGGCTACGTTGGTGTGACACCTTGGTCTGTACCGATATCCCTTGTGTTGCAACGAGGAGAATATGGGTCTTCTGAGGAGTCATTAAGCACCAACCGACCTTAGAACCCTAAATTGACCCAACTTGGCCATAGAACAGTAGCAGTATGCTACACTCATTAAGGCTAAACTCTCGCGATGGTTCTGGCCGCAAGAAAAGATTACGATGCTGGAGTTATGACCGATCGAGGGTAGTCGATGATATTGAGATCCTCTAGAACCCGGTTACTATTTTCTAGGACAGGTCTTAACCAACGAAACTGAAAGAGGGTAGTACCTAAACTTCATGCTGGCCTAAACTCTAAGGGCTCTTTTGTGTGACTTGTATGCCTTCATACTTGAACTACTTGCATACTTGTTATCTAACAACACGAGTTCCTTGCAGGTTTTGTTTACAGTCCTTAATTGGGACTCATTACAGGGCCTACTTACATCACTCCATGCATAGCATAACATCATACCATCATACCATTGCATACATCCTATATAAGGACTAATCCATTTCAAGGATCTCAAGGGTTTGTGATGCAGGTCATGATGAATCAAATGTCTAGCAAGGGGCAAAGGGGATTTATTTTCCTCTAGCCAAGGTTGATAACTTGAGTCAGGGGCTATGACCCACTCGATATGGTGAGCTTTGAATCTTGAAGAAGGACTCTCAACAACCTGAAGTTCCTTCAATCAAGCTACCTGATTCTAACAGTGTTTTTTTCTCTTGTTTACCCCGCGAGATCCTTGAAAACATTGCATGCATACATACACATCATTGCATAACAGGCACCCTTGTTACAGGTCACTTACCTTCTTTGCTGTTTATTTCAACAATCATCATGAATCCCGAATCATCCAATGAACAAGCTATCAAGGCCCTCCAGGCCCAGAACACCCAGTTTCAAGAGCTGGTAATGAGCTTAGCCCAGGGTCAAAAGGAGTTGAAGACTCTGCTTTCGAAAAAGAAGAAGAAGATGACTGTTTTGTTCAACCCTAGACGCAGATCTGGGAATGGATCACAAAATGAAGCTGAGCTGACTACCCCATCTGTTGGGAAAGACAACCCACAAGGAGAGGTCCCTAGTCCCGTGGTCTCCGACAACGAGACAGATTTCAATGATGAACAGTACCCCCCTGCTGAAGACAGGTACAAACAGCTGGAGGACCGGTTAAATTCTATGGAGATTCAACGTGTGCCCGAGTTGGACTTTGGAGACCTAGGCTTATCTTCTGGGGTGGTGATTCCCCATAAATTCAAGGCACCTGCTTTTGCAAAGTACGACGGGGCTTCCTGTCCTAAGCTGCATCTCAGATCCTATGTAAGGAAGATCCAACCTTACACTGTTGACAAGAATCTATGGATCCATTTCTTCCAGGAAAGTTATTCAGGGACTCAACTCGAATGGTTCTATCAGCTGGATGGAGCCAGTATTCGTAACTGGGAGGACTTGGCTACTGCATTCTACAAGCAGTATCAGTATAATTCGACCTCACTCCTACGCGTACCCAACTCCAGGGTATGTCACTAGGGACGGGTGAAGGATTCAAGGAATATGCGCAAAAATGGAGAGACCTTGCTGGAAGGGTGCAACCACCTCTGACTGACCGGGAACTCGTTGACATGTTCTTGGGGACCCTGTCTGGGCCGTTCTTCAACCATCTGATTGGAAATTCTTCTGCTGGGTTTACAGATCTGATCTTAACTAGGGAAAGAATCGAAGCAGGCATCAGAAGTGGGAAGATTCAAGAGGCCACACCTCTTGATACTCATAAAAAGCCTTACACGGGGAAGAAAGAGTCCAATGCTGCATACAGTCAAAAGAGTCGTCGTGACCAACATGCAGGGGCAGTCATGATCTCTGGTTCTGCACCACACCGACAACCACAAAAGGGAAATCAGCGAAGGCCAGACGAGCCTAAAAGACAATTCACCAACATCAACATGCCATTGTCACAAGCATTGCAGCACATGTTGAAGATGAATCTGATTGCGGTGATTAACCCTTCTGCAAATCCCAAGACCTCTTCTCCAAATTACAACCCAGATGCGAGGTGTGCTTATCATTCCGGTAGCCCGGGGCGCGATACTGAGGATTGTTGGGCGCTGAAATACAAGATCCAAAATATGATCGATGCCAAGGAGATCGAATTCGAGCCTTCTAAGACTTCTAATGTGATCACTGCTCCCTTGCCAAAACATGGCTAGGATTGAAAAAACTTTTGTTCATTCGAATGTTCAAGTTGTATTTTTCTTTGATTGTTCAAACATTTTATTCATGTCAAACTATCTTATTTCATTAATGCATTACACGTGTCTGTTTTGAAGTAATTGTGTTTACTATGCTTAAAATTGCTTTCATTTTTTTGATGTTCAACTCTCGGTTAATAATTCTAAACCTTTTGAGGGAGGATGACGAAAACGATACCATAATTTACAGTATGCTTTTGAACAGACCCCGCTGATGAGGTACAAGCATTGTTTCAATTCCTAAACACTGGAGTTATAAGGAAGATAATCCCTCGTCAACCCCTTTGAGCCAAAGAAGTAGGAGTTTTTCTTTTCGAAAATTAAAACCCTTAATCCTAACCTGGGGCAGGGTAGTTCTCTCAGCTGATCCAAGTGCACAACGAATGGCACCAAAGGAGTTCTTACAAAACAAAAGACAGTGATGGTTCCGAATAATCATAAAGATAGGCAGTCATTACCAAAGAAAAAAAAAACTAAAGCCAAACAAGCCAAAACCTATGAAGGAGACTTACACAAAAACTGGGGCATCCCGCTGACTGTAATCCCAAAAGAAACAGTTCAGGCAAAAAACAGGGATAATGAAATCAAAAAGAAAGAGGTCCTACAAACCCTGGACAAAAAATGACTGCCGATTCAAAAATAATCTGTCAATATCCGAACCATCATTGGAACACCAGGACAAAGACTCAAACAAGGTCTAACGCACGATCAGCTGAGTTTAGGTTTGAAGAACATCACGAAGAGCGGGTGGGTACAAATAAACTTGAGCCTTTATCCTTTGTTTCTTGAACCGTGAACCAGGCCACGTTATAACCCTTAAAAGTCCTAGCTGAAGCATGGGTTAGTTCGAAAGCATACTGTTACGAAAGGTATCCTGACTCCTTAAGGTTCGCTGTAAAATCTTGAGTTGACGTCACATTTTACAAAATTTGCTTGTTCTACTGAAAAATGCATTTTCAAAAAAAAAACTTCAAGACAGACATAAGTTTTGCATTTTTTAAAATAACATTGCTTGCATATGACTATTTGTTTGAACAGCATAGAAGTTCGCACGAAGAATATCTAAGTGAACAAAAGTACTTCCAACCAAGGGGCTGACGTGATCATTGTCCGTCATTTGGGGCAGTCCGGTCAAGATTCAGAGAATCTCTCAAGGATGCCAATTAGCCAGGGGTAAACCTCCATCTGGATCACTTGGGGCATTGGACGATCAAACGAAGATCTTCTGGTAGTATGGCAACACAACACTACCGACAGTGACACCTCTCTACATCCTGAGGGAATGGACATAGTCGAAAAAATACTACGCATAATCAAAGACCCGCTAGGTTGACACACCTAGGCACAAAAATAAGGGCTTCCCGGCAAACCAAAAGGGTTCGGGAAAAATAAGGGATGAAATAATAAAAAATTGTACACCCGGCAAGTCGAAAACCTGAAAAGGCGGCTTGGGCAAAAATGGGTATCCCGATGGACTGAAAACCCGAGAGGGCGGTCCAGGCAAAAATTAGGGATCAAAGCGTACGACTATGTCCCATCATCTCGTCACTTGCCTACCAGAAGAAGATCTGTCAAAACGACAATTATCAAAACCTCCACAGGTACCTTCTCCCATAGAAGCTGGGGCAATAAGAGTTGTCCACACTGTACAGCTGCTTGGTCCACCAAGTACAAGGTAGATTCAGTTGCAGAATATGACCAGGGTACCTTCACTCCCCGCAGAGTAAGGCAAGGATCCAACAATACTCTCCCCCAAGCAGAGTTGGTCTCTCATCATCCCTAAAAAGGCACAATATCTCCAGCAAGTCAGCAATACTCTCCCCAAGCAGAGTTAGTCTACTGTCAGCCTTAAGGAAGTTGGGTATCCCCAGAAAATCTCAATATTCCCTAGCGGAGTATACAGATGTTCCTAAGCAAGCATCCCCGGCAGTCTTAATATTCCTCGATGAAAATATAAGATTGTTCCCCGGCGGAATACCAGACACCCCAGTGGAACCATTCCCCAGTACAGTCCAAAAGTTTCCCCAGGAGAGTGGAATCAATCTCCCCAGTAGATTCTGGAAGCTTATCCCCAGTAGATTCTGGAAACTTGTCCCCGCAGAGTGCAAAAACCTCTCCCCGGCTTTATTCAGAAGGTTATTACCCACCAGGGACTAACTGGGTTATCCTCAGCTAATTACCACGAAAAGATCGTCCTCGGCGAAGTTCTTCCTATCCCCCAGCGGAGTTCATCAAATTCCCCAACATAACTTATCAACGGAATCCCCAGCGGAGTTATCTTCAAAACCTCAGCGAAGTATCTCTCCCCAAAGAGTAATTCCCCGCAGAGTAATCTCTCCAACAAGTTTATTCCCCAACTGAGTCATCTTCTCCTACCGGTTTATTCTTACAACCATCATCCCCAACGGAAACGAAGAACTCTACTCTTCAACATCAGCCCAGGATTCAACAAACTTCCCGGCAATCATCAAGGATTTATTTTCCCAGACGAAGATACATTCATAAACATCACATCTTCATACATTATGACATGCATACGCATCATACAACACAAATCTCATTTATTCTTCAGAACATCTTAATATCATGCAGTTCATGCATCATGACACTGCATACAGCTAACGTTTTGCCTTTTCAGGAAAAGGTCAATCAAAAGATGATTACCATCTACCTCTACAGTTCCAGATCAACACTGGTAACAAGCCAGGAAAATTCTGTGGACGACTGATCATGGGTTAATATCTGAAACCAGACAGGACAATCATCTACTTGATCATCATGAAGCAACCCCACACCGGTTCCTTCTCAACTTCAGATGTAGTTTTACACGAACTCATCATCAGGCAACCCCACACCGGTTCCTTCTCAATTTTCAGACGAAGTCTTACACGGACCCATCACAAAGTAACCCTACACCGGTTCCTTTTCTTTCAGAAGAAGTCTTACACGGACTTATCATCAAAGTAACCCTACACCGGTTCCTTTTCTTTCAGAAGAAGTCTTACACGGACTTATCATCAAAGTAACCCTACACCGGTTCCTTTTCTTTCAGAAGAAGTCTTACACGGACTTATCATCAAAGTAACCCTACACCGGTTCCTTTTATTTCAGAAGAAGTCTTACACGGACTTATCATCAAAGTAACCCTACACCGGTTCCTTTTCTTTCAGAAGAAGTCTTACACGGACTTATCATCAAAGTAACCTTACACCGGTTCCTTTTCTTTCAGAAAAAGTCTTACACGGACCTATCTCAAGATGACCTTACCCCGGTTCATCAAGAAGTCTTACACGGACTTATCTCAAGATGACCTTACCCCGGTTCATCAAGAAGTTTTACACAAACTTACCCTGCAGTAACCTTACCCCGGTTCCTCCAGAAGTCTTACACGGATTTATCCCAAGGTAACCTTACCCCGGTTCCTCAAAGAAGTTTTACACGAACTTATTCCAAAGAAACCCTACACAGGTTCTCTCTCTCCAGACGTAGTTTTACACGGACTCGTCATCAAGAAACCCTACACAGGTTCTCTCTTTCCAAAGATGAAGTTTTACACGGACTCGTCATCAAGAAACCCTACACAGGTTCTCTTTTTCCAAAGATGAAGTTTTACACGGACTCGTCATCAAGAAACCCTACACAGGTTCTCTCTTTCCAAAGATGAAGTTTTACACGGGCTCATCATTAAGAAACCCTACACAGGTTCTCTCTTTCCAAAGATGAAGTTTCACACGGGCTCATCATCAAAGTAACCCCACACAGGTTTCTTCTCCATTTCAGATGCAGCTTCACACGGGCTCATCATCAGTCAACCCTACACAGGTTTACTTCTTTCCAAGATGCAGTTTTACACGAGCTCATAATCAGGCAACCCTACACAGGTTCCCTCTTTCAACTTATAAAATTACAACTCAACAGACAGTCTCCAAATGGCATCTATAAGCCCATTCCCGACAAGGTTCTGTCACATCTCCAGATGGAATCTATAAGCCCATCCTCCTATCCATCATCTCTCCAAATGGCATATGTAAGCCCATTCCCGACATCACACTGCTGATACTCCACTATGTGAGTGCAAATTTCTGGGCACTCTAGTGTTCAATCATCTTCCACCTTCAGATCACGAAAGGCACGCAAGCCAATCTACATCCTCAGGTCTAAGAAGATTGAACAGGGGCAACAGTTGTACCCCCGAATTTTCCCTCCCATATTCTTCAAAGTTTGTCAAGATCAATTTTCAAATGGCTCAAGATTCCTCAAGGATTGCACAGTCCAAATGCCTCCTAAGCCAACCAAAATTAGGGTTTTGGTTCTTACAAAGAATTTGAGGTTTTCAAGGGCTCAATCAAGTCTCATGTGCCTATATACATTGCCAAGCATCTACATACCAAGTCTCAAGACTCACAGGGTCAAATTGCACAGTCAAAAACCCTATTTGGTTCACAGTCAACTGTAGGGGTAAAATGGTCATTTTACAGTCAAAAGTCAGAATTTTTGGTCAACATCTTATTTTGAAGCCACAATCATCATTTGATCAAGTCTTGATCATGATTCCTCAAGAATGGCTCAAAAATCATCAAAGATGCAAAAGTTACTATTTTTGGACAGTTGAAAAGTCAACTGTAACTTGACCAAGGCATAACTTTTTCATGGTTCATCAGAAAAATCCCATACAATGCTCATTTTGAAGGGGATGACACTTCCTACAACTCATATTCATATTCCAAGTCCAAGAAATGCTCTCACAAAAAGTTATCAATTTCTACATTATAGGTCAATTTCAAAAGTCAACAAAAAGGCATTTTAAGTCAAAGACCATAACTTGCTATTGATAAATCCAAATGACATGGGACCAACGGCATTGGTTAGAGGACTTCAAGACCTTTCCAAAATGTCCAAGAACATGTTCATATGATCAAAATTGAGCAAGATATGCATTGGAGAAGTTGGGAAATTTTTGGGAATTTGCAAAAGTCAACTTTGCCCAAAACACTTCATTTTTGCTAATGGGCCTCAAATTCTTTCTTGAAACTTTGTCCAAGGCCTATGCACGACCCATTGAGATTAAATTGAGTTATTTTCTTATTTTTATTAATTAATTGGATTTTTAATTGATTATTAATTCATTTAATTGATTTAAAATGTAGAAAATATAAAGATATGGTTTTCAAATCTTTTTATGAAGCAAATAGACTCAGGGCAAGCTGGCAATTTCGTGCATCCATCAAAGAGACAAAAATCTCCCAATTTGGCAAGGTTTTTCAATCAAAAAGATTGAAAAATATTTGATTGAAAATCAAATATTGAAATCATAAAGCCCTGGATCTTTGACCTAGTTTGTACCCTAATTCCCTTCCAACATAAATACTGAAGTCAACCCTAATGCCTGGAATGCGCAAGCTGCTGCAAAAAGCCATAAGCTAATTCCAAAAATTGAAGAACAAAGTCAAAACTGAATTCAACCTTCCAGGCCCTTTCAAAGCAATTTAAGGATTCTAATACCTTGCTAGCATTCCCAGGAACACATTGCTATCACAAACAAGCCTTAACACTCAAAGAATCACTCGCTTCAGTCATACGGTTTGCACACTTTTACCATAATCGAAACTCCTAATTCATGAACATTTGATGTAATTTATGGCCTGTTTTATGTTGCTTGCATCCATACAAAGCTATTGGGATTGATTAATTGGATTATCATGCACTGAATTATGAATTGCCATTAACGATTTTTAGGTTTTTTGAGTTTCCAGATTAGGGCTTTTCAGCATAGGAAAAATCAAGCCTTCTCATGACCATGGTTAAACTCGTTGAAACCAGACGAATTCAATGGATATGTCGCGCCCTATTTATATAGCTTACAGACCTAATCGCTATTTTTGGCCATGTTATTTTGTGGGGGTTAAAAACCCCCGCTAATTGCTTTTGTTTTACAGGGAAAAGAGGAAGAAGACAATAGGTGTAAGCGCGTGGTTGGTCCGTTCAAAATATGGCGCGCGTTTTGTTTTGTCTAGCATAATTGTTATTTTCATATATTAATTTCTTTATCCACTATACTAACAGATGCAGCACCGTGGCGTAGTGGAAAGTGAGATGGACATTCACCATTGGGACCTGGGTTCGATTCCCAGTTCCCCCAAACGCTTGTTAATATTTTTTCAAACATATTCATATGCAGCGCTTGTCAAGAATTCCACCATACACCTCACAGATCAGCATGCCAAGTGGCCACAAAGGCGAATCCAAAGGCCAGGGATGGTTGACCATCATGTTCCCCAGTCAAAGCCAGCGTAGACCATCCAGAAAGTCCACAAGGGCTTGATTCTTAATGGGCCAAATTGCTTCTTCAAACCTCCATTGGGTCCATCAACCCCCTGGTTTATTTTCCTTTTTTATTTTCTTTCTCTTTTTAATTCTTTTAATTATTATTATTATTATTACTAACTAACAAATTATTTTTATAATTAAATCAAAAACTTAAAATATTTATATTATTATTATTTATATTAAATTTCACCTTAATTATTATTTTTGTAAATAAAATACTAACAAATTAATTAGTTTAATTAGTTAATTTTAATCTTTTTTCACAATAAATAAAATAGGTTAGAATTAGGGTTTTCTCTTGAATTTTTATTTCTTTTCTTTTTATTTTTCATTAAAATATTAAAAAACACAAAAACATTTTTTCTTTTAATTAAATAATTAATTAGCAAATTAGGTTTAATTTTAATTAATTGCAAAAAAAGGACAAATTCAATTCTTTCTTAAAAATAGTCAAAACCCTAAGGACGTCTCGATTAAATTTCTATTCGCGCATTATTATTTATTTTGATTATTATGTAACTGTTTCCAAGGATGTAATAGTTAATTAGGATTTTATCGCTTTCTTTAACTTTCCGCATTTATTTTCCAAACGGGTTTTTGTTTTTGGCGATGTATAGACTCGCGCCTTGTAATAGCGCAGATTTACCTTTCCGCACTTTATTTTCCGCACTCTTAACTGTTAAATGCATGCAAGACTTGGATGAAAATTAAAAACAACTCGTAGATCACAAATGACATGTTCAAAGATAAACATAAACTAAAACAACACACATGCACATGCCACTCCTAGGGTACGCCTCACTGGTTGCCTCGAACGTGGTCGTCAAGTATAGGGTGTTTTAGAGGTCGCCCTCCTGTCTAAAGATCCAGTTGCCTTGAAACGGTTGCCTCGGATAGAAAGGATCTAGGACATTAGGGTTACCGCTAAGG
The DNA here is from genome assembly GCA_948472305.1 of Vicia faba. Classification (NCBI taxonomy): domain Eukaryota; kingdom Viridiplantae; phylum Streptophyta; class Magnoliopsida; order Fabales; family Fabaceae; genus Vicia; species Vicia faba. Next base: position 458,757,002 of record OX451739.1, on the reverse strand, counting down.
CGTCCTACCATTACTTTGGTGACCACACATGTCCCTAACATCGAATTGACCCGAATACCTCCAACGACGATGCTTCCTACTTCTCAATAGTGGGATAGTACTGTCTAAAGGACTCTTACACAGCCTAATTCCTTAGAGTAGGTAGATCTCATGGGTACTTGCTCTTTAAAAAAAACAAACAAAAATACTTTTCGCACTGACACTTTCAAAAAGTTTTCAAACAAATTTTTCATACACTCTTGAGGACAGATACAAGAGTTACTTAGAAATTTTTCAAACGAAACTTTTTTCAAAACCCACACACACTTGAAAAGCAAACAATTTTTGAAAACATAAGAGCAAGTACCTAAGAGCCCGTGGATAACCACAGATAGAAAGGGTGCTAACACCTTCCCTTTCTATAAATCTACCTCCCGAACCGAGAAACATTCTCGAAAAGGAATTTTGCTGTGCTTTTGTCCTTTCCATGTTGGAGAACATAAAAGACGGTGGCGACTCTTGCTTACCGCGACATTTCGCGAACCAGCTTAAAAAACAGTCAGTTCTATTTCCACCGATCACACTTGCCTTTGTTTTTCAATTGCTTAAAATGGTGTTTTGTGTGTGTGGTTTTTGAAAATGTTTTGAAAAAGATGCCTTGTCTAGGCAACCTTTGTAACAATTCGTATTTGAATGTTTTACAAAGGTGTTTGTCTTTTTGAAAAGATAATTCAATGTTTTTGAAAGTTGTTTTGGAATTGTGTTGTGGAGTGTGTTTGAAAAATGGCAAGGATATTTTTGCAAGTTTTTTGATCCAGTAACTAAGAGTTGTCTACCCTATTTTTACTCAAAGATCTTTCCTTATGTTTTTAACCCTTCTAACAGTGTTGTTTCACCATTGTATTTGGTGAACAACCTTGTGTTAGGATGTTAACGGGACTGGCGCGGGTCATCGTATAGACCATGAAAGCAATAGTGTCAAGTATTTTGGCAATTTTCTTGAGGGACTATGATCATTTTGTTTAGGCAACTCTGATAGCGTCATCGAGGGACTATGATCATTTTGTTTGTTTTTGTTTTGCCAAAGTACTTGACATGCAACCATGGCCCATTTTTGAAGGCAACAAGTGGATGAAACCCTAGGGGTGCAAGTGTGCATTGTTTGTTTTTCATGCATGTTTATCTTGAATTAGGTCAAGCTATTTGTTGATTGATTTTGCATACAAACCCTAAGTCTAAGCATGGCATAATTTGGAAACTTTTAAATGTGCGAGAATTTAAAGTCCTAAATTATTACAACATGATTATGGGGATGGGGATACAAGTTTGAATTGGGGGATATTTGACAAGGAAATAAATGCTAAATTATTACAACCATATCGAATATACAAATTAATATTTAACATTTAAATAAATATAAATAAATAAATATCAAATAAAAATGCATTATGCAAAAAAGAGATTGTTTATGTATGTGAAAAAGGTTTTCATGTATATATTATATATATTTAATATGCTAAATATGTACAAAACTATAATATTAAATATTTACAAAAATGTATATTTAGAAAATGTTTTCAAAATGTAAACAAAAAATAATAACTGAAAAATAAATATTTTTGTATTATTTTTTAGGTTTTTTAAATGAAAAGGATTTATATTTATTTACATACATATGCTTGAAAGTAAATAAATGTCAAATAAATATGAAAAAAATGTGGAAAAATATTTTTGATGTTTTTTTATGTTTGAGCAAAAAATATAAAATCAGAATCAAAAAGAAAAATGTAAAAATGTCAAATATTTCACATAATGGGCCAGGGGGTGCAAATGGAAAAAAGGGGTGCAAAAAGCAAGCTGACTCAGGCCCAGCCCAAGCCAACTTTTTCTTCAACCTCCAGCATCTGTTTCAAAAACGCGCGCGCTTCCTTGTTCCATACAAACTCCTGATTCTTTGATTTTTAGCCAAAACTCATAACACAAACATTATAGAGCATCAAACCACGATTTCAACCATATAAAACACTTGACCTAACTTTAAGAAACCAGGGAGAATTTCATCACCCCCAATTTCTGACCTAGCTTTTTTCAAATATTCATGGCTAAAATTCTCACAGCATGTTTAATATAAATGAAAAGTGACTACATGTATGGCTTCAGGGCTATGAGTAGAACATGTTTCATTCACAAACCTAAGCTTAATCATGCCTGGATAGAGAGATAGAAGTCCATAGATTACCTGTTTCAGCTTGACTTGGATAGAGCAATGTAGCAACCTTCAATGGAGTTTGAGCTTCTGTTGAGCTTGTCTGAAGTCCAAGGATGCTTTCCCAATACCTAGCTTGCTTTGAAACAACCTGTATCGTGCTATAGAAGTTCACCTGCACAACTTGAAAATGAAAATGGCAAGTAGGGTTAGAGTTGTTACAGCTTGAGTTTAAGGCTTGGAATAGTTTAGGTGGATGAAATGGAATGTGTTTGAACTGGTTTTAGCCAAAGCGCACGAGTGGATTGAGTTATGGACCTCAATCTGCAGCAGGTGCCCTGTTTTTGCAGCAAGATGGTGTTTTGGTGTATTAGGAGGTATGAGGGGTGGTTGAGTCGTGTTTTTGGTCAGTTGGGATGTATGGAAGATGAGTACAAGGTTTGTTCTAGCTCGTGCTTACAGGAAATGAAAGTTGGTTGTCTTTTGCAATGTTTCTTATTTTTGAAGCAAAGATGTTCAACTTGACAATGCAGGCCTGTGACCTCTATCCTCTATGCTGCAACATTTGCTCTTGGTAACTGGGATTTGTGTACAAAGTTTTGCCTCAAAGATCTGGCCCCATGTCTCAAGGATTTGGAATTTGACATAAAGTGTTACTTTACCAAAATGGCAATTTTGCTTTTTCTAATTAAGGGTTAATTCTATGTGTAATGCCCAAATGGATGAAATAACACCTTAACACAATGGTTAGGCATTAAATTAAGGAGTGTAAACTTGGTCTTGAGGCCTGCAAGCTAGCATTACACAAACTGATTTGAAAAATGCAATTGTTATTAACAAGCCTTGGCCATGAACAAAAGTGAGTTTTGGCCAACTTTGTGAATTCGATTCTCTCTAACCACAAGGGTGTTTGAGAAGTTCTTGGACAATTTGGAAAGCTTGGAACATGTACGAATTTTTTTTATTAATAACCATGTATTAAAAAAATATTTCGCAAATAACCGGGTTTCGGAAAAAAATACGCAAATAACCATGTTTCAGATGGCTCCACAAAGGAGGAGCCATCTCAATTGGCGCATGCACCTAGGGTTTTGCCCTAGGCGCCATCTCACTTGGCGCCTCCCTTGGATTTTAGCCAAGTGAGATGGCACATGCTCCTTAAAAATGAGAGGAGGCGCCATCTCACTTGGCGCCTAGGGCAAAACTAGGGCAAAATGCTGTTTTATAAATAATTCGTCCGTTTCTTTGAAATTTCTCACACTTTCTTGCACTGTATTTTTATTTTGTACTCCGTTATTTGCGTAATGACGTCGTCTATGATTTTTAGCAGAGATGGTTACGTTATATTCTCCGCCACGAAACCTGCGATGAAAATGAAATTCTGGCACATTCACTCCATGGAGCGTCTGAAGCGGGAGTTGATGCGGTGGCTAGATGGAGACATCACGGAGGGGGAAAAAATTCGAAGGATCCAGAGAAAACGAACAACAACCTCGCATGCGACAGGAAGACCTAATGTGTGGTTGGAGGAAGTCAAAACAGACAGTGATGTAATGCTGATGATGCATGGGTCAGATGAAATTGTGTTAACAGTTGTAATTTCCTAGATTGAATATCGTTAATCATTGTTGTACGCGAAAACCCTAATGTAATTTCCTATATTGAATTTCTTAAATTGTGTTAACAGTTTTATTAACGGAAAACCCTAATGTTTACAACACAAAGATTGAAAATATTTATTGTATTACAATATTTATGTGGTCGAGCCAGACGCCCGATTCGGACAGTTTTTGCGATTGTGTCCGACCTGCCGGCATAAACCACACTTTCTTTCCAACCTGTCAAGATCGTCCATTTCTGTTGTGATGCGCCTGCTTTTGGGACGAACCTTCTTGTTCCTTCGCATTTGGTCATTGTGCCAAACTATATCGCCGTTGTATTCAGGCCAATAGTCCGGTTTTGCCACCAAAGGAAAGTTGTTGTTGTAAACAGTGAGCAACGTTTCAGATTTATAAACGTTTGAGAGCAGTTGAAGCGCGTCTTGATGGGTATGAGCACAAGCGGCAATGAAATGAGAGCAAGGCATACGAAATGCTTGAAACCTGCCACAATCGCACCATTGAGAAGGTAAAATGACCCTGTATTCTTGTCTTGCCAGGCCTTCATTGTGGTCGATTGTCTCTTTCACAATGAAGTTGTGGCTGTGTCGGTCAAACCATGTAACCATGTGAGTGTTGGCTTTAGCACTTTCAGCCTTAATGTATTTCATACAACTTTCACTCCATAGTTGTCCTGATTGCAAGACCGCATACCACATTTCACCTCTTTTGGCAAATAACGCAGCCATCATAAAATACGTGGATTTTACCAAGGCAATGATTGGGAGGTTTCGTATGCCCTTGAATACCCCATTCATTGATTCAATAAGATTCGTTGTCATATGCCCCCATCTTTGGCCATTGTCGTATGACCTAGTCCACTTTTCGACCGGTATATTGTCGATCCACGTACCGGCTTCTGGATTAGACAAACGGATCTTGTTGCGGTAATATTTGAATGTGGGTTGTGTCAATGCATATCCCGCATTCATCACCGCTTTCCTCAATGTTTTGTCCTTGACCTCCCTCGAGAAATTCTGGACGATATGCCTGACGCAATAGACATGCGTAGAAGGAGGGTCATGCCAACCATTTGCTGGATTATTATAGGCACTTTTAATGGAGGCATGTCTGTCCGAGATCAAACAGAGATCTGGTTGAGGAGCCACGTGTGTACGAAGATTTTTCAGGAAAAAGCTCCAAGCACCACCGGTCTCCCCCTCGACAAGGGCAAACGCAACGGGGAAAATGTTATTGTTGCCATCTTGTGCAACTGCCATCAATAGCGTGCCTTTGTACTTCCCATACAACCAAGTCCCGTCAATTTGTAGAATTGGTTTGCATGATGCAAACCCTGTGATGCATGGTTGAAATGCCCAAAACACGCGACTGAATATTCTGTTGCCATGCAGTAGACTACCATCTTGGGCGTATGCTGGCAATGTTTCCAGAACATAAACACTACCTGGAGAATATGTCTTGAGTGCATTTAGGTAGCGGGGAAGTTCTCGGTATGACTCCTCCCAGTTTCCGTACACCCTTTCAATCGCCTTAGTCTTTGCTAACCACGCCTTACAGTAAGACGGAGTGTAGTTAAAAACCGTGGTGATGTGGGAGATGATTGTTTTCACCTTCAAAGATGGGTCGTTGCTGACCAGGGGTAGGATTTCTTGACAAATTAGATCATGGTTGAGTTTTCGGTGGTCTTGTGATTGAGTGGAACTTACACAAGTGTGGGTAGTCATGGAACCTATGACCCAGCAGTCACCCCTTAATCTGTATGATGCGGTCAGCTTGAACATACAGTCAGGGTGGACACACTTGATCTTGTACCTTTCCGGGTTGACACGATCCACCTTAAAATCAACCGAGTTGAGCATGTGAAATTTTTTGATGGCCCTGATGCATTCCTCTCTGTTACGAAACTTGTCCTTCTCTTTTAAATTTTCATCCGACTGCATATACGGTTGGAAAAACAAGTCAGTAGAAGGTTCATCTCCGCCCATGTTGAAGTTTGTCATGTGCGGAGGTGGTGTGTAGATTTTGTCTGTAGGAATACTTGGGATGCCATCATCATCAGAATCGTCGTTCACCATTTCATCAAACTCTAACTCGTTATCTTCTTCTTCATCATCAACTGCATCTACCTCATCTTGTTCATTCTCCAAAGGATCAACCTCCTGTGTCACCGGAGGCTCTACCTCCTGTGTCACCGGAGGCTCTTGAAGCAAAACGTACAACTCAATAGAGTCGTATCCAGAATAGACATGGCTGGAAATCATGTTCTGGAGATCCTCGTCATCTTGAACTTCAACCTTATAAAAAATTACTTGGTTGTTTCCAAAAAAAACTGGATTCTGATAAAATATATGGGATACCGGGCATCGTTCAAGTTTGGCCTCCAATCTTTTCTTGAAGTACGAGAAATTGGCTTTCCCGTTTAAGAGAAATCGAACGTTGTCGGTGTTTCTAAACAAAAACCCAACTGTGGGACAAATGTATGTCTCACCGTTGAAATGTGCTTTGACAACAAATTATGGTGAAGAGGCCATTGCGTAGAATTGTTTTAAGGTTTGAAGGTTGGAATGTTTGAGGTTTATTGATTGTATGAAGGTATGAATGCTGGAATGTTTGAAGGTTTGATGACTGATTCGAAGGTTGGAAGATTTTACAGATTATGTGAATCAATGTTATGTTCAACGTAAGGCAAAAAATTTCAATTAAGTAAGGGATGCAACCCCCCAAGGCTGCCAATAATATTACATGCAATAATGAAACCCCATAGGCTGCCACCTATCCTGGCCCTATTCTGCACACATACATGTTTTGTGTAAGACTCCACCCATCAACTCCAATGGCATTGCATGCAATAAAGAAAGGAATCCCAAAGGCTGTCACGTAGCCTGAGCCTATGCTGTAACAAATGACACCTCTTATTCGCCAAATGGGGTGGAGACACCATTCATTTTTGTATTCTTTCGCCAAGTCCAATGGCGCCTCCCTTACCGTCCAATCGTGATACATGCATGGGCTTATGAAACCCCATAGGCTGCCACCTATCCTGGCCCTATTCTGCACACATACATGTTTTGTGTAAGACTCCACCCATCAACTCCAATGGCCTTGCATGCAACAAAGAAAGGAATCCCAAAGGCTGTCACGTAGCCTGAGCCTATGCTGTAACAAATGACACCTCTTATTCGCCAAATGGGGTGGCGACACCATTCATTTTTGTACTCTTTCGCCAAGTCCAATGGCGCCTCCCTTACTGTCCAATCGTGATACATGCATGGGCTTATGAAACCCCATAGGCTGCCACCTATCCTGGCCCTATTCTGCACACATACATGTTTTGTGTAAGACTCCACCCATCAACTCCAATGGCCTTGCATGCAACAAAGAAAGGAATCCCAAAGGCTGTCACGTAGCCTGAGCCTATGCTGTAACAAATGACACCTCTTATTCGCCAAATGGGGTAGCGACACCATTCATTTTTGTACTCTTTCTCCAAGTCCAATGGCGCCTCCCTTACTGTCCAATCGTGATACATGCATGGGCTGCCACCTAGTCTGCAAGAGTGACACCTTACATTTTTTGTAAATGCATGCATGCATATGTGTAACACCCTAAGCATGCAAATGTGACACTTCGCAGGCATGCAAGCACAAGCAACCACTACATCAAACTTATTTTCCTATAAATACATACCTTATGAAACATCTCTCACACCCACACAACTCTCACTCTCTGCTACGAAATATTTCTTAAGTCTATCATACTCTCTATCTCTTCCTAAGTCTTTCATACTCTCAAGCATTCTGAACAATGGCTCTTCTAACAATGGGCGATACTCACAGAGGCACAAGGGAAAACATTGCTGCATTTGTAAGTCTCTTCTTTGGTTATACATTTTTCATACTTCAAATAACGTGTTGTTCATCTTAATTAATCTTACACTTGTTAAATTATGATCTCAGGACACAAAAAGATTCAGAATCCGTTCGCACAACTACCTGGCTACCGACCCATTTATCGTCCCTTATCTGGAATATGCAGGTTTTGGACATGTGATAAAGATCTCCAACTGCACCATTGAATCAAAGTTCATTCTTGCAATGTTGGAAAGGTGGAGACCGGAGACCTATACATTTCACTTACCAATAGGTGAATGTACCATCACGCTCGAGGATGTGTACATGCTACTGGGCCTCCCTATCAACGGTAAGGCAGTGAACGGGTCGGTTCAACAACCCAACTCACAGTGTGAAGAACTGTTGGGTAGGGATATGGTAGAAGGTGGTGGAGCAAGAGGGCAGGGAATACTACTCACTGACCTGAAACGTCATTATGCAAGTATGGAATTAAATGAAAATTCCTCAGAGAATGACCGAGTAGTAAAAGCCAGAACGTATCTTATGATACTTTTTGGTACATTTTTATTTCCCGAAAGTACGGGAAATAGTGTAAATTTTATGTACTTACATTTACTAACAAATTTTGAAAAAACTAAAAAATATAGTCGGGGTTCTGCAGTATTAGCCCACCTATACAGTTCCTTGTGCAAAAACGCAGTCAAGGAAAAATGTACATTTTATGGGTGCGCATTTTTACTACAAGCCTGGGGTTGGTGGAGGATGGAGTCCTTAAACCCCATCAACAACAACACTTTTGGTTTCCCGTACGCAACAAAGTAAGTCATTAAGTTATAGCATTTATAACTATTCGGCTCTTTCCAAAATATATGCTAAAAATAACATGTTTCTCATTTCCTTTAGGTACTGCGTGAGGGGTATGGATTACGGCAAGAATCCAAGATTCAATGTCGCACTCTACCGGAATCTGTTGGATCACTTAGGCCCAGATGACGTACGTCGTAGCTTTTAACTTTTGTTCATTTTAATTATTTATACATTACTTTTGCGCTAACCTGATTTAAATTTTATCGCAGTTCGTCTGGAGACCATATTTGGGTTTGGGCCATGCTCCAAACCCCGAGGATGCAGCAACTTGGACTGCAAAGACTGCACTCATTCGGTTCAACATTGTGGAGATGCACCACAGCGACCGTGTGAAGATGCAGTTCGGAATGCATCAAGAGATACCAAGTGATCCAACAGATTTGTCCCCCTGGCATCTTAAAAGGGTCGACGCCCAGTGGGGTCTTACCAACTGGAAAGACTTTGCTCCGGAATGGTGTAAAATGTGGCAAAGGCGTCACCGCTACATCTTGCAATCCCCAGTTTTCCTTACTCAAGGTAACATGCGACACACTGATCAATATATGTCGTGGTACAGGTCGGTTAGTAACCCAAAAATGCACGTGTCTCATCCGAGGTACTTGGTTGACCCACGCACATAATGGGCACAACCCTCGATTCCCCATCAATAAACCCAGAATCCATCAACCTCAAACCAACCCCCAAGAAGAAACAGACCAACAAACACACAACCACATTCCCCACCACAACACAACTACAATCAAATGTCGTACTACCAACCACAATCACCACCAAACTACCAATACCCGGATATGCCTCAAACTCAACCACAATACCAACCCCAATACCAGCACACCCACATACTCCAGACACAATTTCAGTCTTCCACATATCCTAATATGGCGCCCTCAACATCCAGCCTTAGCCCTGATATGGGAATGTCAGAAGATTATGACCAAGCCGACCAAACCTACCATCAACCACCATATCACCAAACAACCCAACATCCACAATACCAAACACCCCAAGATCCATTTCCTTTCTACCCCCCATACTCGGACGACCAATGCTACCGACCAACCATGGAACCCCACCCACCGCCAACACGACCAAACTTTGAGGGTATGGGTAACCGACTGTACCAGAGCGGATCTTCGAGATATGGAGATCTTACTGATTTTATGGATTCGGATCGCATTGACTTCGCTGGGCCATCGACCTTGCCGCAGCAGGAAACGCGACGGCACCCAGCAAAAGAAAGGCGAGGACGGGGATGCGGAACCGGGGGTCATTACTGGGTTCCGGGGGATCATTGATGTATCTTTTTTTTTTCCAGTATTTTTTGTATCCATTTTTTTTACTGTTCTTTTAATGTAATACAGTTGAATGTAATTATTTTTTTTAATAAAAAGTCCATTTTGTTGATCTCTGTCCAATAGGCAACGCATAGGAAAAAAAATAAAAAAAAAATTTTTTGCCCTAAATTTGTACATAGGCGCCATCTCACTTGGCTTAGGGCATGCCCTAAGCACTTAGGCGCCAAGTGAGATGGCGCCTCCCTTAAAAAAGGAGGTGCATGCGCCAATTGAGATGGCTCCTCCTTTGTGGAGCCATCTCAAACATGGTTATTTACGTAATTTTTTCCGAAACCCGGTTATTTACGAAATATTTTTTTAATACATGGTTATTAATAAAAAAAATTTAACATGTACTACAATCCATATTTGTAATTCAAATTGAAACTCCAAGTGGAACCATGTGAAAAATTGCCAAGAAGTTAGACCAAAATCCTGCCTAGAATACGACAAATTTCTTCTAAGTTAAAAGTGTTTTGCACCCTTGTTCCAAAAATCATAACTTGAGATACAAGCTTACTTTGAGAAAACTTTGTGAATCAAAGTTGTAGATTTTGCAATGGACTAAAACTTTCATGTTTCAAGTTTTGTTTGAATCCATTTTCATCTTGGTGAAAAAATAGGACAAAGTTAGGAAAAAATAAGAAAATTTTATAACTTAGAAAATTTCTAAGTTATGAAATTTTTTCATTTTAAACCCTAATTTGCAATTTTGGGTTTCTTGATGAACAAGTTTCATAATTTGACATGTCTTGATGAAAAATGAATCTTGGCACTTGATTTTGACCAAAAAGTCAAAGTTTGACTTTTCAGTATACAGTCAAATTTTGATCAGTTGACTGAAAAATTCATCTGTCAATCCTATGCATTTGAGATCTTTTGAACTTGTTGAATGGGTCAATAAAATGCCATTGGGTCCTTGAGTCCATATGTGAGCTTGATTTGCCATTGGTTAGGTCAAACAGTCAAAAATTGCCTTTGTGCAGTCAAAACCCTAAAAATGACCATTTTGCCCTTTTGGTGTTCTGATCAAATTTCTTGTGGAATTGTGATCCAAATTTGATCAAATGATATATATGAGTTCATAATGTTGATATGGGTCAAAAATCATGAAGTTTGACTGCCAATTGGCTACAGTCGACTTTTTTCCCCAATACAGCTGATTTTTAGGTCAACTGTCCAATTGACTGGGCAAAGATTTGAATCAAGGCTTGAAACTTGGTATGGATAAACTTGTGAGTCCAACATGAAGCATGAAAGTAACTTTGGGCATTTTAGATCACAACATCCCTGTGCGAACTCAAACCCTAATTTGGGTCAACAGTGCAAGGAGTGGCCTTGAGCAGAGCAAACCCTAACTTGATCTTGAGTTCCAAGAGTCTTGTGATGAGAAAATGTTGATGAAATGAGAGGGAAAATTTTGGGGTACAACAGTTGCCCCTGTTCAATCTTCTTGAACCTAAAGAGTTAGATTGGCAGGCTTGCCTTTCGCGACTCGAAGGTAAAAGAGGATTGGACACTAGAGTGCCCGTAAATTTGCACTCGTCAAAGCGTAGTTTGAGGGAATGGGCTTAAAGATGCCATTTGGAGATGGGCTTAAAGATGCCATCTGGAAATTGTTGGTAGGAGGATGGGCTTATAGATGCCATCTGGAGATGTGACAGAATCTTGTCGGGGGATGGGCTTAGAGATGCCATTTGGAAATTGTTGGTAGGTGAGTGAGTGAGTATCAGAAAGGTATCCATGTTTGGAATATCTCTGGACTGGGGGTCTGAATAAGCAATAGATTGACATCCCTGTTTGGAGAATCCGTAAACTGTTTTCTTGGAGTTGAATAAGTAATAGATCAGCATCTATGTTGGGGAAGCGTCTGTAAACTGTTTTCAAAAGTTAAGTCTGAACAAACGATAGATTAACATTCGTGTTTGGAGAATCCGTGAACTGTTTTCAGAAGTTGAGTCTGAACAAGTGATAGATTAACATCTGTATCTGGAGAACCCGTAAACTGTTTTCAGAAGTCTTGAATATGAACAAGCGATAGATTAACATCCATATCTGGAGAACCCGTAAACTTTTTTCAGAAGTTTGGAATATGAACAAGCGATAGATTAACATCCATATCTGGAGAACCCGTAAACTATTTTCAGAAGTCTTGAATCTGAACAAGCGATAGATTAACATCCATATCTGGAGAACCCGTAAACTGTTTTCAGAAGTTTGGAATCTGAACAAGCGATAGATTAACATCCATATCTGGAGAACCCGTAAACTGTTTTCAGAAGTTTGGAATCTAAACAAGCGATAGATTAACATCCATATCTGGAGAACCCGTAAATTGTTTTCAGAATTCTTGAATCTGAACAAGCGATAGATTAACATCCATATCTAGAGAACCCGTAAACTGTTTTCAGAAGTCTTGAATCTGAACAAGCGATAGATTAACATCCATATCTGGAGAACTCGTAAACTGTTTTCAGAAGTTTGGAATCTGAACAAGCGATAGATTAACATCCATATCTGGAGAACCCGTAAATTGTTTTCAGAAGTCTTGAATCTGAACAAGCGATAGATTAACATCCATATCTGGAGAACCTGTAAACTGTTTTCAGAAGTCTTGAATCTGAACAAGCGATAGATTAACATCCATATCTGGAGAACCCGTAAACTGTTTTCAGAGGTTTGGAATCTGAACAAGTGATAGATTAACATCCTTATCTGGAGAACCCGTAAACTGTTTTCAGAGGTTTGGAATCTGAACAAGCGATAGATTAACATCCATATCTGGAGAACCCGTGAACTGTTTTCAGAAGTCTGGAATCTGAACAAGCGATAGATTAACATCCATATCTGGAGAACCCGTGAACTGTTTTCAGAAGTCTGGAATCTGAACAAGCGATAGATTAACATCCATATATGGAGAACCCGTAAACTGTTTTCAGAAGTCTTGAATCTGAACAAGCGATAGATTAACATCCATATCTGGAGAACCCGTAAACTGTTTTCAGAAGTCTGGAATCTGAACAAGCGATAGATTAACATCCATATCTGGAGAACCCGTAAACTGTTTTCAGAAGTCTTGAATCTGAACAAGCGATAGATTAACATCCATATCTGGAGAACCCGTAAACTGTTTTCAGAAGTTTGGAATCTGAACAAGCGATAGATTAACATCCATATCTGTAGAACCCGTAAACTGTTTTCAGAAGTCTGGAATCTGAACAAGCGATAGATTAACATCCATATCTGGAGAACCCGTAAACTGTTTTCAGAAGTCTTGAATCTGAACAAGCGATAGATTAACATCCATATCTGGAGAACCCGTAAACTGTTTTCAAAAGTTTAGAATCTGAACAAGCGATAGATTAACATCCATATCTGGAGAACCCGTAAACTGTTTTCAGAAGTTTGGAATCTGAACAAGCGATAGATTAACATCCATATCTGGAAGCACCCGTAAACTGTTTTCAGAAGTCTTGAATCTGAACAAGCGATAGATTAACATCCATATCTGGAGAACCCGTAAACTGTTTTCAGAAGTTTGGAATCTGAACAAGCGATAGATTAACATCCATATCTGTAGAACCCGTAAACTGTTTTCAGAAGTCTGGAATCTGAACAAGCGATAGATTAACATCCATATCTGGAGAACCCGTAAACTGTTTTCAGAAGTCTTGAATCTGAACAAGCGATAGATTAACATCCATATCTGGAGAACCCGTAAACTGTTTTCAAAAGTTTAGAATTTGAACAAGCGATAGATTAACATCCATATCTGGAGAACCCGTAAACTGTTTTCAGAAGTTTGGAATCTGAACAAGCGATAGATTAACATCCATATCTGGAGAACCCGTAAACTGTTTTCAGAAGTCTTGAATCTGAACAAGTGATAGATTAACATCCATATCTGGAGAACCAGTAAACTATTTTCAGAAGTTTGGAATCTGAACAAGCGATAGATTAACATCCATATCTGGAGAACCCGTAAACTGTTTTCAGAAGTCTTGAATCTGAACAAGCGATAGATTAACATCCATATCTGGAAGCACCCGTAAACTGTTTTCAGAAGTTGAGTCTGAACAAGTGATAGATTGACATCCATATCTGGAAGCACCCGTAAACTGTTTTCAGAAGTTGGAATCTGAACAAGCGATAGATTAACATCCATATCTGGAAGCACCCGTAAACTGTTTTCAGAAGTTGGAATCTGAACAAGCGATAGATTAACATCCATATCTTGAAGCACCCGTAAACTGTTTTCAGAAGTTGAGTCTGAACAAGCGATAGATTGACATCCATATCTGGAAGCACCCGTAAACTATTTTTAGAAGTTGGAATCTGAACAAGCGATAGATTAACATCCATATCTGGAAGCATCTGTAAACTGTTTTCAGAAGTTGGAATCTGAACAAGCGATAGATTAACATCCATATCTGGAAGCACCCGTAAACTGTTTTCAGAAGTTGAGTCTGAACAAGCGATAGATTGACATCCATATCTGGAAGCACCCGTAAACTGTTTTCAGAAGTTGGAATCTGAACAAGCGATAGATTAACATACATATCTGGAAGCACCCGTAAACTGTTTTCAGAAGTTGAGTCTGAACAAGCGATAGATTGACATCCATATCTGGAAGCACCCGTAAACTGTTTTCAGAAGTTGAAGTTGAAGCTTATTGATCTTATCCTGAAAAGGGTAAAACATTAGCTGAAACACAAAGTTATGTTGCATGAAATGTTTGATGCAATATATATGTTATATCAATGTTTATGATATATGAATGTAGTGAATGCGCATGTAAGCTGATGAGCTGTCTTGCTGAGGATAGATGAATCCTGGATAGCCGGAGATAAAAGAATCTTGACTGCTGCCGGGGAAAGTGAATCCTTGACTGCTGCAGGTGTAGGTGTTTAGTTATTGGCATGTATTTTTGGTAAAACCAGGTGTGTGAATGTCATGACTGATGTCATAACATTCTGGTTTATTAGGTACCTTTGCAGAAAAATAATGGCATACAGGTGCTGCTGTTTATGAGTGTGTATCTGAGCATTTTGCAAAAAGATCACATTTATTGCCTTCTACCAAAATCAGTAAACATGAATTCTGATGTCATAACAAATGTTAAGACATCCTGTACTGATCTAACAGTTATGTAGTTTGGTTAATTCTGAGATTTTTCAGGAAGATAACTCATTCTTTCCAGAACAGAATCTCACGTGGACTTTGGGTTAACCTAGCTCAACCCTAACCTGGTTGATAAAGTCTTGTGACCAAGTCTTAAGGTCAAACGGAATTAACCCTAGCTTTTTGTGGAAACCCTAAATGAAGAAACAGCTGCTATATATTCAACAGGACTGCTGTTTGGAATTTATCCTTTTGACTGAAGATCAATTAGGAGCTGTATAGTTTTAACTACTGTAATCCAAGCAAGTATCATTGTGATTAGTGACTTGGAATAGGTTTTAATTGTAAGGGTTTTGTATCACTCAAAGCTT
The DNA here is from genome assembly GCA_948472305.1 of Vicia faba. Lineage (NCBI taxonomy): Eukaryota > Viridiplantae > Streptophyta > Magnoliopsida > Fabales > Fabaceae > Vicia > Vicia faba. Next base: position 458,741,654 of record OX451739.1, on the reverse strand, counting down.
TGAAGCAAGAGTGTTTTGTGTCTCTTGACTAAAGCTTTGAAGCAAAGTTAAGTTAGGTTTATGTATCACTCAAAGCTGTGAAGCAAGAGTGTTTGTGTTGCTTGATTAAAAAGCCGTGAAGCATAGTCAAGTGTATGTTCTGAAGAGTGTCTTCATTAATTCATTAGTCAATTGTTTTAAGTATCACTGCTGTGATTGAGGGGGAGTGAGTAGGAACTCAGGTTTAAGTTGAACTTAGATTGAAGTTGCATTGGGTAGGTCTTAAGTGAAGGAGATAAACTGGTTGGTTTATTCCTGAATTAATATCTCTTATAGTGGATTTCCTCCCTGGCTTGGTAGCCCCCAGAGTAGGTGTTGTTTCACACTGAACTGGGTAAACAATTGACTGTGTTCTTTACTGTTTTTGTATTTACTATCTTATAGAAAGTCAGATACGGTGTCATAACATTGACTGTGACATTGAGTATCTGCAGCCAGAATTTCAATTGGCATCAGAGCAGACACCCTGCCTGTATTACTGGGTGAGATCTAGGGATATCACTTTCTGGCACTATGGACAAAGAAGGAGTTTTTGGAAACAGACCACCCATTCTGGATGGATCAAATTATGACTACTGGAAACCTCGTATGATTGCCTTCTTAAAATCACTGGACAAAAAGGCCTGGAGCGCTGCTGACAAAGGATGGAACCATCCCACCATAACTGAGAAAGATAAGACAATCAGTCTGAAGCCTGAGGAAGAATGGAGTAAAGAAGAAGATGAGTTAGCCTTGGGTAATTCCAAAGCTTTAAATGCCTTGTTCAATGGAATTGATAGAAACATATTCAGACTAGTACATCAATATGAACTGGCCAAGGAAGTTTGGGACACTCTCAAAACTACCCATGAGGGCACTTCCAAAGTAAAAATGTCAAGGCTTCAGATGCTGACTACCAAGTCTGAGAATCTAAAAATGATGGAAGATGAAACCATTCATGAGTTTCACATGAACATCTTGGAAATTGCCAACACCTCAGGAGCATTGGGAGAAAAGATGTCAGAAGAAAAACTGGTGAGAAAGATTCTCAGATCCTTGCCTAAAAGATTTGCAATGAAGGTAACTGCTATAGAGGAAGCCCAGGATATCAGCAAGTTGAAAGTGGATGAACTCATTGGGTCTCTTCAGACTTTTGAGATGGGGATCACTGAAAATGTTGATAAGAAGAACAAGAGCATAGCACTTGTATCCAACACTGAAGATGAAAACAAGGAGGATGAAGAAGAAAATATTTCAGAAGCTATAGCCATGCTTGGAAGACAATTCAACAAACTCATCAAAAGAATAGATCCAAAGTCAAGGTCTAATGTTCATAACATCCCCTCTGACATTGACAGTTCCAGCAGAAGGCCAAGGTCAGAAGAGAAGGGAAATCAAGACAGAGGAATTCAATGCCATGGTTGTGAAGGATATGGGCATATTCGAGCTGAATGTCCTACCTTTCTTAAGAAACAAAAGAAAGGAATGACTGTTACCTGGTCTGACTGTGATTCAGAAAGTAATTCTGAAGAAGAATCTGCCAAACTAGTTACTGCACTAACTGGTGTTTGTACCTCTGAAAGTGACACTAGTGATGAGGAAGTGACATTTGAAGAACTGGCTGATACTTACAAGAAATTGTGTATCAGAAGTGCTGAAGTCTGTGTGTAGAATGAGAAAAACAAAACTCATCGTAAAGTTGGAGGCTGAAAAAAGGGCAGACCTTGGAACTATAAGTCATCTAGAAGGGGAAGTTCAAATGCTGAACTCAAAACTAAACCAGATGACCAAATCTGTCAAGATGCTGACAAATGGAACTGACAAATTGAAAGAAATCCTTCAGGTTGGACAAAATGTGGGAAACAAGTCTGGTCTAGGATTTGTGGCAGCAAAGAAATCTGGTGCAGACAAGAAGATCAGGCCTGATAAACAAATGTCAAAGCAGATGTCTCAACACAACTCTCAACATCAGGAACAGAGATATATGAAGAAAAGGTACCAAAGATGGAGATGTCATCATTGTGGGAGGTATGGTCACATTAAGCCTTTCTGCTTCAGATTGTATGGATACCCTAATCAGAACCCAGGTGTTAAACCTAAGTCTAAAAGGGTACCACATACTCCTCAATGGAAGAAAAATGCTACTGCCCTGATAGCCCACACTTCCCTGAGAGTCTCTGCAAAGGAAGACTGGTACTTTGACAGTGGGTGTTCTAAGCACATGACTGGAATCAAGAACCTTCTCAATAATGTTAAACCTCACACCACTAGTTATGTGACCTTTGGAGATGGTGCTAGAGGTGAAATCAAAGGAGTTGGTAATTTGGACTGCCCTGGAGTTCCAAATCTGAATGAAGTGTTATTGGTAAAAGGTCTGACTGCTAATCTCATTAGTATCAGTCAATTGTGTGATCATGGATTCAAGGTCAATTTCTCAAAATATGAATGTCTTGTAATTAATGAAAAACAAGAAGTTGTAATGAAAGGAGTCAGATCTAAAGACAACTGTTACTTGTGGGAGCCTGAGAACACTAATTTCTCCACTGTGTGTTCTATTGCCAAAGAAGAAAAAGAGGTGAAACTGTGGCACCAAAAACTTGGCCACCTTCATCTAAGAGGAATGAAAAGGATTATCTCCATGGATGCAATCAGAGGGATTCCAAGACTACAAATTGATGAAGGGAGAGTTTGTCAGGTTGTTAAGCAGACTAGGATGTCACATCCAATGTCAAGACATCTGACCACCTCTAAGGTTCTAAAACTTCTTCATATGGATCTGATGGGACCAATGCAGGTGGAAAGCCTTGGTGGAAAGGGATATGCCTATGTTATTATGGATGACTATTCCAGATTCACGTGGACTATCTTCTTTAGGGAAAATTCTGAGGTGTTTGAAGTTTTTAAAGAACTGTGCAAAAGAATTCAAAGAGAAAAAGAAGGTTGTATTGTCAGAATCAGAAGTGATCATGACAAGGAATTTGAAAATAGCAAGTTTAATGAGCTCTGTTCCTCAGAAGGAATTAGTCATGAATTCTCTTCTCCTATAACTCCTCAACAAAATAGAGTTGAAAAGAAGAAAAATAGGATCATACAGGAATCTGCCAGAGCTATGATCCATGCCAAAAGACTTCCTTTTCATTTTTGTGCTGAAGCTGAATACATTGCAGATAGTAGTAGATGTTCTCAAATTATCTGGAAGACACAGATGCTCACTGAGTATAATGTCACACAAGATGTTATGACATTGCACTATGACAATCTGAGTAGAATCAACATTTTCAAGAACACTATTCAGCATAGCAGGACCAAGCACATTGGCATTAGTCATTACTTAATCAGAGATCTTGTAAAAGAGAAAACAATTAATCTGGAACATGTTGCCACTAAGCTTCAACTGGCTGACATTTTGACCAAGGATCTTGATGCAAATCAATTTGAAAACTTGAGGGGCAAGTTGGGTATTTGCCAACATGAGAAATTGTAGCAATTAATTTTGCTTAAAACAAGGGTTGAAGGAGTTATTTTTGTTAAGTCTATTTTGAGTGGGTTAATCATATGCTTTCCCAATTCTTTCAAAATTATTAAGAAGTTGAATAGACTCTCATTTGCCTCCTTCCTCTCTCGACTTTGCAACAAATTCCTTTCTCTCAATCAAAGTTTTCTCTCAAATTGCTATTGGTGCTCTAAGTCAATCAAAATGTCTCAAACATCATCTTCAGCCAAGGCGATCGCTTCATCTTCATCATCTGATCAAGATTCTCGGGCAATCACCACATGCATAGACTCTGAAGTCCTGGAGATTACTCCTCTTAGAGAAATGGCAACTAACCCCTCCAAGGTCAAAAAGCTGAGAACAAGGCATGCAGGAAGGTCTCAAGCTACTGCTTCCGGTAATCCCTCTCATCCTTCATCTTCTGTACCAAATAGGGAAGGATCAGCTCATGTACATCAAGCAATTTCTAGGCTTGTTACAAGAATACTGAGTGAGAACCACTCTGTACCGGGGATTTCTGTTCCATTAAATCAAGAATCAGCAAGCCCAAATGTTGAAGCAAATCCAGATGTCTTTGAGAATGTTGAGACACCAAATGACAACATTCAAAAACCATATGAACACCTGGATGACATTCAGAACCCTTCAGAGAAGAATGTTGAACCACCTGTTATTGATGTGGATGAGGAATACTCAGACAATGACCTGATTGCAAATATCAACCCTAGGAGAATGATGAACAGGAAGGGTAATCAAGATGTTGCAAAAGGTCTGAACAAAGAGAAATCTGCTGACAAGAAAACCAGGTCTGAAGGGAAGACTGGTACTGTGAAGACTGGACTGTCCAATGGGAAGGTGAAAGCCCAAGTGCATGCTGGGAGTCTTTCAAAACCTGCAAGGCAACCAATAACCAAGAAGAGAAAAGAACCTGAGCCTACTGATTCTGATGAGGAGTCAGATTTTTAAATTGATACTGAAGACATTCCTCTCAGAAGGAAACTCCCTTCCAGCAAAATGGCTAGAGTTCCTGAAGTCCCCACTGACAATATCTCATTTCACCACCCTGAAAATGCCAACAGATGGAAGTATGTTTGCTTGAAGAGAATAGCCTTGGAAAGAGAACTAAACAATGGTGCCATGGATTGCAAGGAAATCATGGACCTGATAAAAGATGCTGGTCTAATGAAGACTGTGGTAAAATTTACCAAATGCTATGAAAATCTGGTCAAGGAATTCATAGTGAATTTGTCTGATGAATGTGCTGATGGAAGGTCAGCTGACTTTGAATGTGTATATGTGAGAGGAAGAAGGGTTAATTTCTCTCCATCTGAAATTAACAAATTTCTTGGAAAATCAAATGAGGCCTGCCCTGAACTGGAAGTTACTGATAATGAAGTTTGCCAAACCATCACAGCAAGACAAGTCAAGTGCTGGCCCTCAAAAGGCAAGCTAAATGCTAGCAAGCTAAGCATAAAATTTGCCATCCTGCACAAGATTGGTGCAGCCAACTGGGTCCCTACAAACCATAAATCAACCATCTCTACAGGATTGGGGAGATTCATTTATGCTGTTGGTACCAAGACTGAATTTGACTATGGCAGGTACATTTTTGATCAAACCTTAAAACATGCTGGTAGCTATGCTGTTAAAGGCCCAATTGCCTTTCCCTCCCTCCTATGTGGAATCATTATTGCTCAGTACCCTGATATCCTGGTGGAAAGAGACACTGCTTGCAAAAGAGCTCCTGCTCTTGGGTTACACTACAAGCTATTTCAGGGATCTCATGTTCCTGACATTGTCATAACATCAGCTGAGACATCATCTGCAAAAACTCAGTCCAAGACATCTGATGTTATAGCTGTATTGAAAGAGACCTGCAAAGAGCTGGAGACCAGGAAAAAGACTCTAGAAAACCTAATTGCAAAATTAGAACAGGAGGAGACTGAAGGAAACAGAAGGGAAGAGGGTGCTGCTGAAGATCAGCTCAATGCTGGAGAAAGTAGCTCCTCTGAAGGTGACAGTGCTTAAAGTCTGGTGGAATTGTCAAGCCTGATGCTGATGTTGTTGATGCAAGTGTCTTCTGATTTTATTTGTTGTTTTTATTACCTTTTTCTGGATGACTGTATAACATTTAAGTACATGTATCTTTGGCCCATTTATGGCTAAAGAGGGGGAGATATTTTGTGGTTAATTACTTGATAGACACTATATTTTTCTGCAGTCATATTCATTCTACTGCTATCTATTCTCTGATTACTTAGGGGCTTTAGCAAAAAATCTGCCAAAGGGGGAGTTTGTAGGTGTTTAGTTATTGGCATGTATTTTTGGTAAAACCAGGTGTGTGAATGTCATGACTGATGTCATAACATTCTGGTTTATTAGGTACCTTTGCAGAAAAATAATGGCATACAGGTGCTGCTGTTTATGAGTGTGTATCTGAGCATTTTGCAAAAAGATCACATTTATTGCCTTCTACCAAAATCAGTAAACAGGAATTCTGATGTCATAACAAATGTTAAGACATCCTGTACTGATCTAACAGTTATGCAGTTTGGTTAATTCTGAGATTTTTCAGGAAGATGACTCATTCTTTCCAGAACAGAATCTCACGTGGACTTTGGGTTAACCTAGCTCAACCCTAACCTGGTTGATAAAGTCTTGTGACCAAGTCTTAAGGTCAAACGGAATTAACCCTAGCTTTTTGTGGAAACCCTAACTGAAGAAACAGCTGCTATATATTCAACGAGACTGCTGTTTGGAATTTATCCTTTTTATTGAAGATCAATTAGGAGCTGTATAGTTTTAACTACTGTAATCCAAGCAAGTATCATTGTGATAAGTGACTTGGAATAGGTTTTAATTGTAAGGGTTTTGTATCACTCAAAGCTTTGAAGCAAGAGTGTTTTGTGTCTCTTGACTAAAGCTTTGAAGCAAAGTCAAGTTAGGTTTATGTATCACTCAAAGATGTGAAGCAAGAGTGTTTGTGTTGCTTGATTAAAAAGCTGTGAAGCATAATCAAGTGTATGTTCTGAAGAGTGTCTTCATTAATTCATTAGTCAATTGTTTTAAGTATCACTACTGTGATTGAGGGGGAGTGAGTAGGAACTCAGGTTTAAGTTGAACTTAGATTGAAGTTGCATTGGATAGGTCTTAAGTGAAGGAGATAAACTGGTTGGTTTATTCCTGAATTAATATCTCTTATAGTGGATTTCCTCCCTGGCTTGGTAGCCCCCAGAGTAGGTGTTGTTTCACACTGAACTGGGTAAACAATTGACTGTGTTCTTTACTGTTTTTGTATTTACTGTCTTATAGAAAGTCAGATACGGTGTCATAACATTGACTGTGACATTGAGTATCTGCAGCCAGAATTTCAGCAGGGATTGCAAGAATCTCTTATTGCTGAAGATGAGAAATCCTTGTTGACTGCTGACTGCTTGGGGAACAAGGAAAGCTTTGAAAATCTCTTCTGGGAAGTTTAAAACCTGGGAGACTTATGCTGGAAGAAAGGGACTGAGAATCTTCAATCTGTCGGGAAGTATCTTTGTGGGGAGAATGTTCACTATTCTTGCTTGGGAAAAAGGAGTTTAAGAGTCTTAGTCGTCCGTTGCTCTACTGGGGAGTTGAAGTTGAACTGATATCTGGTCGGGTCCAGGTTTCGCAGTAACTTGCTGGGGATTGTAGAGTAGTCTACTGGGGAAGAGGAGTTGTGGTACTTTGATTTGTAGCAGTCGGAGAGGCAAACTCAAGCTGGGGAATCCTGGTGTTGTTGGGGAAATAAACCCCGTCGTCAGTCCGCTAGAGAGGTGACATCTTCGTTGGGGGAAGTCCTCGAGGATTCTTGAGGTTGATTCAGTTGGGGAAAGGTTTTCAGAGATTAAACCCTTGCTGAGGAGTCATCCTATGAGAAGGATTTTGGGGAGACTTGTCATTGCCCCTAGTAGCGAATGTTTGTGGCATTGTATGTAACCCTTCACTGAGATTGATGTTCAACGCCCCAAGTGACGGAGAGGGAGGCCTGCCCCTGGTTACTCTGCAATTCTTTGAGAGATTTCTTGGAATCTTGACTGGACTTCTCCAGGTGTGTTGGATAGTGACATGTCATTCCCCCTTGTTGATAGGATATTTGTCAATGGAAGTGTCATCCTTTTTGAAGTGATTTTGTTCACTGAGAGGGCTTTCGTTCATCGGATATTCGTTGTGTGAATTTTTCCGCTGTCAAACAAATAGTCATATGCAAACAATGATATTCAAGTAATGCAAAGTTTATGTTTGTCTTGAAGTTTTGAAAAAAATGCGTTTTTTGGCAGAAAACTTTTTATAAGACAAATTCAACACAAGATTTAGGGCAAAGCCTTACAGGAGTCAGGATACCTTTTGTAACAGTATGCTTTCGAACTAACCCATGCTTCAATTAGGACTTTTAAAGGGTTGTAACGTGGCTTGGTTCACGGTTTAAGAAACAAAGGATAAAGGCTTAAAGTATATTTGTACCCACCCGCTCTTCGTGATGTCCTTCAGTCCTAAACTCAGTTAATTGTACGTCGAACTCTATTCGAGTTTGGAACGACTTTTTGGTGATGGTTCAATCAGTTGAATTTTGGAAGGCAGTCATCATTTTTTTTCCAACATTTTTCATGTTGTTGAGGATTTGTAATGACCTCTTTTTTTTTTTTGATTTGTTATCCCTAACTTTTGCCTGACTGTTCCTGTTTTCGAGATTACAGTCAGCGGGATGCCCCAGCTTTCTTAAGCCTCCTTTATAGGTTTTGGCTCAGTGGGCTTTTCTCTTTTGAGAGATAATGACTGCTTATGAGATAAAGAACCATCACTTTCCTTTGATTCCAAAGGAATGTTATTGATGTCATTCGTTGTATTACGAACTGAGAGTTTGCGACTTTAATGCGCATCTTTTTTTGAATTAACTGAGAGACTACCCTGCCCCAGGTTTAAATCAAAGGTTTCAATTTGTTTAGAACAGAAAACTCCTACTTCTTTGGCTCGAAGGGGCTGACTAGGGATTATCTTCCTTATAACTCCAGTGTTTAGGATTTGAAAGAAACGCCTGTACATCGTCAGCAAGGTCTGTTCAAAAGCATACTGTATGAGATTATGGTATTGTTTCGTCATCCTCCCTATAAAGGCTTGTAGCTTCTTATCAAGAGTTAAATATCATAAAGAAAACATAAAGCATAGTTTAAGAATAGTGAAAACGAATGGATGAATTCAAGACAAACATATGCAATGCATTAATGAAACAGAGTTTGACATTAAAAGAAAATTGTTTGAATAACAAAAGGAATTACAACTTGAAAATTCAAATGAAACAAAAGCCTCTTAGTTCGAGCTTTGTCATTTCAAATGGAAAACCTTAGGGGATTGGTAGAAGAATTCATTGTGACCGTCTTGTGCGAGTTCCAATGCTGCTTCATCAATCAGGTCTTGGATTTTGTTTTTCAAGGCCCAGCAGTCATCGGTGTCATATCTAGGACTATGGGAGTGGTATACACAAAATGCATCGGGACGATAGCCAGGAGAAGAGGTGTTGGGATTCGGATAGGATCCCTTAAAGCAGTCAGATTGACCTCCAACAAGTGTTCCAGTATTAGAGATGACGGTATGTCAGTCTCAGTGAACTGTCTTCCAGACGTATTTCGCTTACGCTGATTACCCCGTTGACGCTGACGAGGTTGTGGCTGGGCTTGTGACCCTGAAGCAAGTAGAGGAGCTTTTCCCTTGTCTTCTTGTCTCGAAGGGGGTTGAATGATGACTTGATCTTCAACCCTATATGTTTTCCCCACTTGGTTGTCCCGAAGCAGTTTGTTGACGAGAACCCTGAGCTCCTCTTGTCTTTGAGCCAAGTCCTGGATGAGAGCCATCTGGCTCACCAGCTGTCCCATCGTCTGGATCTTCATTGTTGCCAACTCAATTTGTAGCCCTTCCAACTGATCATTCCTGATGCCTCTTGGATTCCCTAGGACCAGGCCCCTTGTGAGGAGAGCTTTCACTTCTTCTTGCCCCTGGGACAGGTTCAAGAACATTTCTCGGAGTTGGGCATTTTGAGCCTGAACGTCCTTGATAGTCTGCTCTAGAGCCAGAGAATAAGGAAACCTGAAAAGGAAAACCTGTTATGATGCGATGCATGATATGTGGATGCATGTTTTCAAGGATCTCGTGGGGTAAACACAAGAAAATGTTAGAGGTTGAACTTTGATCAACATCTTTGATTGGAGAACCTTGTAATGGTGGATGTCTTTCCACGAGAATCAAGCTCACCATGTCGAGTGGGTCATAGCCCCTGATTCAAGTTGTTGCACTTGATCTTTGACGGTGTTTGTTTAGAGGAAAACCCTCTTGCCCTTTGGTAGACGTCTGGTTCAACGTGACCATGCATCAAAAGACCCTCGAGATCCTTGAAATGGTTATTGTAAATGCTATGGTATGATGTTATGATGTTATGCACATGTATGCAAAAGCAAGTAAGTGTATATACAGGTAATCATATTCACACAAAGCAAACAAGTCCTTAGGTTTAGGCTTGCATGGGGTTCGTAGGTAAGTACCCTCTTGAAGTTAGTTGGCTCAACCTGTCCTAAAATAGAAATCGGGTTCTAAGGAGCTCAATATCACTGGATTATTTTCTGTGTTCATTGTTTTGGTTTAGCCACTTAACTGGCGACCAAAATATTCCAAGAAAACAATCCTCAATGAGTGTAGTATCGAGTATCTACCAACTTCGGACTGCACCAAAGTCGGTCATCTCACTACCCCTAAAAAGGCCAAGATGGTCAAGTAAGGTTCTAAGAGTTCGTTAGTGCTTCATGACATCGCTCAGCGGCCCCGTATTTTCCTTGACTACTCAAGGGCTACCGGTACTCACAAATATGTCACACTAACATAGATACTGCTTCAACCATGTCAGTATACCCCGCACAATTCCCTCACAGTTTATTGCTATTTACCTAAGAAGGTGCCCCAAAATCCGGGTGTAGGATTTACAGCAAACCCAAACAAGGAACCCAAAAGGTAAAGCAATCAAAGCAAGCATGTAAAGGTGATCTAAAACCCTAAGGTAACCCCACTTTTAGAAGAAATCCCCAGCAGAGTCGCCAGTTCTGTGATACGGTGGGAGAACTGACTTGAGGTTTTGCGTTTTTTGTTCGCAAATGTTTCGATTTAGCAAGAGTCGCCACCGACTTTTTATTTTATCCTAAGGAAAGGTCAAAAAGCACAGGAAAGACCTTTGATATGTTTTCGTGGGTTCGGGGGGGTAGATTATGAAAAGGGAAGGTGCTAGCACCCTTTTTATCCATGGTTATCCATGGGCTCTTAGTTACTTGTTTTAGATCACTTGCCTTTGTTTTTCAATTGCTTAAAATGGTGTTTTGTGTGTGTGGTTTTTGAAAATGTTTTGAAAAAGATGCCTTGTCTAGGCAACCTTTGTAACAATTCGTATTTGAATGTTTTATAAAGTTGTTTGTCTTTTTGAAAAGATAATTCAATGTTTTTGAAAGTTTTTTTGGAATTGTGTTGTGCAGTGTGTTTGAAAAATGGCAAGGATGTTTTTGCAAGTTTTTTGATCAAGTAACTAAGAGTTGTCTACCCTATTTTTACTCAAAGATCTTTCCTTATGTTTTTAACCCTTCTAACAGTGTTGTTTCACCATTGTATTTGGTGAACAACCTTGTGTTAGGATGTTAATGGGACGGGCGCGGGTCATCGTATAGACCATGAAAGCAATAGTGTCAAGTATTTTGGCAATTTTCTTGAGGGACTATGATCATTTTGTTTAGGAAACTCCGATAGCGTCATCGAGAGACTATGATCATTTTGTTTGTTTTTGTTTTGCCAAAGTACTTGACATGCAACCATGGCCCATTTTTGAAGGCAACAAGTGGATGAAACCCTAGGGGTGCAAGTGTGCATTATTTGTTTTTCATGCATGTTTATCTTGAATTAGGTCAAGCTATTTGTTGATTGATTTTGCATACAAACCCTAAGTCTAAGCATGGCATAATTTGGAAACTTTTAAATGTGCGAGAATTTAAAGTCCTAAATTATTACAACATGATTATGGGGATGGGGATACAAGTTTGAATTGGGGGATATTTGACAAGGAAATAAATGCTAAATTATTACAACCATATCGAATATACAAATTAATATTTAACATTTAAATAAATATAAATAAATAAATATCAAATAAAAATGTATTATGCAAAAAAGAGATTGTTTATGTATGTGAAAAAGGTTTTCATGTTTGAAGTATATAAAAAAAATAAAAAAAGTCATATTTTTGATTATTTTTGTCATTTTAGGGTTAAACCCTAGTTTTTGAATAAATAGTATTATTTATTGATTATGTACAATATATATTAATTTATGTAAAAATAAAAAGTATATTGTTAAAAAAAAGTATTTTTGGTGTCAAATATTAAATAAAAATAAAAGGTATTATTTTTGTATTTTTGCCCTAAATATATGTACATGTATATATTATATATATTTAATATGCTAAATATGTACAAAACTATAATATTAAATATTTACAAAAATGTATATTTAGAAAATGTTTTCAAAATGTAAACAAAAAATAATAACTGAAAAATAAATATTTTTGTATTATTTTTTAGGTTTTTTAAATGAAAAGGATTTATATTTATTTACATACATATGCTTGAAAGTAAATAAATGTCAAATAAATATGAAAAAAATGTGGAAAAATATTTTTGATGTTTTTTTATGTTTGAGCAAAAAATATAAAATCAGAATCAAAAAGAAAAATGTAAAAATGTCAAATATTTCACATAATGGGCCAGGGGGTGCAAATGGAAAAAAGGGGTGCAAAAAGCAAGCTGACTCAGGCCCAGCCCAAGCCAACTTTTTCTTCAACCTCCAGCATCTGTTTCAAAAACGCGCGCGCTTCCTTGTTCCATACAAACTCCTGATTCTTTGATTTTTAGCCAAAACTCATAACACAAACATTATAGAGCATCAAACCACGATTTCAACCATATAAAACACTTGACCTAACTTTAAGAAACCAGGGAGAATTTCATCACCCCCAATTTCTGACCTAGCTTTTTTCAAATATTCATGGCTAAAATTCTCACAGCATGTTTAATATAAATGAAAAGTGACCACATTTATGGCTTCAGGGCTATGAGTAGAACATGTTTCATTCACAAACCTAAGCTTAATGTTATGTTTTCTAAGTTATGAAACTTCCTTATTTTTTCCTAACTTTGTCCCATTTTTCATCAAGATACAATTGGATTCAAGCAAAACTCAAAACATGAAAGTTGTAGTACATTGCAAAATCTACAACTTTAGTTCACAAAGTTTTCTCAAAAGAAGCGTGTAGCTCAAGTTATGATTTTTGGAACAAGGGTGCAAAACATTCTTAACTTAGAAAATTTTTGACCTATTCTAGGCAGGATTTTTGTCCAACTTCATGGCCACTTTTCACATAGTTCCACTTGGAATTTCAATTTGCATTACAAAGATGGATTATAGTACACATTCCAAGCTTTCCAAATTGTCCAAGAACTCATCAAACACCCTTGTGGTTAGGGAGATTCGAATTTGCAAAGATGGGAAAAAGTCACTTTGTTCATAGCTAAATACATGTTCATACATTGGCATTTTTCAAGTCAGCTTGTACAAGCTAGATTACAGGCCTCTAATCCTCTTCACACTCAATAATTAAATGCCAAACCATTGTGTTCAAGCATTGTTTTATGCATTAAGTCATTACACAAAGAATTAACCTTTAAATGGAAAAAACATATTTGCCATTTTGATAAAGGAGTGTTTTATGTCAAATTCACAATCCAAGAGGTACAAGCAAAATCTCTGAGGCAAGAGTTGGTAGGCAAATCCCACTGATCAAGAACAAAGTATGCAGCATGCTCAAGGACTTGATACAGGCCTATAACCCAACTTGCATTTCCTTGCTTACATTAGAAGAAAACTTGCAAACTCACTCCAATCTCTCATTTCTGTAAGAACCAACCAAAGCAAACTTTGCAAACACTTTTCACATTACCTAACTGACCTAAAACACGAATCAACCACAGCTCAAACCCTCTCATTCATCAAAACACCATTTTGCTGCACAAAACAGGGCATTCCTGTAGTTTGACTTGGCCAGCATGATTCACTCGTGCGTTTTTGCCCAAACAAGTTCCAATACACTCCCTACCATCCATTGAAGCTATCCCAAGCCTTAGATACAAGCTGTAACATCCATAGCCAAGTTTGCCATTTTCACTTTTCAGTTTTGCAGGTTGACTTCCATAGCTTGATTCAGAGAGATTCAAAGCAAGCTAAGCATAGGGGAAGCATCCTTGGACTTCAGGAAAGTTGTACCAAAGTTCAAACTCCATTGAAGATACCTCCATTTTTGTACACGACTCAAGCTGAACAGGTAAAAATATGAACTTCTATCTCTCTATCCAGGCATAGTTAGGCTTAAGTTTGTGAAGAAAGCATGTTCTACTCATAGCCCTGAAGCCATCCATGTAGTTACTTTTCATTAATATTGTGTGTGCTGTGAGAATTTTGGACCTGAACATGGAATAAAACTTAGGTCAGAAATTGGGGATGGAGAAATTCTCCCTCGTTTCTGAGAGTTAGGTTAAGTTCTTTATATGTATGAATTCGTCTCTCCATGCTCTATAATGTTTGTGTTGTGAGTTTTTGTTAAAAGTCAAGGAATCAGGATCTGTGTTGGGCAAGAAGAAACGCGTGTTTTTCTGTTTGAATGTTGCTGAAGGTTGAAGACAAAGCTGGCTTGGGCTGGGCCTGAGTCAGCTTGCTGTTTGCACCCTCATTTTCCATTTACACCCCCTGGCCCATTGTGTGATATTTTATTTATTTTTGATATTTTATTTTTTCTTATGACTTATTATTTTTTGTCAAAACATAAAAAACAATAAAAATATTTTTTCACTCATTTTTGCATTTATTTGGCATTTGTTTGTTTTATTTAAGCATATATATATAAACAAATATATTTCTTTTTATCCAAAATATTAAACAATAATACAAAATACTTTTTTTTAAGTTATTATTTTTTGTTTACATTTTGAAAACATTTTCTAAAAAATATACTTTTTTTTTGTAAATAATTATTATTTTTTATTTTTGTATATATTTAGTATATTTAATATATAATATAAATACTTATACATATTTTATCAAATATTTAGGATAAAAAATATAAAAATAATACCTTTTTATTTCTATTAATATTTGACATCAAAAATACTTTTTACAATATACTTCTCTTTTATTTTTATTTTTTGTATAAATAAATATATAAATATTGTATATAATTAGTAAATAATTACTATTTATTAAAAATTAGGGTTTTGCCCTAAAACCACAAAAATACTCCAAAATTGACCTTTTATTTTTGTTTATATTTCACATTGAAAAATACTTTCTCATACATAAACAACCATTTTTGTGCATAATACATTTTGCATTTACATTTGTTTAAATATTGTACAAGTTATTATTTGTCTATTCAATATGGATGTAATAGTTTAGATTTAAATTTCTTGCCAAATATCCCCCATTCAAACATTTGTACCCTCATCCCCATAATCATGTTGTAATAATCTAGAACTTTAAAATTCCGCATTTAAAAGCTTTCTAATTATGCCATGATAGACCTAGGGTTTGTATGCAAAAAAATCAAATAACAAATAGCTCGACCTAATTCAAAGACAAAAAGCATGAAAATGGACAACACCAATCACACTTGCACCCTTAGGGTTACTCCACTTGTTGCCTTCAAAAATGGGCCATGCTTGCATGTCGAGTTTCTTTGGCAAAACAAAACAAATCAAATGATCATAGTCCCTCGATGACGTTTTCTCAAGTTGCCTAAAAATGATCAAGTCCCTTAAAGGAAAAATTGCCAAAGACACTTGGCACCATTGCATTCATGGTCTAAACGATGACCCGCGCCCGTCCCGTTAACATCCTAACACAAGATTGTCCACCAAATACAATGGTGGAACAATACTGTTAAAAGGGTTAAAACATAGAAAAAATCTTTGAGTAAATTTAGGGGTAGACAACTCTTAGTTACTTGATCAATCTTGCAAAACAAATCCTTGCCTATTTTCAAAACACACTCCACAACACAAACCAACTTTCAAAAACATTGAAATATCTTTTCAAAAAGACACACACCTTTGTAAAACATTCGAGTAAAGAATTGTTACAAGGGTTGCCTAGACAAGGCATCTTTTTCAAAACATTTTCAAAACCACACACACAAAGTACCATTTCAAATAATTGAAAGCACCATTTCAAACAATTGAAAAGCAAAGGCAAGTGATCTAAGCAAGTAACTAAGAGCCCAAGGATAACCATGGATAGAAAGGGTGCTAATACCTTCCCTTTCTATAATCTACTCCCCGAACCCAAGAAAACATCTCAAAGGTTTTTGCTGTGCTTTTTAACCTTTCCTTAGGATAAAATAAAAATTCTGTGGCGACTCTTGCTAAACCGAAACATTTGCAAAAACAAACGCAAACCTCAAGTCAGTTCTCCCACCGTATCACAGAACTGGCGACTCTGCTGGGGATTGATTTAAAAGTGGAGTAACCTTAGGGCTTAGATCACCCTTTTGCATGACTAATTGTTTGTTTTGATTGCTTTATATTTTGGTTCCCCTTTTTTGGCTTGAAATCCTACACCCGGATTTGGGAAACATTCATAGATAGCAATACATTGTGGAAACTGTGTGGGGTATACCGACACGGTTGAAGCAATAGTTATATTAGTGCGACATATTTGTGAGTACCGGTAACCCTTGAGTTCAATCAAGGAGAGTACGGGGCCGCTGAGTGATGTCACTAAGCACTAATAACCTAGAACCTTACTTGACCATCTTGGCCTTTTATTAGGGGTAGTGAGATGACCGGCTTTGGTGCAGTCCGAAGTTGGTAGATACTCAATACTACACTCATTGGGGGTTGTTTTCTTGGAATATTTTGGTCGCTAGTTAAGTGGCTAAACCAAAACAATGAACATGGAAAACAATCCAATGATATTGAGCTCCTTAGAACCCGGTTACTATTTATAGGACAGGTTTTTAAGCCAACTACACTCAAGAGGGTACTTACCTATGAAACCTCATGCAAGCCTGAAACTAGGGTTTTGTGTGACTTGCTTGTACATATGTTTGTGCACACATCATGAACATCATAAAGCATCATATGCATTCACTAACCATTTCAAGGGTTTGGATCTTCATCTTTGTTCTTGTTTTGTAGGTCATGGAAATTCCTCGCAGGAAAACTATCCAAGTCAACCTTGTGAGAATCCCTCCTCAACTCAAGGAGCTTACATCCAGAATTCTAGAAAGCTCTCTCTTCAGTGAAAGACATGGTAGTCTGCTCAGCCTAATCAACACCAACATTGAAGAAGACATGGTGAAAGTGTTGTTCCAATTCTTTGACCCCCTTCACCACTGTTTCACATTCCCCGACTACCAATTGGTGCCTACTTTGGAGGAATTTTCTCAACTCCTGAGGATTCCTATTCTTAATCAACTACCCTACAACGGTACGGAAAAAGAACCAAAGCCTGAAGATGTTGCTCAAGCACTACACTTGCAACCATCTGACATCAAGGGGCATTGGGAGACTAGAAGTGGTGTCAAAGGCTTCTTGGCAAAATTCTTGTTTGAGAAGGCACAAGAGTGTTGGAATTCTTTGGATCTGCAAGCCTTTGAAGAGATTGTGGCACTCCTCATTTATGGGTTGGTCTTGTTCCAAAATCCTGACCAACTTATAGATGTCAACACTGTCAAGATTTTCCTGTCCAGGAATCCCATATTTACATTGCTTAGGGACATCCTCCACTCATTTTACACACGAACAATGAGAAAGAGAGGTGTTCTCATGTGCTGTACTCCTCTCCTTGCAAGGTGGTTTATTTCGCACCTTCCACAATCTGTTTTGAAGAATGACCAAGGCTTAAGGTGGTCACAATGATTGATGACCCTCACACACTCTGATGTACATTGGTGTTCTCGGTCCAGAGAAAATGTCATCATCGTCGATCGTTGTGGTGAGTTCCCTAATGTTCCATTACTTGGCATTAGAGGAGGCATTACCTACAACCCTTGTCTAGCTTTGAGACGATTTGGATATGCACGGAGGGATGACCCTCATGACATGCTGATTCCTGACCTAGTTTTTGACTTCGACAATGATGCGCAAGGACTTCGCCAAAGATTCATCAGAGCTTGGAGGATGCCTAACAAGGTAGATAGCAAGACACTGGGGCACAAGAACTCCATCCCTCTTGAGCCTTATCTCAAGTGGGTAAGGACCCGAGCCCAGAGTCTTATGATGCCTTACCCTTATATTCTCCCTTTGATTAAAGAGCCTGTTAAGGAAGGAGAGGTTCCCTACACCATCCTATATCCTGACATGCCAACATCATGGGAGGAGATGCAGAAGAGTTGGATCCAACTCAAGGAAGAGAGGAATACCTTTGAAGCCAGCTTCTACGCCAGTGAGAAGAAGGTTTTGGAGCTTACCCGTCGACTTCATGAGGAGGAGACCCTCAACACCTACATCGCACCAAAGAGGATGCGCAACGTCTTTTTACCTTAAGAAGTTTTTGTAATATTTGGCCCATGGGGCATTTATGTACTGACAAAATTTCTTCTTATTAATATGACGTGTGTTCTTTTTGTTTGCAACAATTTTGAATTTCTAAATCCTTGAATGCATTGCATGAATAAACATATCATTCATCATATGCATAAGCAGGTCTCCACACTAGGTTTCCTTATCTTTCTACTGTTTATTTCAGTAAGATGGATCTCGAACAGACAATCAAAGATCTGCAGTCACAAAACTCACAGTTTCAACAGCTCCTAATGACCTTAGCAAAGGGTCAGGAGGATCTAAAAGCGCTGCTTGGGAATAAAGAGCAATAAAAAGTGAAAAAGAAGAAGAAAAGAGTTGGGGTAGCTACACTAGGAAGAAGGTTTGAGAGTGAAGCCATAAGAGTTCTTGAATTTCCCTCCGCATCTGATGAGGGAACCAGTAAGGGGAAAGGAGCTGCACTACCCTTTGAGTCCGAAGCTGAGGAGGAAGAGGTTGAGGAAGATGAAGACTACTCAGAGCAGCAATACCCGCCAGCGGACGACAAATACAAAAACCTGGAGGACAGACTGGCAGCTATGGAGCTGCAAAGGGTTCCTGGGTTAGATTTTGAAGAATTGGGATTGATTGCTGGAATTGTGATCCCTCCAAAGTTTAAGGTGCCAATTTTTGCAAAGTATGACGGGCTGTCTTGCCCAAAGATGCACCTAAGGTCATATGTCCAAAGAATTCAACCTCATACATCCGACAGAAATCTTTGGATACACTTCTTCCAGGATAGCCTGTCTGGTACACAGCTAGATTGGTTTTACAAGCTTGAGAGGTCAGAGGTACATAGTTGGGAGGATTTGGCAGCTGCCTTTTATCGCCAATATCAATATAACTCTGACTTGGCGCCAACCCGTACTCAGCTACAAAGTATGGGGATGGCCTCAAATGAGGGATTCAAAGAATACGCCCAGAAATGGCGCGACTTGGACGGAAGAGTGCAGCCACCTCTTTCTGATAGAGAGCTAGTTGATATGTTCTTGGGGACCCTATCTGGCCCGTTCTTCAACCATTTGATCGGGAGCTCTTCTGCAGGGTTTACCGAATTGATTCTGACTGACGAACGAGTGGAAGCTGGTATTAAGAATGGAAAGATTCAAAGGGAGGCCTCTGCCTCTACAACTGCTAAGAAATCATTTCCGGCCAAGAAGGAGGCAGCTGTTATATACTCTCAAAAAAGATCGGGAAGAGCTGAGCGCCGGCCGATTGTGGGGGCCGTAATGATCCAAAACTCATCAAATGATCAGCCTCGTAACAATCAGTCCAGACCTAACCAGCAACGGGTAGAACGGCCACGACGGCAGTTCACCCGCATCAATATGACGCCCGCAAAAGTTCTTCCCCATTTGTTGAAGTTGAATCTCACTACTATCAAAGAGGCACCAAAAAATGTGAACACATCTTCCCCACATTATCACCCTAATGCTAAATGCGCCTATCATTCTGACAGCATCGGGCATGACACCAACGATTGTTGGGCGCTTAAGCATAAAATTCAAGACTTGATAGATGGAAAAGAGGTTGAGTTCGATGCTCTAGAGAAACCAAACGTAATATCCGCTCCAATGCCGAAGCATGGTCGCAATGTCCATGCTATTGAAGAAGATTTGTATGTTTCTGCTGTTGATGATCTGATGACTCCACTGTTGACAATCAAGTTGAATCTGTTAAAGGCTGGGATTTTCTCAGGGTGTAAAGAAGACTGCTACTGTTGTTCCTCCCTACCAATCGATTGTCCATTGTTGAAGATAGGCATCCAAGGCCTAATTGACAGCCAACAAATTCTTTTCGAAAAGGTTCCTGCTACTCCAACCCCTATCAAAGATGTTTCAATAATCACCATTTCCACCAATCTTTCCAAGGTCCCTAAAAAGCTTGTTAAGATTACATCCTCTACGAAGTTTGTTCCTCTGAAAATAACCATGCCTGGGCCAGTCCCCTACAAATCTGACAAATCAATACCATGGAATTATGGTGGAGAAATCTACTACCATGGTGTTAAACAAGTTGAGATAACTGAAGAAAGCTCAGACGAAGAAGATACCGACATTGGAAACATTGCCGGTATGAGCAAGATTACCCGAAGTGGGAGAATATTTTCTCCAGAGATTTCCCCTCCAAAGGCCATCTTTGGACCCTCAGCTGCTGCCAAAGTTACTCCTGTACCGATAAAACTTCCTGCAAGAATTCCGTTGATTGAAGAAGCTGTTACTCCTGTGGTAGTCCCTCCTACTTCTGTTGATAAGGGGAAAGGGATCCAAGATGAGCTCGTCAGGACGAGGGCTCAACCATTGGTTATCCCCGAAACCTCTAAGAAAGAAATGGAGGAGATTCTGAAAATAATAAAGAAGAGTGATTATGACGTGGTGGAGCAACTGGGGCAAACCCCCTCGAAGATCTCCATGTTAGCTTTGCTGCTTTGTTCGGAGGCTCATGCCAAAGCATTGATAAGATTTCTGAAGACAGCCCATGTGCCCCAGGAAACCTCAGCCGATCAATTCCAGGATTGTGTAGCCAGCCTTACCGCAGACAACGGCTTGGGTTTCTCTGATGCTGACCTGACTCCGAAAGGAAGAAAGCACAATGACGCATTGCATGTGTCAGTTGAATTCCGAGGAACTACTCTTGCCCGTGTTTTGGTCGACACTGGTTCTTCTTTAAATGTGCTGCCTAAGAAAGCTCTCGACCGGTTGGATTGTGAAGGCTTGGAGCTGAAACCAAGTAATATCATTGTCAGGGCCTTTGACGGGTCTAAAAGAATGGTGCATGGGGAGGTCGACATCCCTATCAAGGTAGGAACTGAAGTATTCCACTCAACTTTCTATGTGATGGACATCCGTCCGTCATACTCTTGCTTGCTAGGAAGGCCGTGGATACATAATGCTGGTGCAGTCACCTCCTCTCTACATCAAATGCTGAAATACCCTGTCAAAGGAAAAATCATAACTGTACACGGTGAAGAGGAATATATGATCAGTCACCTGAACTCCTTTCGGTATGTGGAAGTAGAGGGCAAATTCATTGAAACACCATTCCAACACTTCGAGGAAATTGCTCCCGAAGTTGCAGTAGCAAAGGCAATAGCTGAAGAGCCCAAGCAGGTGGCCAAGATGGCATCTCTGAAGGATGCAAAGGCTGCAATGAAGGAGGGTAAGAGCTCAACATGGGTTCAGTTACCTGACTTTCCCCATAAAACAGACAAGTTTGGTTTGGGATTTACCACTGCGGGGCAAAAAGCTACGCGTCGCTCAAAAATTGAAAGGACACCCATCAAGATTTCTCCTCATGGAATCAATGCTTTGGAAGACGAAGACGAAGAGGGTAACATTGAAGATTGGATCTTCCCAACCATCGAAGGGGGACTACAAAACTGGGAGGCGAAAGACTTCATCCCCATTACTTTCATTAATCAGTAACTTATCTTTCGAACATTTCCTGTTAGTCTGTAATAATTACTTTTGAACAATCTGCACACTACTTTTTCACCTCATGCCTTTCCCGGGGCATGTAGGTCCATTTGTAAGGGTTTTGATTCTCTTCATATTCATATGTCATGTTTAATGATTCATTGGACGTTTTTCATTGATAAACTGCTGTGTTCATTTTCTTTCCTTTTGCATTTTTGTTTGTTTAAGGATGGCTATCCCTTACACACACCCACACTCACAAATGCAGGTACCCATCCACCCTGGATTCTATGGGTGACTATTCTGCTATGTCCTTCAACAACTCCGAAGATTTGGTCAATCAGGCTGAGTATGAAGATGACGAAGATTGTGAAGTACCAGGAGAGCTAGCCAGACTTCTACAACAAGAAGAGAGGGCCATCTTGCCTCACGAAGAGTTGTTGGAAACTGTCAATTTAGGAACAGAGGAAGACCGGAAGGAAGTACAAGTGGGTGCCAATCTGGAACCAAGTGTCAAGGAGCGTTTGGTACAGCTGTTGAATGAGTATGTTGAAATCTTCGCCTGGTCTTATGAAGACATGTCGGGTTTAGACACAGATATCGTGGTTCACCGTCTCCCTACAAGAGAGGATTGTCCACCGATCAAGCAAAAAGTCCGCTGAATGAGGCCCGACATGTCTGAAAAGATTAAAGCTGAAGTAATGAAGCAGTTCAACGCTGGCTTTCTGGCCGTTACATCCTATCCACAATGGGTTGCTAACATCGTGCCGATTCCTAAAAAAGATGGCAAGGTCAGAATGTGTGTGGACTATCGGGATTTGAACAGGGCTAGCCCTAAAGATGATTTTCCGCTACCGCATATCGACATTTTGATTGATAACACAGCTCAGCACAAGGTGTTTTCCTTCATGGATGGCTTCTCGGGCTATAACCAGATCAAAATGGCCCCCGAAGACATGGAGAAAACAACCTTTGTTACACAGTGGGGTACCTTCTGCTACAAGGTGATGCCGTTCAGACTGAAGAACGCAGGGGCAACTTATCAGCACATCATGGTGGCTTTGTTTCATGATATGATACATCATGAGATCGAAGTTTACGTAGACGACATGATAGCTCGATCACAAACAGAGGAGGAACACCTTGAACATTTGCAGAAGTTGTTTGCCAGGTTGAAAGAGTACAAACTCAGGCTGAATCCAAGTAAGTGCACTTTTGGAGTTAGGTCTGGTAAACTTCTAGGGTTTATTGTCAGCAACAAAGGCATTGAGGTCGATCCAGCAAAAGTGAAAGCAATACAAGAAATGCCTGCTCCCCGTACGGAAAAGGAGGTTAGAGGATTCTTGGGGCGCTTGAACTATATTGCCAGATTCATCTCTCATCTGACGTCTACCTGCGAGCCAACTTTCAAACTATTGAAGAAGGATCAGGTAATCGAATGGAACGACGATTACCAAGCTGCTTTTGATAAGATCAAGGAGTATTTGCTAGAACCTCCTATTCGGATGCCACCCGTCGAAGGAAGGCCGCTGATCATGTATTTGACCGTTTTGGATAACTCAATGGGGTGCGTATTGGGCCAGCATGACGAGTCTGGTCGAAAAGAGCATGCCATTTATTACCTTAGCAAAAAGTTTACCGACTGTGAGACTCGCTACTCACTGCTCGAGAAAACTTGTTGCGCTTTGGTATGGGCTGCTCGCCGACTAAGGCAGTATATGTTGACTCATACCACTCTGCTGATTTCCAAAATGGATCCTATCAAGTATATCTTCGAGAAGCCTGCTTTATCTGGAAGAATCGCTAGATGGCAAATGATCCTGACTGAGTATGACATCCAGTACACCACCCAAAAAGCTATAAAGGGGAGTGTACTAGCTGACTATCTAGCTCATCAAGATATCGAAGATTATCAATCCATGAGATTCGACTTCCCGGACGAGGACATCATGAATTTGGACAACATTGAAGGTAACGGACCGTATGACGGACCTAAAAATGGATCCCGATGGACCATGTACTTTGATGGTGCTTCAAATGCACTTGGAAACGGTATCGGTGCGGTGCTCATTTCCCCAGAAGGTTGCCACACACCTTTCACGACCCGACTTTACTTCAGCTGTACCAATAACATGGCTGAATATGAAGCTTGCATTTTTGGTCTCAAGGCTGCTATTGACCTGGGGATCAAATCTTTGATCGTATTTGGGGACTCGGCTTTGGTTATCAGTCAAATAAAAGGAGAGTGGGATACCAAGCATCCTAATATTATCCCATACAAAGAACATGTCCTGACATTGCTGCCTCATTTCGAGCAAATCACCTTCGAGCATTTCCCGCGAGAAGAGAATCAGCTAGCAGATGCTCTGGCTACAATGTCTTCCATGTTTAAACTCAACTGGGATAACGAGGCTCCCCAAATCACCATTGAGCGAATGGACGAACCTGCGCATTGTCATGAGATTAATACCGAAGAAGTAGTGGAACAACCCTGGTTTCACGAAATCAAAAGGTATCTCCAGACTAGAGAATATCCCGAAGGAGCTTCCGTAAACGACAAGAAGTTCCTAAGGAAATTTGCTGCCAAGTTCTTCCTGAGCAACGACATCCTCTATAAACGCAGCCATGATTGTGTTTTACTCCAATGTGTGGATAAAGCTGAAGCAGAGTTAATCATGACTGAGATGCACAGTGGTACGTTTGGCACCCACTTGAGCAGGCATACGATGGCTAAGAAGATTCTAAGGGCAGGCTATTACTGGTCTACCATGGAAGCTGATTGCCATCAACATTCCCGTACTCGCCAAAAATGTCAAGTCTACGCTGACAAGATTCATATTCCTCCTGTTCCTCTCAACGTTCTGACAGCTCCTTGGCCATTCGCAATGTGGGGCATTGACATGATTGGAGAGATCAAGCCCACAGCGTCCAATGGACATCGCTTCATCCTGGTTGCTATTGACTACTTCACCAAATGGGTCGAAGCAGCTTCCTTCGCCTCTATTACTAAAAATGTGGTCGCCCGCTTCATCAAGCAAAATCTCATATGCCGGTATGGTGTCCCCGACAGGATCATCACAGACAACGGTACAAATCTGAATAATACTATGATCATCGCTCTATGCGAACAGTTCAAGATTTATCATCACAATTCATCTCCCTATCGGCCGAAGATGAACGATGCTGTTGAAGCTGCGAACAAAAACATTAATAAGATCATTCAGAAAATGACAGTCACCTACAAGGACTGGCATGAGATGCTACCGTTTTCTCTGCATGGATACCGTACCACGGCACGTACTTCAACCGGGGCAACCCCATTTTCTTTGGTAAATGGCATGGAAGCTGTCCTGCCCATGGAAGTTCAGATTCCTTCTTTAAGGATTATGAAGGACGCTGGTTTGAATAAAGACGATTGGATTCAAACCCGACTTGATCAACTCAATTTGATCGACGAGAAACGACTCGCTGCTGTTTGCCATGGTCAGACGTACCAAAAACGGATGATCAAGGCCTTTAACAAGAAAGTCAGGCGTCAAATATATCAAGTCGGAGATCTCGTAATCAAGCGGATTATCTTGCCGCAAAGTGATCCCAGGGGCAAATGGACTCCTACTTACGAAGGACCATTTATAATCAAGAGCATATTTTCTGGTGGTGCAATGATTCTGACCACCATGGACGGCGACGATTTGCCGCACCCTGCGAACGCAAACATAGTCAAAAGATACTACGCATAAAAATCACCCGACAAGTCGAAAACCCGAAAGGGAGGCTTGGGCAAAAAAGGGTTTCCCGGTGAACCGAAAACCCGAAAGGGCGGTTCAGGCAAAAATTAGGGATAAAACAAAAAAAATCTGTACACCCGGCAAGTTGAAAACCCGAAAGGGCGACTTGGGCAAAAAAGGGTTTCCCGGTGGGTCGAAAACCCGAAAGGGCGATTCAGGCAAAAGTTAGGGAATTAAAGCGTATGACTATGTCTCGTCGGGTCACTTTAAGGACAATCTCTTCATCAACCAGCTCCAAGCTTCTGATCAGTCCAGTCACCGACAAACGAAGCATTGAATGGACAGATATTCAGAGTTGTGAAGGCTATAGCAGAATGGAATCCCATGGAATTGTTGCACATAGCCATCTTTCTTTTGTATAAAATTTTCAATTTTTACGACGACATCCTCTTACTAGGATGCCTGTCTCCTTTGTACAAAAATACTCATAGAAAGTTAATACAAATATTTTTCCAAATACAGAAATTTGTTTTGTCTTCCTTTTTCTCTTTTGCACTTATGTTTTATTTGAGAAACGCCCAATGTTTTGTTAAATAGGCATATGCATTTGAACATAATCATTTTCCTTACAAATCTAGAAAGATGATTACTGATAGGTTGAAAGTACATATAGGTATCTTGATGCCCTTTCAGAAGGAATCACCAACAGTTCTAAACTCCAAATTCCTCAACAAAGTCAGAATCCGGAACTTATTTCCCCAAACAGAGTTAAACTTCAGGATCTTCAGCAGAGCAGAAGCTTACTCAAAATTGATTTCCCCAGCCAGAGAGCCTCCCAGAACTCAATTCCCCACAGAATTAAATTTCAGAATCCCTAGTGGAGCCTTATAATCTGAAAACACTATCCCCAGCGGAGCTAAAACTTCCAACTATCAATCCCCAGCGGAACCAAACTAGTGAACCTTCTCCCCACGGAGATACTTCCCACCAGACTGAAGATTCTCAGTCTTACGTCCCCAGCATAAGTCCACCAGGTTCTAAACTCCCCAGTAGAGATCATCAGAATTCTCTTACCCCGCAAGTCACCAAGGAGTTCCAATCCCCAGTAGTGGTCCTAAGATCCCTCAACAATTGAAGATTTTGTTCCCCAAGCAGTCAGTAGTCAACAAGGGTGTCTCATCCTCAACAATAAAAAATTCTTGCAATCCCCTGCGGCAGTCAAGGATTCACTTTCTCCGACAGCAGTCAAGATTCTATTATCTCCAGCCATCCAGGATTCATCTATCCTCAGCAAGACAACTGTGATCGGTGGATCTGGAACTGACTGTTTAACGCTGGTTCGCGAAATGTCGCGGAAGCAAGAGTCGCCACCGTCTTTTATTTTCTCCAAATGGAAAGGACAAAAGCACAGAAAAATTCCTTTAAAGAGATTGCTCTCGGTTCGGGAGGTAGGTTATAGAAAGGGAAGGTGTTAGCACCCTTTCTATCCATGGTTATCCATGGGCTCTTAGATACTTGCTCATTGTGTTTTCAAAATTGTTTGCTTGCTTTTCAATGTGGGTTTAAAAGTTTCTTTTGAAAAATTTCAGATCGACTCATACGTCAGAGTGTTTGAAAAGTTTGCTTTGAAAGCTTTTGAAAATGTGTCAGTGTGAAAAGATTTTGTTTTGTTTGAAATTAGAGCAAGTATCCTTGAGAACCTACCTACCCTAAGGAATTCGTCTGTGTAAGAGTCCTTAAAAGTAGTGCCATCCCACCATTGAGAGGTAGGTAGCACCACCGTTGGAGGTGTTCGGGTCAATTCGAGTTTTAGGGACGTGGTGATCACCAGAGCAATGGGAAGACACCTTAGAAGCTACCCTCATGCCAGGTTCCCGGATCATGAGGACTTACTAAGACATCCTCTACTCGACGACCACCTTTCGAAAGGCAACAGCGAG
This sequence comes from Vicia faba, assembly GCA_948472305.1. Taxonomy (NCBI): domain Eukaryota; kingdom Viridiplantae; phylum Streptophyta; class Magnoliopsida; order Fabales; family Fabaceae; genus Vicia; species Vicia faba. Next base: position 458,714,381 of record OX451739.1, on the reverse strand, counting down.
GCGTACCCTAGGGGTGGTGTGTGCGATTCGTGTGTCGTTTTCAGATATTCGTCTTGTCATGTTTGTTGTGATCTACGCTTGATTTTAATTTGGACATTCATTCTTTCATGCTTGGTTAACAGTTAAATATTTTGCGAGGAAATAAATCTAAACTATTACAAATGGCGCGGGTCCACATCGCCAAAATTAACCCGGACCCGATTTTGCGGAAAATAAATAATGCAAAGTAAATAAAGTGTGAGAAGTTTAAATTACATGGCTTTGGGAGAGATACAGAATTATTTAAACGATTATAAAATAAATGCGCGAAATAAAGAAATTAAAACAAAAATTAGGGCGTTGGACCCTTTTGCAAACAATTAAAATTAATGAGAATTAAAGATTAAATGATTAAATGATTTTTTTGGTATTTTTTATATTTTTTAGATTTAATAAGGAAAAGAAATTAATTGAAATTAAATTAAAAGACAAACCCTAATTCTAATGTTTTTATTTATTATGAAAGAATTAAATTAAGATCTAAATTAAACCTAAAATTTATTATGTACAATTTTTAATTTATGAAAATAAAATAATAAATAAATAATATTGTTATTCTGAAAAAAAGGGAAAATTAAAAAAGAAAATAAAAAGATATTAAACCTAAATTCTATTTTTGGTGTTTTTTATTAAAAAGATTAAAACTATAACCTAATTATACTAAATATTTACATATATTAATTTATTGATGAAAATAATTAAAATTAAAAATTATATTTTTATTTGGACATTTTTTATTTTTATGATGTTTTTGTATTTTGTAAAAAAAAGAGAAAATTAAATAATTAAAGCAATAAAAATAAATCACACAATAATTAAAATAATAAAAAAAGATAAGGAAAGCAAACCAGAGTGGGGTGTTGCCCCAAATAAGGAGGTATAAATTTGAGAGGCCTGGCCCAATAAGCTGGAAATTGGTTGACTTTCTAGGATCATGTGTGGCATATTGACTTGCGTATGGTATGTCCTCTGCACTGGAGCCATTGATCTGCATCCATTAGGCACGTGGACTTTTGGATCTTGACACACATGGTATGCCTCAACGCTTATGCTGCATGGGATCAATTATTGAAAAAATATATTAAGCATTTGCCAGACCTGGGACTTGAACCCAGGTCTTTGAGGTCACAAGCACAACACTTAACCACTGAACCAAACGCGCTAATTGATATATTGTTATAAACAAATAATGAAAAAGCGAAATCAACGGTAAGTAATTAAAACGCGCGCCAATTTGAATTGGCCAGTTAGCAATGGACACGATGCCATCGTCTTCCTCACCCTGCAAAACAAAACACTATGGCCACGGTTTTAGAAGCGTTGCAGAAAGGTGCCTACTGAAAAATAGCGATTAGAACCCTGGGCATCATAAATTGTTCGCGAGATATGTGTTTGCTTCGTCTTAACCTGCTCGACTCAACCATGATACTCACAAGTCCTAATTTTTCCTCTATGCAAAATCCCCAATTCAAGCAACCTGTAACCCTAAAAAACGCACATGGTGGATTCGTATATATGACATAAAAAAGCAATTGAATGTAATGGTTAGCTCAGAAACATCATTATAAACAAGAATCCACAAAGAAAAATGCACAAGGATGCTTAATTTATGCTATGTGATTTCAAAATTTTCAAGGTACGGTTGGACTCATGGATACCAGTTCAGGATGTTTTTGCTGTTGTTAATGATTGGAATATGTCCAAGGATGTCTCAGGATGCTAATGGAATCAAGATTGAAGCTTGAATCGACCTCTAAGCTAGTTTTCAGTCTTGAGTTTTTTTGTGAAAAATTTCAATATGGCAAATGTTCTTGGGGCGCAGCTTGCAGTCTAGTAACATTAGGGTTCTCATGCTGAGTATGTATAGAGACTATTAGGTTAAAAACATTGCACAAAATCCTTTGCCATGATGATTTCAATCTTTGATTTGTTAAGGATCTTTTCTAATCTTTTTCTCATGCATTTTGGTTCAATCATGATCAATTAGCACCAAATCTTGCCTATTTAAGATATGCACGAAATATTAAGAATAAACATGCATGAAAAGATTTTTTTAGGTTAAGTTTGATATTTTTCATATATTAAAATCATTTAAATGAATATAAATTAATATTAATTCAAATAAATAATTAAAAAATATGAGAATACTTCCCTTTGGGCCTAGTGGTCGTGCATAGGCTTGGCATGAAGAAACTTGGAAGAAAAATGGGCCCATTTGCATTTTTAGGCCTTTTGCATCAATGTTGACTTTCAAAATTTTCCAAAAATTTCCCAACTTCCACAAGGCATAACTTGGTCAATTTTTAAGATTTTCACATGTTCTTGGACATTTTGGAAAGGTCTTTGAGTCCTTTAACCAATGCCTTTGGTCCCATGTCATTTTGATTTACCAATCTCAAGTTATGGCCTTTGACTTAAAGTCACTTTTTGTTGACTTTTGAAAATGACCTATAATGTTGAAATTGATAACTTTTTGTGAGAGCATTTCTTGGACTTGGAACATGAAGATGAATTGTAGGAAATGTCTTTCTCTTCAAAATGAGCTTTGGATGGCATTTTTCTGATAATCCATGTGAAAGTTATGCCCTGGTCAATTTCAGTTGACTTTTTCAGCTGTCCAAATATAGCAACTTTTGCATCTTTGATGATTTCTGAGCCAAATTTTGAGAATCATGATCAAGCATTGATCAAATGATGTTTGTGGCTTCAAAATGATATATTGACCAAAAATTTGAACTTTTGACTGTCAAATGACCATTTTGCCCCTACAGTTGACTGTAGTGCAATTTAGGGTTTTGACTGTGCAATCTTGAGCTGAATGCCTTGAAACTTGACATGAAGACACTTGACCATCTTTTTAAGCATATGAGACTTTATTGGGCCTTTGAAAACTTCATTTGCTTGACCAGAACTCAAACCCTAGTTTTGACTGTATAGGAGACAGTTGAGCTGCACAACCCTGGGGGAATTTTGTGACCTTGACTTGGCAAGTTCTTGATGAATATGGGAGGGCAAATTTTGGGGTACAACAGTTGCCCCTGTTCAATCTTCTTAGACCTGAGGATGCAGATTGGCTGACGTGCCTTTCGTAATCCGAGGGTAGAAGATGATTGGACACTAGAGTGCCCAGAAATTTGCGCTCACATAGTTGCAATGATGATGAGGGAATGGGCTTATAGATGCCATTTGGATGTTGCTTGGATAGGATGATGGGCTTATAGATGCCATCTGGACGTTGATCGCGTAGGAGATTCCTTAGCGAGAACCTGCATACCTGCAAAACAGAAAAATAAGTACCTGACACGTTGCAGGAGCTGATTTTAGATGCTTGATATAGATATGTCCTGACTGGTTACAAGAGCTGAGTCTGGAGCTTCAAACGTTGATGAATGAACCAGGGATGGTTACTGCCTTAGCATGGATGGTAAGAGAATCCTGAATGATTTCAAACTTCAACAACGCTTGTTGAGAAAATCTTGGTGAGGATTACCATCTTCGTAGTGTCAGGAAGAGAACCAAAGGACATTATAATCTCAAAGGGAGTCACCTCACTCACCGTTGGAGAGGGAACTATAGGAAATTATAATCTGGAAGGAAATATCACCTCACTCGTTATTGGAGAGGGGACCATAAGAGAATATCACCTCACGCTCATGCCGGAGAGGGGAACATCTGAAGAAGGAATTACCACCTCACACGCCGTTGGAGAGGGGACCATAAGAGAATATCACCTCACGCTCATGCCGGAGAGGGGAACATCTGAAGAAGGAATTACCACCTCACACGCCGTTGGAGAGGGGACCATAAGAGAATATCACCTCACGCTCATGCCGGAGAGGGAAACATCTGAAGAAGGAATTACCACCTCACACGCCGTTGGAGAGGGGACCATAAGAGAATATCACCTCACGCTCATGCCGGAGAGGGAAACATCTGAAGAAGGAATTACCACCTCACACGCCGTTGGAGAGGGGACCATAAGAGAATATCACCTCACGCTCATGCCGGAGAGGGGAACATCTGAAGAAGGAATTACCACCTCACACGCCGTTGGAGAGGGGACCATAAGAGAATATCACCTCACGCTCATGCCGGAGAGGGGAACATCTGAAGAAGGAATTACCACCTCACACGCCGTTGGAGAGGGGACCATAAGAGAATATCACCTCACGCTCATGCCGGAGAGGGGAACATCTGAAGAAGGAATTACCACCTCACACGCCGTTGGAGAGGGGACCATAAGAGAATTATCACCTCACGCTCATGCCGGAGAGGGGAACATCTGAAGAAGGAATTACCACCTCACACGCCGTTGGAGAGGGGACCATAAGAGAATATCACCTCACGCTCATGCCGGAGAGGGGAACATCTGAAGAAGGAATTACCACCTCACACGCCGTTGGAGAGGGGACCATAAGAGAATATCACCTCACGCTCATGCCGGAGAGGGGAACATCTGAAGAAGGAATTACCACCTCACACGCCGTTGGAGAGGGGACCATAAGAGAATATCACCTCACGCTCATGCCGGAGAGGGGAACATCTGAAGAAGGAATTACCACCTCACACGCCGTTGGAGAGGGGACCATAAGAGAACTTCTACTGAGTCTTTATCAGAAAAATCTGTTTGGAGTCGATTTAACTGGACTGAAGAAGTTCTTGAAATATGTTTGAGAATTTCAACTGCATCTTTCCTGCAAGGTAAAGGTCAGTTATATGCAATGCATGATATGGATCAAGCAATGATGTTATCAATATAAATGAGACTTGTATGATGCAATACGTTATGCATGCTATAATGATGTATGTGATGATTCATGTATGTTTTCGTCTAGGAAAATAAATCTTTGACGGGTGCCGGGAAGTCATATCTTGGGCTGATATTGAGGAAGAGATTTTGCTTCCGCTGTGGATGATTCGTTGCAAGAATACCGGTAGGAGAAGATAACTCCGTTGAGGAATAAACTTGGCAAGTGAAATAATTCTGCGGGAGAAAAGGTACTCTAGCGATCATACTGGGGAGTGCTACTCTGTGGGGATAGCGATGCTTTGCTGAGTTGATGAAGATAACTCCGCTGGGGATATCCTTGTTGTCGGAAGTGTTGATAGACTTCGCTGGGGGTAGGAAGATACTTTGCCGAGGACGCTCTTTCCGTGGCTTTTGGCTGAGGATAACCCAGTTATATCCTGTTACGGAAATAACTCTTTAAATCAAGCCGGGACGACGCGTTCGTGCTCTGCGAGGGGATAAGCTTCCAGCATCTACTGGGGATAAGCTTACTGCTTGAGGGATATGACTTCCCACTTTGTTGGTGAAGCTGGATTGGACTCTTCTGGGGAGTTTGATATGCTGGGGAAAATGATTCCTTTGAATGGTGGTATACCGCCGGGGAACAATCTTTAGACCAAGACTGCCGGGGATACTTGTTAAGAATATATGTATTGCTGCTGAGGAATGTTTGAGATCGGCTGGAGGATACTCAATTCCCTTGATATTTGACAATTTTGCTTGGAGAGAGATGTACTGTTTTGCTGAACTACTCTCTGGGGAATTAAGATCCTCGGTCATGTTCCCTAGCTGAACCTACCTTGGTACCTTGGAGGATAGAACAATTAGACTGCTCAGACCAACTTCATTGCCCCTGTTTCCGTGGGAGAAGATACTGGTGGAGTCTTGATAACTGCCTTTTGACAAACCTTCTTCTGATAGGCAAGTGGCGAAATGACAGGACATAGTCGTACGCTTTGATCCCTAACTTTTGCCTGGACTGCCCTTTCGGGTTTTCAGTCCACCGGGATACCCATTTTTGCCCAAGCCGCCTTTTCAGGTTTTCGACTTGTCGGGTGTACAATTTTTTTCATTTCATCCCTTGTTTTTGCCCGAACCCTTTTGGTTCGCCGGGAAGCCCTTGTTTTTGCCTAGGTGTGTCAACCTAGCGGGTCTTTGATTGTGCGCAGTGCTTTTTCGACTATGTCCGCGTTCTTAGAATGCAAGTAGGTGCCCCTGGCTGCTTGTGTTGCCATATTACCAGAAAGTGTCTGATCGGGCAAGATTCGTTGCTGGATTGCCCCAAGTGACTCAGGCAGAGATTTGCCCCAGGCTTTTTGGCCTTTTGAGAGATTCTCTGGATCTTGACTTAACTGCCCCAGATGATGGACAATAGTCATGTCTGCCCCTTGATTGGAAGTGCTTTTGTTCATCAGGCATTCATCGTGCGAACTTCTATGCTGTTCAAACAAAAAGTCATATGCAAACAATGTTATATCAAAAATGCAAAGCTTATGTCTGTCTTGAAGATTTTGAAAATGCATTCTTTTCATACAACAAGTGAATGTTTGTAAAACGTGATGTCAACTCCGTATTTACTGTAGGCCTTAAGGAGTCAGGATACCTTTCGTAACAGTATGCTTTCGAACTAACCCATGCTTCAGCTAGGACTTTTAAGGGTTATAACGTGGCCTGGTTCACGGTTTAAGAAACAAAGGATAAAGGCTCAAATTTTATTTGTACCCACCCGCTCTTCGTGATGTTCTCCAAACCTAAACTCAGTTGATCGTGCGTTAGATCTTGTTTGAGTCTTTGCTCTGATTTTCCGGTGATGGTTCGGATGTTGACAATTTATTCTGACTAGGCAGTCATTCTTTTGTTTTTGTTGAGGGTTTGTAGGACCTCTTTCTTTGTCTGATTTTTGTTATCCCTTTTCTTTTTTTGCCTGAACTGTTTCTTTTGTGATTACAGTCAGCGGGATGCCCCCGTTTTCTAAGTCTCCTTCATGGGTTTTGACTTAATGACTGCCTTTCTTTATTGATTATTCGGAACCATCACTGTCTTTCTTTGTTTTGTAAGGATCTTTTTGGTGCCATTCGTTATGTACTTGGATCAACTGAGAGAACTACCCTGCCCCAGGTTATGATAAAGGGTTTTAAATTTCGAAAAGAAAAACTCCTACTTCTTTGGCTCAATGGGGGTAACGAGGGATTATCTTCCTTATAACTCCAGTGTTTAGGAATTGAAACAATGCCTGTACCTCATCAGCGGGGTCTGTTCAAAAGCATACTGTAAAGATCGTGGTATCGTTTTCGTCATCCTCCCTCAAGAGGCTTAGGATTAAAGATCAAGAGTCGACATCAGAAAAAATATGAAAACAGTTTGCATATAGTGAATGCGAATATATTGATTCAAAACAGACATAAGCGATGCATTAATGAAATAACAACGTTTGACATGAATAAATGTTTAGACAATCAAAGAAAAATGCAACTTGAACATTCGAATGAACAAAAGTTTTCTAGTTTGAATTAGTCACTTCAGATGAGAGATTCTCAGCAGAAGCATTTCATTTGGCCACCCGGCATGAACTCCAGCACCCTTCCGTCGATCAAGTCCTGGATCTTGTTCTTCAAGCTCCAACAGTCATTAGTGTCATGTCCAGGACTGTCAGAATGGTAAGCACATCTTTCATCAGGGTTGTAAGTGGGAGCAGAGGTGTCAGGATTCTGGGGAGGACCCTTTAAGGTAATCAGATTGACCTCCAACAAGCGTTTCAGCATTAGAGATGATGGTATGCCAGTCTCAGTGAAATGTCTTCCAGGCGTGTATCGCTTGCGTCGATTACCCCGTTGATACTGGGCTTGTGAAGTAGTAGCAATTTGGAGAGGTTCATTCTTCACCATACCAGACTTTGGTCCTCTTGGTGGCTGATCAAAGACTTGGTCCCTGACTTGGGCTGGTTGCTTCATATCTTGATGAAGTTGACTGATCATGGCCCTCAGCTCTCCTTGCTCCTGAGCTAAACCTTGAATGAGGGCCCTTTGCCCCAGCATCTGGGTTTTCAATGTGTCTACCTCAGCTTGTAGACGTTTCAGTTGTTCGTCCTTGTCATCTTCAGGACTCTTTCTGGTCAGATTCCCCATGAGGAGTGCCCTCAACTCTTCCTGCCCCTTGGATAGACCTAGGAAGATTTCCCTGAACTGAGTCTCTTGAGCATGAAGACCCTGGTTACCTTGTTGGGAAGCCATTGCTGAAATAAACAGCGAGAAGGGTAAGTGACCTGCAACAAGGATACCTGCTATGCAATGATGTGTATGATATGCATGCAATGTTTTCAAGGACCTCGCGGGGTAAACAAGAAAGTTTGTTAGCATTTGGATCCGGTAGCTTGATTGAAGGAACTGCATGTTGTTGAGAGTCCTTCTTCAAGGTCAAAGGCTCACCATATCAAGTGGGTCATAGCCCCTGACAACCTTGGCTAGGGGAACCTTCTTCAAGTGTCAAAGCTCACCATATCAAGTGGGTCATAGCCTCTGACAACTTTGGCTGGAGGAAAATAAATCCTCTTTGCCCCTTACTAGATGTTTGATTCATCATGACCTGCATCACAAGCCCTTGAGATCCTTGAAATGGGTTAGGATGTATGCAATGGTATGTAATGGTATGATGTCATGCTATGCATGGGGTGATGTAGGTAAACCCTGTTATGAGTCCCAATTAAGGACTATAAACAGACCCTGCAAGAAATTCAGTATACTTTGTTATGAGTCCCAATTAAGGACTATAAACAACACCTGCAAGAGATCTAGTAAACCCTGTTATGAGTCCCAGTTAAGGACTATAAACAACACCTGCAAGAAATCTAGTAAACCCTGTTATGAGTCCCAGTTAAGGACTATAGACAACACCTGCAAGAAATTCGGTAAACCCTGTCATGAGTCCTAGTTAAGGACTATAAACAGAACCTGCAAGTGGTTAGTACACCCTGTTATAAGTCCCAATTAAGGACTATGAACCAAACCTGCAAGACATCAAGGGTCAGATAATAAGCATGCAAGTAGTCAAGTACGAAGGCACGCAAGTCACACAAGAGAAACCCTTAGAGTTTAAGGCCAGTATGGGGTCTGGGTATTACCCTCTTGAAGTTGGTGGGTTCAACCTGTCCTAATCAAAGTAACCGGGTTCTAAGGTTCCCAATATCACGGGATTGCTTTCATTGTTCATCGTTTCGATTTAGCCACTGGACTGGCGACCGAAATATTCCAGGAAAGCAACCCTCAATTGAGCGTAGTATCGAGTATCCACCAACCTCGGACTGCACCAAAGTCAGTTATCTCACTACCCTAAAGAGGCCAAGATAGTTCAATTAAGGTTCCTAAGGTCTGTTGATGCTTCACGACACCACGCGGAGGCCCCGTACTCTCCTTGACTGAACTCAAGGGTTACCGGTACACACCAAAGTGCCACATCAACGTAGCAGACTGTTTCAACCGTGTCGGTATACCCCGCACAGTTCCCTCACAGCCTTGTTGCTACTTTCTAAGAAAGGTATCCCCCAGATCCGGGTTTAGGATCTATAGAACTCCCAAGCAACCCACAATTTAAAGCACACAAGGAAAACAATTGAAAACATAGTTATAAGCTAGCCCTAAGGTACACCTCACTTTATAAAGTATCCCCAGCAGAGTCGCCAGTTCTGTGATCGGTGGATCTGGAACTGACTGTTTAACGCTGGTTCGCGAAATGTCGCGGAAGCAAGAGTCGCCACCGTCTTTTATTTTCTCCAAATGGAAAGGACAAAAGCACAGAAAAATTCCTTTAAAGAGATTGCTCTCGGTTCGGGAGGTAGGTTATAGAAAGGGAAGGTGTTAGCACCCTTTCTATCCATGGTTATCCATGGGCTCTTAGATACTTGCTCATTGTGTTTTCAAAATTGTTTGCTTGCTTTTCAATGTGGGTTTAAAAGTTTCTTTTGAAAAATTTCAGATCGACTCATACGTCAGAGTGTTTGAAAAGTTTGCTTTGAAAGCTTTTGAAAATGTGTCAGTGTGAAAAGATTTTGTTTTGTTTGAAATTAGAGCAAGTATCCTTGAGAACCTACCTACCCTAAGGAATTCGTCTGTGTAAGAGTCCTTAAAAGTAGTGCCATCCCACCATTGAGAGGTAGGTAGCACCACCGTTGGAGGTGTTCGGGTCAATTCGAGTTTTAGGGACGTGGTGATCACCAGAGCAATGGGAAGACACCTTAGAAGCTACCCTCATGCCAGGTTCCCGGATCATGAGGACTTACTAAGACGTCCTCTACTCGACGACCACCTTTCGAAAGGCAACAGCGAGGCGTACCCTAGGGGTGGTGTGTGCGATTCGTGTGTCGTTTTCAGATATTCGTCTTGTCATGTTTGTTGTGATCTACGCTTGATTTTAATTTGGACATTCATTCTTTCATGCTTGGTTAACAGTTAAATATTTTGCGAGGAAATAAATCTAAACTATTACAAATGGCGCGGGTCCACATCGCCAAAATTAACCCGGACCCGATTTAGCGGAAAATAAATAATGCGAAGTAAATAAAGTGTGAGAAGTTTAAATTACATGGCTTTGGGAGAGATACAGAATTATTTAAACGATTATAAAATAAATGCGCGAAATAAAGAAATTAAAACAAAAATTAGGGCGTTGGACCCTTTTGCAAACAATTAAAATTAATGAGAATTAAAGATTAAATGATTAAATGATTTTTTTGGTATTTTTTATATTTTTTAGATTTAATAAGGAAAAGAAATTAATTGAAATTAAATTAAAAGACAAACCCTAATTCTAATGTTTTTATTTATTATGAAAGAATTAAATTAAGATCTAAATTAAACCTAAAATTTATTATGTACAATTTTTAATTTATGAAAATAAAATAATAAATAAATAATATTGTTATTCTGAAAAAAAGGGAAAATTAAAAAAGAAAATAAAAAGATATTAAACCTAAATTCTATTTTTGGTGTTTTTTATTAAAAAGATTAAAACTATAACCTAATTATACTAAATATTTACATATATTAATTTATTGATGAAAATAATTAAAATTAAAAATTATATTTTTATTTGGACATTTTTTATTTTTATGATGTTTTTGTATTTTGTAAAAAAAAGAGAAAATTAAATAATTAAAGCAATAAAAATAAATCACACAATAATTAAAATAATAAAAAAAGATAAGGAAAGCAAACCAGAGTGGGGTGTTGCCCCAAATAAGGAGGTATAAATTTGAGAGGCCTGGCCCAATAAGCTGGAAATTGGTTGACTTTCTAGGATCATGTGTGGCATATTGACTTGTGTATGGTATGTCCTCTGCACTGGAGCCATTGATCTGCATCCATTAGGCACGTGGACTTTTGGATCTTGACACACATGGTATGCCTCAACGCTTATGCTGCATGGGATCAATTATTGAAAAAATATATTAAGCATTTGCCAGACCTGGGACTTGAACCCAGGTCTTTGAGGTCACAAGCACAACACTTAACCACTGAACCAAACGCGCTAATTGATATATTGTTATAAACAAATAATGAAAAAGCGAAATCAACGGTAAGTAATTAAAACGCGCGCCAATTTGAATTGGCCAGTTAGCAATGGACACGATGCCATCGTCTTCCTCACCCTGCAAAACAAAACACTATGGCCACGGTTTTAGAAGCGTTGCAGAAAGGTGCCTACTGAAAAATAGCGATTAGAACCCTGGGCATCATAAATTGTTCGCGAGATATGTGTTTGCTTCGTCTTAACCTGCTCGACTCAACCATGATACTCACAAGTCCTAATTTTTCCTCTATGCAAAATCCCCAATTCAAGCAACCTGTAACCCTAAAAAACGCACATGGTGGATTCGTATATATGACATAAAAAAGCAATTGAATGTAATGGTTAGCTCAGAAACATCATTATAAACAAGAATCCACAAAGAAAAATGCACAAGGATGCTTAATTTATGCTATGTGATTTCAAAATTTTCAAGGTACGGTTGGACTCATGGATACCAGTTCAGGATGTTTTTGCTGTTGTTAATGATTGGAATATGTCCAAGGATGTCTCAGGATGCTAATGGAATCAAGATTGAAGCTTGAATCGACCTCTAAGCTAGTTTTCAGTCTTGAGTTTTTTTGTGAAAAATTTCAATATGGCAAATGTTCTTGGGGCGCAGCTTGCAGTCTAGTAACATTAGGGTTCTCATGCTGAGTATGTATAGAGACTATTAGGTTAAAAACATTGCACAAAATCCTTTGCCATGATGATTTCAATCTTTGATTTGTTAAGGATCTTTTCTAATCTTTTTCTCATGCATTTTGGTTCAATCATGATCAATTAGCACCAAATCTTGCCTATTTAAGATATGCACGAAATATTAAGAATAAACATGCATGAAAAGATTTTTTTAGGTTAAGTTTGATATTTTTCATATATTAAAATCATTTAAATGAATATAAATTAATATTAATTCAAATAAATAATTAAAAAATATGAGAATACTTCCCTTTGGGCCTAGTGGTCGTGCATAGGCTTGGCATGAAGAAACTTGGAAGAAAAATGGGCCCATTTGCATTTTTAGGCCTTTTGCATCAATGTTGACTTTCAAAATTTTCCAAAAATTTCCCAACTTCCACAAGGCATAACTTGGTCAATTTTTAAGATTTTCACATGTTCTTGGACATTTTGGAAAGGTCTTTGAGTCCTTTAACCAATGCCTTTGGTCCCATGTCATTTTGATTTACCAATCTCAAGTTATGGCCTTTGACTTAAAGTCACTTTTTGTTGACTTTTGAAAATGACCTATAATGTTGAAATTGATAACTTTTTGTGAGAGCATTTCTTGGACTTGGAACATGAAGATGAATTGTAGGAAATGTCTTTCTCTTCAAAATGAGCTTTGGATGGCATTTTTCTGATAATCCATGTGAAAGTTATGCCCTGGTCAATTTCAGTTGACTTTTTCAGCTGTCCAAATATAGCAACTTTTGCATCTTTGATGATTTCTGAGCCAAATTTTGAGAATCATGATCAAGCATTGATCAAATGATGTTTGTGGCTTCAAAATGATATATTGACCAAAAATTTGAACTTTTGACTGTCAAATGACCATTTTGCCCCTACAGTTGACTGTAGTGCAATTTAGGGTTTTGACTGTGCAATCTTGAGCTGAATGCCTTGAAACTTGACATGAAGACACTTGACCATCTTTTTAAGCATATGAGACTTGATTGGGCCTTTGAAAACTTCATTTGCTTGACCAGAACTCAAACCCTAGTTTTGACTGTATAGGAGACAGTTGAGCTGCACAACCCTGGGGGAATTTTGTGACCTTGACTTGGCAAGTTCTTGATGAATATGGGAGGGCAAATTTTGGGGTACAACAACAACTCTTCAACTTACATGCGCATTCATTACATTCATATCATAAACATTGATATGACATATATTGCATCATACATTTCATGCAACATAACTTTGTGTTCAGCTAACATTTTGTCCTTTTCAGGATAAGAATAAAAGGCTATCATTAACAATTATTCAAATGCAGTTCTACACGGGCTCATCATCAGGCAACCCTACACCGGTTCCTTTTCAACTTCAAGACTTCTGAAAACAGTTTACGGGTTCTCCAGACACGGATGTTAACCTATCGCTTGTTCAGATTCTTCAACTTTTGAAAACAGTTTACGGACGCTTCCCAACAATGGATGCTGCTCTATTGCTTATTCAACTTCAAGACTTCTGAAAACAGTTTACGGGTTCTCCAGACACGGATGTTAACCTATCGCTTGTTCAGATTCTTCAACTTTTGAAAACAGTTTACGGACGCTTCCCAACAACGGATGTTGCTCTATTGCTTATTCAACTTCAAGACTTCTGAAAACAGTTTACGGGTTCTCCAGACACGGATGTCAACCTATCGCTTGTTCAGATTCTTCAACTTTTAAAAACAGTTTACGAACGCTTCCCAACAACGGATGCTGCTCTGTTGCTTATTCAACTTCAAGACTTCTGAAAACAGTTTACGGGTTCTCCAGACACGGATGTTAACCTATCGCTTGTTCAGATTCTTCAACTTTTGAAAACAGTTTACGGACGCTTCCCAACAACGGATGTTGCTCTATTGCTTATTCAACTTCAAAACTTCTGAAAACAGTTCACATGTTCTCCAGATACGGATGTTAACCTATCGCTTGTTCAGATTCTTCAACTTCTGAAAACAGTTTACGGATTCTCCAAACACGGATGTTAATCTATCGCTTGTTCAGACTCAACTTTTGAAAACAGTTTACGGATGCTTCCCAACAACGGATGATGCTCTATTGCTTATTCAGCTTCAAGACTTCTGAAAACAGTTTACGGGTTCTCCAGACACGGATGTTAACCTATCGCTTGTTCAAACTCTTCGACTTCTGAAAACAATTTACAGATTCTCCAAACACGGATGTTAATCTATCACTTGTTCAAGTGCAACTTTTGAAAACAGTTTACAGATGCTTCCAGATACGGATGTCAATCTATTGCTTATTCAGACCCCCAGTTCAGAGATGTTCCAAAGCATGGACACCTTTCTGATACTCATTCCAGATGGCATCTTTAAGCCCATCCCCGACAAAATTCTGTCACCCCTCCAGATGGCGTCTTTAAGCCCATCTCCAAATGGCATCTCTAAGCCCATTCCCGCATCCATTGTTTCGACGAGTGCAAATTTAAGGGCACTTTAGTGTCCAATCTCCTTTTACCTTCGAGACGTGAAAGGCAAACTTGCCAATCTAACTCTTAAGGTGCAAGAAGATTGAACAGGGGCAACTGTTGTACCCCAAAATTTTCCGTCTCATTTCATCAATATTTTCTCACCACAAGACCCTTGGAGCTCAAGACCAAGTTAGGGTTTGCTCTGCTCAAGACTCCTCCTTGCACTGTTAACCCAAATTAGGGTTTGAGTTTGCACAAAGATGTTTTGACCTAAAATGCCCAAAGTAACTTTCATGCTTCATGTTGGACCTACAAGTCTATCCATATCAAGTTTCAAGTCTTGATTCCAATCTTTGCCCAGTCAATTGGACAGTTGACCTAGAAATCAACTGTATTGGGGAAAAAGTCAACTGTGACCAATTGGCAGTCAAACTACATGAAATTTGACCCACATCAACATAATGAACTCATATGAACCATTTGGCCAAGTTTGGATCACAATTCCACAAGAAATTTGGTCAGATCACCAAAAGGGCAAAATGGTCATTTTTAGGGTTTTGACTGCACAAAGGCAATTTTTGACTGTTTGACCTAACCAATGGCAAACCAAGCTCACATATGGACTCAAGTAATCAATGGCATTGTCTTGACACATTCAACAAGTTCAAAAGATCCCAAATGCACAGGATTGACAGATGAATTTTCCAGTCAACTGATCAAAATTTGACTGTATACTGAAAAGTCAAACTTTGACTTTTTGGTCAAAATCAAGTGCCAAGATTCATTTTTCATCAAGACATGTCAAATTATGAAACTTGTTCATCAAGAAACCCAAAATTGCAAATTAGGGTTTAGAATGAGAAAATTTCATAACTTAGAATTTTTCTAAGTTATGAAACTTCCTTATTTTTTCCTAACTTTGTCCCATTTTTCATCAAGATACAATTGGATTCAAGCAAAACTCAAAACATGAAAGTTATAGTACATTGCAAAATATAAAACTTTGGTTCACAAAGTTTTCTCAAAAGAAGCTTGTAGCTCAAGTTATGATTTTTGGAACAAAGGTGCAAAACATTCTTAACTTAGAAAATTTTTGACCTATTCTAGGCAGGATTTTTGTCCAACTTCATGGCCACTTTTCACATAGTTCCACTTGGAATTTCAATTTTCATTACAAAGATGGATTGTAGTACACATTCCAAGCTTTCCAAATTGTCCAAGAACTCATCAAACACCCTTGTGGTTAGGGAGATTCGAATTTGCAAAGATGGGCAAAAGTCACTTTGTTCATAGCTAAATACATGTTCATACATTGGCATTTTTCAAGTCAGCTTGTACAAGCTAGATTACAGGCCTCTAATCCTCTTCACACTCAATAATTAAATGCCAAAACATTGTGTTCAAGCATTGTTTTATGCATTAAATCATTACATAAAGAATTAACCTTTAAATGGAAAAAGCATATTTGCCATTTTGATAAAGGAGTGCTTTATGTCAAATTCACAATCCAAGAGGTACAAGCAAAATCTCTGAGGCAAGAGTTGGTAGGCAAATCCCACTGATCAAGAACAAAGTATGCAGCATGCTCAAGGACTTAATACAGGCCTATAACCCAACTTGCATTTCCTTGCTTACATTAGAAGAAAACTTGCAAACTCACTCCAATCTCTCATTCCTGTAAGAACCAGCCAAAGCTGTAATTGCAAGCTTCTCAAGTCATATATAAAGCATGTGTTTTGATGAAGACAACATGGACATCAACTTTAAAAGGATGTGCAAAAAGCTTATCAACATCAAATAAAGGTCTTGAAGATTATTGAAGAATTATTGAAGAAATCATCAAATGTCAATATGGTATAAATAATTCTTAAAACCTTGAATATAGATGTTCACAATATGCATTCATCAACATATACATATTCCATAACTTTAACATCAAGAAAAACTTTGTTTGAAATATCTTTCAAAATGTATTTTTGAAAATAAACCTTTAGGAACCGGTTCCTCCCTAACAGGGAACCAGGTTCCAGCTTTTCTCAAAAAACATGTCCCTGGTTTTTGTACCAGGAACCGGGTTGTACCAATAGGGGAACCGGTTCCTGCATGATAAATTTGAATTCCAACTTATAACATTCACTAAGAACCGGGTTCTGTCAGTGTCGGAACCGGTTCCTAGCGAACCAATGCAGCTTTTACTTTGTTTTTTGAACATTTTTCAAGTGGTATCTTTTCATGAATGCATTGCAACTTTTCATATGAATTGGCATGAATGAAGAGGTTCTTACAACTTTATAAAATGCAGATTTTCTTATTTTCAAAACAAGAACACCATAACATTTTTATATGTTCAATACTTCAATTTTCAAATTAACAAATATACTTCTTCATTAACAATTTTCTCTTTTACTCACATTTGAATTTAAACTTTCATGTGTTCATAATTTTTGTGAAACTTGCCATGACTAAAGTTTATACAAAAAGGTGTCAAATCAAGAAAAAGAACTTCTAAGTTGTTTAGAAAAAATTGACACCATGACTAAAGATTTTGATCTTCAAAAACAGAATTTTATTAAAGAAAAAGAAAACTTTGCATGCTCCAAGTGTGAATCAAATGTCTTTCAAATTGTTCAATTAAAAAGAGTCATTGAACGATATGAAAAAGGACAAATAGGATTGGAAGGATTACTAAGCCAACAACGTTATCCAAATGATAAAAGGGGTCTTGGTTATGTGAATTCTAAGAAACCAAGTAACAATCCCACTGTTTTTGTAAAGGCTATTAATAGTTCCAATCCCAAGAAAGTAGAAAAGAAGCAAGTTGTTCATAATCATCAAAAGAAAAAGGCTAATGTATCGAAAAAGAAAACATTTCCTAAGAAGAAATCTTATCCTTCTAGATATAGAAGTAACTTTGAACCTACTTGTTTTTATTGTGGTATTAAAGGCCATACACCTAATGCTTGCTATGTTAGAAACTTTAGTATAGCAAGTGGGCATTATGTGTGGGTGAAAAAGGGAACTAACTATGAAGGACCCAAGGCAACTTGGGTACCTAACAAAGAATAATTTGTTTGTGTAGGTATGCTTGAAATCCACATCAAATGTTTGCTATCTTGATAGTGGATGTTCAAAGCATATGACAGGAGATGTACACCAATTTTCATATCTAGTACATAAAGCCAAAGGGTATGTCACCTATGGAGACAACACCAAAGGAAAGATTCTTGGCGTTGGAATAGTTGGCACACCTCCATCCATTCAAATTGAGGATGTTCTCTATGTTGAAGGATTAAAGCACAATCTTCTTAGCATAAGTCAACTTTGCGATAGAGGGTTCAAGATCAAATTCAACAAAGATGAATGCCTTATTATGGATGAGGCAACCAATGAGGTAAAACTCAAAGGTATAAGAACTAACAATATTTTTATGATTACTTTAGATGATTTGTCTCTGAAGGTACAATGTCTTATGGTAAACAACAATGACGCTTGGTTATGGCACAAGAGGATCGCTCACATTCACATGGAGCACTTGAACAAATTGGTTAAGCATGACTTAGTTATTGGTCTACCAAAGATGAAGTTCATCAAGGACAAATTATGTAATGCATGTCAAAAGGGCAAACAGACCAAAACAACTTTCAAATCTAAGAATGTGGTGTCCTCTACAAGACCACTACAATTGTTACACATGGATCTCTTTGGTCCATCAAGAACAAAAAGCTTGGAAAAGATCTTGGTATTTTGGATGAAGGTGATATCTAATGTTTCTCTTAAGATACTTGTCTTAAATTTTAAATGTATCTATTTCACTCTTTTTCCCCATCCTTTTTGATGTTAACAAAGGGGGAGAAGAGTATGCATGTATGTTGTTTTGTTTCAAAGAAATTGCAGGCCCAAATAAATGTCAAACTCTCTCCAAAATTCAAAGAATCATGGTCTTAGGGGGAGCATACAATTTAGGGGGAGCCTTGCATTTTCTCAACATGTTCGCTACACAAAACAACATGAACATTTCAAGAAATCGTTTTCAAGACTTGGTTGTCATCATCAAAAAGGGGGAGAATGTAATTGCAAGCTTCTCAAGTCATATTTAAAGCATGTGTTTTGATGAAGACAACATGGACATCAACTTTCAAAGGACGTGCAAAAAGCTTATCAACATCAAATAAAAGTCTTGAAGATTATTGAAGAATTATTGAAGAAATCATCAAATGTCAATATGGTATAAATAATTCTTAAAACCTTGAATATAGATGTTCACAATATGCATTCATCAACATATACATATTCCATAACTTTAACATCAAGAAAAACTTTGTTTGAAATATCTTTCAAAATGTATTTTTGAAAATAAACCTTTAGGAACCGGTTCCTCCCTAACAGGGAACCGGGTTCCAACTTTTCTCAAAAAACATGTCCCTGGTTTTTGTACCAGGAACCGGGTTGTACCAATAGGGGAACCGGTTCCTGCGTGATAAATTTGAATTCCAACTTATAACGTTCACTAAGAACCGGGTTCTGTCAGTGTCGGAACCGGTTCCTAGCGAACCAATGCAGCTTTTACTTTGTTTTTTGAACATTTTTCAAGTGGTATCTTTTCATGAATTCATTGCAACTTTTCATATGAATTGGCATGAATGAAGAGGTTCTTACAACTTTATAAAATGCAGATTTTCTTATTTTCAAAACAAGAACACCATAACATTTTTATATGTTCAATACTTCAATTTTCAAATTAACAAATATACTTCTTCATTAACAATTTTCTCTTTTACTCACATTTGAATTTAAACTTTCATGTGTTCATAATTTTTGTGAAACTTGCCATGACTAAAGTTTATACAAAAAGGTGTCAAATCAAGAAAAAGAACTTCTAAGTTGTTTAGAAAAAATTGACACCATGACTAAATATTTTGATCTTCAAAAACAGAATTTTATTAAAGAAAAAGAAAACTTTGCATGCTCCAAGTGTGAATCAAATGTCTTTCAAATTGTTCAATTAAAAAGAGTCATTGAACGATATGAAAAAGGACAAATAGGATTGGAAGGATTACTAAGCCAACAACGTTATCCAAATGATAAAAGGGGTCTTGGTTATGTGAATTCTAAGAAACCAAGTAACAATCCCACTGTTTTTGTAAAGGCTAGTAATAGTTCCAATCCCAAAAAGTAGAAAAGAAGCAAGTTGTTCATAATCATCAAAAGAAAAAGGCTAATGTATCGAAAAAGAAAACATTTCCTAAGAAGAAATCTTATCCTTCTAGATATAGAAGTAACTTTGAACCTACTTGTTTTTATTGTGGTATTAAAGGCCATACACCTAATGCTTGCTATGTTAGAAACTTTAGTATAGCAAGTGGGCATTATGTGTGGGTGAAAAAGGGAACTAACTATGAAGGACCCAAGGCAACTTGGGTACCTAACAAAGAATAATTTGTTTGTGTAGGTATGCTTGAAATCCACATCAAATGTTTGTTATCTTGATAGTGGATGTTCAAAGCATATGACAGGAGATGTACACCAATTTTCATATCTAGTACATAAAGCCAAAGGGTATGTCACCTATGGAGACAACACCAAAGGAGACAACACCTATGGAGACAACACCAACAATCTCAACAACATCAGCAATTGACAAAGTGCTGTCTGACATTGATCAACACACTTCTGATCACTCCTCCAATCCAAACTCTGAACCACAAATTGTCCCTCCTCCACAACCAGAACCACAGCAATCTGCTGAAGAACCAGAACAACAACAACCTCTCTCATCCATTCCAGAAGAACCCCTTATCTCTGAACAACCAAAAATTCCAACAACTTCTCCACAACCAGCAATTCCTTCTCCCTCTCCTCAACCAGAAATTCATCCACCATCATCTCAACCTGAGTTTCATCATTCTGAAACTCCTTCTCCTCCACCTTCTGAACCTCATTCACCTCAACCATCACCTCTGGCAATCCAGCTGCCATGTGGAACAACAGTCACAATGGCCCAGTTGCCATCCTCATCAGAATCTACACCACCAACTACTCCCAAAACACCAAACAGTCCAATCATAATCTCAGATTCTCCCACTCCATCTCCAAAACAAACAGCTGCCAAGCAAACCACTGAAAACCCCAGCAGGACCTTCATAGACTTAACAATCTTTGACCGTCTTGCTGATCTGAAACATAAAATTGCCATCCCAAAACCAAAACAACCAGATGTTGGCTCTGGCATTATGAATTTTGAAACAGGTTTGCAGCAGTGGATTGCTTCTCTGAAGCAAGTCTGTCCTGGAATGATTGACCCAGCTGCCTCTGACCAACTCTGGTCACAATTCAGAATTTGGGTACGTGCTGAAGCCCTCAAGTTGCAGGATATCAACTATGAGCAGGCACAACAGAACTTCAGCAAGCTGCTGAAGGAAGTTGAAAGTCAACTGCCTCAGGAAGTCGTACTCCCTCTGGATAGTGAGCCATGGTCTGAGAAACAGCTAGCTCCAAAGGTGCAACCAGAAGAAAACAAGACCATTTAAGTTGAAGCAAGTCAAGAAGAAGATGTTGCAGAAAGCTCTCAGAAGCTCCATGCTTCTGATGTTTCTCAAGCTGCCTTGGATAGGCAGACTCTGGAAGAGCTGAAGCTGAATGACATGCGTCTGCAGCAGAGGATGGATGAAAATGACCAGAAGATGAAAGAAAGAATGGATGTGCAGGATAGCAAGATTGACACAGTTGTCAGCATGGTACACAAGTAGAATGAGACTGCTGATCAGATCAAAGCCATGCTGGAGAACCTGTTCACACGCTTTCCTCCCCAACCTTAGTTTTTCATTCATGTCATTTTCATGTTTTCTTTGATTATCTGATGTACTGCTTTAATATGTTTTGTCTGATTCTGAACCTTTCAATATGACAAGTTTTTCTGATCTTAATTGTTTTAGCACATCACTTACACTTTTTGATTGCTGACAAAAAGGGGGAAAACAAGAATGATATTTTAAACAATAACGGATTACTAAGACAGAAATTCTCGAACATTCTAACTCTATTATACTTGAAAATGTTTTCTGTTTTTCTTAAGTCTACAGGTACAAGGAAGCTCCTGGACACTCTGAAGACTAAAGCTCTGAAACTTTGATCCGCTCTGATACTCTGACCCAAAGTAAAGCTCTGACAAGAAAAGCTCTGATACGCTGATCTGAAGCTCTGCTCTGATATGCTGATCTAAAGCTTCTGATAGTCAAAGACTCTGATACTCTGATGTTCAAAGAAAGGCAAAAAGATCTGATCCTGAAGAACACTTATAAACAAAAAGGGAAGCAATAAACTCAGGGGGAGTATCTCTCAATTCTTATCCCTTATCTTTGATAACCTCTTACTCTGATACATCTCTCTGATACCTTTTCACGTTATTTTCAATTAAAAATATCCAGTTTTTGTCATCATCAAAAAGGGGGAGATTGTTAGAACAAAGTTTGAATCTACTACCCTATGTTTGAGTTTTGATGATAACAAAGTGAAAATATATATTATTTATATGATTCATGTATGAACCATTTACTGCCTAAATTATTACGTTCTGATTTGCAGATACTCTGATAAGTATAAGCAAGATCACACCTAATCAGCATCAGAAATTTGGTTCTTGACATCAGCATCAGAAGTTGCTATATCAGAATACCAGAATCATAAGATCAACTCTCGTGTATGCTGAAGCTTGATGAACAGAACTGCGCTCAACACTCTGATATATAAAACAACAGTTCATCAGCAGCTAAGCAGAGTCAGAATGAGCCAAGCCAGAACATGCATTAAGTAAGCAACGGTACTGTGCATTGAAAGCAAATTATTACCAACGGCCTCATTCCAGACAAGATCTGCTCAATAAGGAAAGTTTGTTATTAGCATTGAATCAAGAATATTGCTCCAACGTTCAACATCTCAGTGCTATATAAACAAGACTATGAAGATTGAATTGGCTAATGCTCTCCAACTTTTTACACGCCTAAAAGCTGATCATAATCTTCCTTCTCTCAGTTTGCTAAACTCTACACATTCCCTTATTCAATCATTGTTTAGCAATCTAGTTTCATAAAGCTTAAGTTGTGTATACATCACAGTTGTGATACAGTTTTGTAGAAAACATTCACACCTAGATTTATCTTCTTTGTAAGAAAGTGTTTCCTGGACAAATCGGGTTGTGGTTTGCATCAAGAAGGCTTTAGCAGTTGTTAAAGCAGTTTGTAATATTCAGTTGAATATAGTGGATTAAGACCTCGTTGGAGAGAGGAGAAATCACCTTGACGGGTGGACTGGAGTAGTTTGAGATCAAACGAACCAGGATAAAAATATCTTGTTCATTGCATTGATTTTCAGTTTTACAATTCAACCCCCCCCCCCCCCCCCCCCTTCTTGTGTTTTTCACCACTTCAGATATCAGTGTCAAGTCCTGGCATGTCTTCGTACGACCATGAAAAGACCTCAACATAGTCATTTAGTAACTGAGTTAAGTGCTTCTTGACACTAGGTTCCAGATTGGCACCCATCTTGACTTCTTTCTTGTCCTCTTTGGTACCTAAGTTAATTGTGTCCACTGGTTCTTCGTGGGGCTGTATGGTACTTTCTTCCTGTTGTAGTAACCTGACTAGTTCCCCTGGCACTTCACAATCTTCCTCACCTTCGTCTTCGGCTTGGTAGATTAGATTTTCAAAGTCACAATAGGCCATAGCAGAATCGTTACCCATGGGATCCTGAGTGGACGTAGATCTGTATTTTGATATGTGAGTGTGTGTAAGAGCATAACTATCTTTGAAAGAAATAAAAATGTAGAAAAGAAAGACAAAGAGCACAAAGTTTTCATGCAAAAACGTCCATGATTCATTGATGACATTTGAAAATGAAGTAACAACCCTTACAAATGGACCGTTGTTCCTCGGGTAAGACACAAGGTTTTAAAAGTCTCAATTGTTTAATTATTACAAGTCCGACAAAA
Source organism: Vicia faba (assembly GCA_948472305.1). Lineage (NCBI taxonomy): Eukaryota > Viridiplantae > Streptophyta > Magnoliopsida > Fabales > Fabaceae > Vicia > Vicia faba. Next base: position 458,690,868 of record OX451739.1, on the reverse strand, counting down.
ATTTTAAATACGATTACTGTTGGATAAAAGTAATAGGGACAAATTCTTTGGCTTCCCAGTTGCTGAGTCCTCTATTGATAGTTAGGAAAATCCAATCTTCTAGGTCACAACTGTCATCACTATCCTCCACTGTGTTGACTCCATGGTTGCTGATCCGCAAAGGTGGTCCCCCGACACGAGAACGACGAACAACTTTCTGGCCTCCTGAAGTGAAACCCAAACCAAATTTGTCAGATTTGTAAGGGATATCCGGGAGTTGGCCCCAAATAGTACACCCACCTTCTTCGACTACTGCCTTGGCATCTTTCAGTGAAGACATATTTAGCGGAGGTCTTGTAATCTTTGGGACTTGGGAAACAGTCTTGGTTGCTGCCACTATTTGTGGGGCTTCCTCGAAATGCTGAAACGGAGTTTCAATGAATTCACCATCCATTTCCATGTATCTGAAGGAGTTCAGGTGACTGACCATATATTCCTCCTCTCCATGAACAATGATGATTTTCCATCTGGTTGGGTATTTTAGCATCTGATGTAATGTAGAGGTGACGGCACCAGCGTCATGAATCCAAGTTCAGCCTAATAAACAGGAATAGGAAGGGCGAATGTCCATTACATAGAAAGTTTAATCAAAGGTTTGAGTTCCAACTTTAATGGGGATGTCCACCTCCCCATGCACCATTCTTTTTTAACCGTCGAAGGCCCTTACCACTATGTTGCTGGTGTTGTACCCCAAAATTTTCCCTCCCATATTCTTCAAGATTTTCCAAGTCAAAGCTTCAAAAGCTCCCAAGGGTTGCACAGTTCAAGGGCCTCCTAACAGTCAAGAATTAGGGTTTTGGTTCTGACAAAGAAAATGAAGTTTCCAAGGGTCCAATCAAGTCCCACATGCCTATAAACATGGTCAAGCATCCTCATACCAAGTTTCAAGACTTACAACACAAAATTGCACAGTCAAAAACCCTAATTGCTCAACAGTCAACTGCAGGGGCAAAATGGTCATTTGACAGTCAAAAGTTCAAATTTTTGGTCAACATATCATTTTGAAGCCACAAACATCATTTGATCAATTCTTGATCATGATTTTCAAGGCATGGCTCAAAAAGTCTCAAGATGCAAAAGTTTCCATATTTGGACAGTTGAAAAAGTCAACTGTAACTTGACCAAGGCATAACTTCCACATGGTTTATCATAAAAATTCCATCCAAAGCTCATTTTGAAGATAAATACATTTCCTACAACTCCTCTTCACACTTCAAGTCCAAGAAATGCTCTCACAAAAAGTTATCAATTTCAACATTATAGGTCATTTTCAAAAGTCGACAAAAAGGGACTTTAAGTCAAAGGCCATAACTTGAGATTGGTAAATCAAAATGACATGGGACCAATATCATTGGTTAGAGGACTTCAAGACCTTTCCAAAATGTCCAAGAACATGATCAAAGCTTAAAAATTGAGCAAGATATGCCTTGTGGAAGTTGGGAAATTTTTGGGATTTTTGAAAAGTCAACTTTGCTTCAAATGTCTTAAAATTGCTAATGGGCCACATTTTCTTCCAAGAATCATCATCCAAAGCATGTGCGCGACCATTTGGCCCAAAGGGAATTTATTCATCATTTTTGTTTATTTATTTGAATTTTTAATTGCTATTAATTCATTTAATAAAATAAAATATGTGAAAAATACCAAAGCAAGCTTTTCAAATCTTTTTATGCATGGAATACCTTCAAGATTTCGTGAATTATCTGATATGGAAAGAATCAAGGAAGATTGGCTATGATTGACATCAAAAACATGTGGAAAAGATTTGAAAAATTCTGCATGAAAATCAAATATTCATTCCATCAATGCAAGGATTTTTTGGATCAAAAACTCAACCCTAAATCCATCCTCATATAAGTGTGATCAAAACCTAATGCCAGGAGATCTCGAAGCTGCGCCCCATCTGAAGAACAAAGTTGGCATTTTTATTAAAAAAACCAAAAACTGAAAACTGCACTAGAGTTGGTTTCAAGATCAAATAACTATTCCAATCGCTTGCCAAGGACACAAGGGAGCTTCCTGAATCAAAATCATCAACTCTAACATCAAGAAACAGTAGAATCAAGTGGTCCTGTTTCAAATTTTGTACATATTCGTGTTTCGATTTATAAGCATTTTCATTGCATTCTTTCTATTGATTTGGACTAATCTGACCATTCTGAAGCTAACCATGTGTTTTAATTGAATTTTCGTGCGTTGTATAAGAATCCACCATTGGAGCATTTTAGGGTTGCCGAGGTTCAAAATTGGGGCTTTATGTTTAAAGAAAAATTGGGACATGAGACTTAGGCCATTAAAACCAGTAGCTTCAGACGAACTCAATGCTTAGGTCGCGCCTAATTTATGATCCAAGGATTTCTATTCGCTATTTTTTCACACAGCATATAGTGGGGGTTTAAAACCCCCACAATCTTGTTTCTTTTTTCAGGAAAACGCAGAGCAATTGGAGAAGATGCGTAGGTGTCACAACAAGAATGGGCAATTCAAAGATTAGCGCGCTTTTTTTATTTATTCAGGCCACTAACTTGTTTTCTCTTATAATTATGTCCTTCCACTAATGTTACAAAGAAAGCGTTTGGCATAGTTGGTTAGTGCGTTGTCCACTGAATACTGGGACCTGGGTTCGATTCCCAGGTCCCCTCCCTTTCCCATATTATTTTCTTTTCTATATTCCCATGCAGCATATATTCCAGGGGCTTATCATATGACCACCATCCACGCTTGCCACGCGCTCAATAATCTCAGTCCAATGGTCCAGATCTAAAGCCTATGGAATGGATCAATCAATGCCTACACATGTGATTACCAGAAGTCAACGAAGGCCTTAAACATTGGGCCAGAATTACTGAATTATACCTCCAAATGGGCCTACAAACCCCCCATGTTTGCCTTCTTCTCCCTATTTCTTTTATATTTTTTTAGTTATTTTAATTCTTTCCTCTATTTTATTTAATTCCATTAATATTTTTCTCAACATAAAAAAATAATAAAAATCAGAAAAAGGCAAAAAATAAAATATATTTGATTTAATATTTCCTTTTTGTAAATAAATCCTATTAATTAATTTAGTCTTAATTTTAGGTTTAAATCTTAATGTTTTTTTATAAACTTAAAAATTGTAGAATTAGGGTTTTAATCTCTTTTTATCTTTTTTCTTTTCTTTTACCATTATAATAATTAATTATTTATTTTTGTAAATAAAATTGCATTAATTAATTAGGTTAATTCTAGGTTTAACTTTAACATGTTTTTTTAATAATTTAAAAATAGCTAGAATTAGGTTTTAAATTCCATTAATTCTCATTAAAAATCCCTAAATACAAAAACTTCAAAAATCTTTTCTTTTTATTTTAATTTAATTAATTGGTCAATCGTAATTTAATTTCATTAAAAAGGGTCCAACGCCCTCGCTTTCGATTATTAATTCTCTTCGCATTTTTTATTTCCGTTCTTATAATATTCATGTAATTCTCCCAAAGCCGTGTAAATTGGACATTTATATTTCTCGCACTTTATTTTATTTCAAATCGGGTCCTGGACTTAATTTTGGCGATGTGGACCCGCGCCTTTGTAATAGCGTAGGAACTTTTAAATTCCGCACTTTTTAACTGTTAATAAATTTGTATGCAAGAATGAATGTCAAAATAAAACAAAAGCGTAGATCACCCATACATGACAAGACAAAAATAAATGAACATGACACACAAATCACACACCACCCCTAGGGTACGCCTCACTGTTGCCTTGCCCCTCGAAAGGTGATCGTCGAGTAGAGGATGTTTTAGTAAGTCCTCATGATCCGGGAACCTGGCATGAGGGTAGCTTCTAAGGTGTCTTCCTATTGCTCCGGTGATCACCATGTCCCGAAACTTCGAATTGACCCGAACACCTCCAACGGTGGTGCTACCTACCTCTCAATGGTGGGATGGCACTACTTTAAAGGACATCTACACAGACGAATTCCTTAGGGTAGGTAGACGACTCTAGATACTTGCTCTAATTTCAAAACAAATTCAAAAATACTTTTCACACCGACACCTTTTCAAAAAAGCTTTCGAAAGCAATTTTTCAAACACTCTTGAGGACCGATACAAGAGTCGAACTGAAATTTTCAAAGAAACTTTTTAAAACCCACAGTTGAAAAGCAAACAAACCCTTTTTGAAAACACAATGAGCAAGTATCTAAGAGCCCATAGATAACCATGGATAGAAAGGGTGCTAACACCTTCCCTTTCTATAAATCTACCTCCCGAACCGAGAACTAATCTCAATAAGGAATTTTTCTGTGCTTTTGTCCTTTCCATTTGGAGAAAATAAAAGACGGCGGCGACTCTTGCTTCCGCGACATTTTGTGATCCAGCGTTAAACAGTCAGTTCCAGATCCACCGATCACAGAACTGGCGACTCTGCTGGGGAATTCTTTATAAAGTGAGGTGTACCTTAGGGTTTAGTTCATAACTGTGTTTTCAATTGTATTGATTTGTGTGCTTTAAATTGTGGGACTGTCTTGGGAGTTCTATAGATCCTAACCCGGATCTGGGGATACCTTCTTAGAAAGTAGCAACAAGGCTGTGAGGGAACTGTACGGGGTATACCGACATGGTTGAAACAGTCTGCTACGTTGATGTGGCACTTTGGTGTGTACCGGTAACCCTTGAGTTCAGTCAAGGAGAGTACGGGGCCTCCGCGTGGTGTCGTGAAGCATCAACTGACCTTAGGAACCTTAATTGAACTATCTTGGCCTCTTTAGGGTAGTGAGATAACTGACTTTGGTGCAGTCCGAGGTTGGTTGATACTCGATACTACACTCAATTGAGGGTTGCTTTCCTGGAATATTTCGGTCGCCAGTTCAGTGGCTAAATCGAAATGATGAACAATGAAAGCAATCCCGTGATATTGGGACCCTTAGAACCCGGTTACTTCTAATAGGACAGGTTGAGCCCACCAACTTCAAGAGGGTAATACCAAGACCTCATGCTGGCCTAAACTCTAAGGGCTTGTCTTGTGTGACTTGTGTGCCTTACATGTTTGCCTTTGTAAATATCTGTGGTGTGTTTAATCATAGCATCATGACATCATCCAGCATCATATGCATTGACTAACCATTTCAGGGGTTCGAATTTTCATCTTTGTTCTTGTTTTGTAGGACATGGAAACTATTCGCAGAAAGACAATTCAAATCAGCCTTGTAAGGATCCCTCCTCAGCTTAAGGAACTTATATCCAGGATTCCTAAGAGCTCTTCATTCAGTGAAAGGCATGGAAGACTCATCAGCTTGGTCAATACCAACATTGAGAAAGACATGATAAAGGTCCTGTTCCAGTTCTTTGACCCTCTGCATCACTGTTTCACCTTCCTGGATTATCAGCTGGTACCTACACTAGAGGAGTTCTCCCGGCTCCTGAAGATCCCTATCCTTGATCAACTACCCTACAACGGTACAGAAAAGGAACCCAAGCTTGAAGAGATTGCTAAAGCCTTACACCTACAATCATCTGACCTCAAGGGACATTGGGAAGTTAGAAGTGGTATCAAAGGGTTCTTAGCCAGGTTTCTGTTTGAGAAGGCCCATGAATGTTGGAACTCCCTTGACTTACAAGCTTTTGAAGAAGTTGTGGCCCTCCTTGTCTATGGTTTGGTGTTGTTCCCTAACCCAGATCAGCTTATAGATATCAGTGCTGTCCAGATCTTCATGTCCAGGAATCCTATACCTACGTTGCTGGGGGACATCCTTCACTCATGTTACACTCGAACCATGAGAAAAAGAGGTGTCCTTATGTGCTGCACTCCTCTCCTGGGAAGGTGGTTTATTTCGCACCTTCCCCAATCAGTTTTGAAGAATGAGCGGGGTTTGAGATGGTCACAACGGTTGATGACTCTTACGCATGCAGATATACATTGGTGCCCTCGGTCCAGAGAGGATGTTACTATCATTGATCGTTGCGGGGAGTACCCTAATGTTCCTTTACTTGGAATCAGAGGAGGTATTACTTACAACCCATGCCTGGCTTGGAGACAGTTTGGTTATGCTCAGAGGGATGGTCCTCATGACATGTTAATTCCTGACATAGTTTTTGACTTCGACAACGATGCACAAGGTCTTCGCCAGAGATTTATCAGAGCTTGGAGGATGCCAAGTAGGATAGACAGCAAGACACTAGGGCACAGGAATTCCATCCCGTTGGAACCTTATCTCAAGTGGGTACGTGCCCGCTCCCAGAAGTTAGTAATGCCTTATCCTCATATGCTCCCTTTGATCAAAGAACCAGTCTTGGAAGGAGAAGTGTCCTACACCATTCAGCATCCTGACATGCCCATATCCTGGGAAGAGATGCAGAAGAGCTGGATCCAGCTTAAGGAAGAACAGAATTCTCTTGAGACCAGTCTACATGCTAGTGAAAAGAAGGTCTTAGAGCTCACCCGCCTATTGCATGAGGAGAGGAATCTCAACACCTACATAGCTCCAAAGAGGATGCGCAGTGTCTTTTGGGATTGATCTGCTTTGTAATTTGTGCCCATGAGGCTTTGATGTACCAAACAATTGTTTCCTTAATGATAACGTGTGTTCCTTTTTGTCTGCAACAAATTTGAACTTTCGAACCCTTGAATGCATTGCATAAACACATATCATTCATCATGTGCATAGCAGGTCTTCTTCTTTTCAGGTTGCTTACTGTTCTTCGCTGTTTATTTCAGCATCATGAATCCTGACTCATCATCAACCGAGATGTCTATCAAGGCTCTTCAGGCGCAGAATGCGCAATTTCAGGAACTAATCATGGGTTTGGCTCAGGGCCAAGAAGAGCTGAAGGCTCTGCTCCTGAAGAAGGAGAAGAAGAAGAAGAAGAGAACTGTTCTTTTTAACTCGGGCCGAAGGTTTGGCAACACTCTGCAGAATGAAGAGGCTGGTTCTTCTATAGGCAAGAGTAGTCCCCAAGGGGGAAAAGGTCCTAGTCCAGTAGTCTCTGACAACGAGACTGACTTCAATGAGGAACAGTATCCTCCGGCAGAAGACAGATACAAGCAGTTGGAAGACAGGCTGAATGCAATGGAGATCCAACAAGTGCCTGGGCTGGATTTCGGAGACTTGGGTTTATCTACTGGTGTGATCATCCCTCATAAGTTCAAAGCACCATCCTTTACCAAATATGACGGGGCGTCTTGTCCCAAGCTACACCTCAGATCGTATGTGCGGAAGATTCAGCCGTACTCAGCGGACAAGAATTTGTGGATCCACTTCTTCCAGGAGAGTCTTTCAGGGACTTATCTCGAATGGTTCTATCAGCTGGATGGGACCAAGGTTCGTAACTGGGAGGAGTTGGCTACTGCTTTCTATAAGCAGTATCAATATAATGCCGACCTTGCCCCTACACGTACCCAACTCCAGGGTATGTCGCTAGGTTCAAGCGAAGGTTTTAAAGAGTATGCACAGAAGTGGAGGGATCTGGCTGGCAGGGTGCAGCCTCCGTTAACTGACCGGGAGTTGGTAGACATGTTCTTGGGGACCCTATCTGGGCCATTTTTCAACCATCTTATCGGTAACTCATCTGTAGGGTTTACTGATCTTATTCTGACTAGAGAGAGAATAGAGGCTGGAATGAAGTCCGGCAAAATTCAGAAGGGTGCATCGTCAAGTTCTGAGAAGAAGCCCTTTAAGAAGGAGGCCAGTGCTGTATATGGGTCTAGAAGACAAGAGAAACCTGAGCGCCGCCAATCTGTCAACGCGGTGATGATTGCTAAGCCTGCTGCCGCTCCTCGGCAAACCAATCCTCAAAGGGCTGAAAGACCCAGGAGAGAGTTTACCCGTTTGAGCATGACTTTATCGCAAATCTTGCCGCAGTTGCTATCCACCAACCTAGTGACTGTCAGGGAGGCCCCGAAAGTTGTGAATACTTCCTCTCCAAAATACAATCTAAATGCCCGCTGTGCTTATCACTCTGATAGCCCGGGGCATTCCACTGATGACTGTTGGGCATTAAGGAACAAGCTGCAAGACCTTATTGACGCGAAGGAGGTACAGTTTGAGACATCTGAGAAGCCTAATGTAGTGACAGCTCCCCTGCCTGCTCATGGAGTGAATGCTATTGGGGAGGATGATGAAGTGGATGAAGTTGAGTTCGACAGCTGGATTTACCCGGCAACCGACAGTGAACCTAGCAATTGGATTGCAAAGGACAACCTACTTGTTTCTCTTGTTACTGAGTAATGAATTCTTCTGTTTTAGTATTTGTAATAAACAATTAAAACTCTATGGCCCGGTGTCTTACCCGGGGCACCGTGGCTTCATTTGTGAGGGTATATAAATTGTCATTTCATATATCATGAATAAAGACCTTGGACGTTTTCTCGCATTTCAAATCTTATGCTCCTTTTCTTTCTTTCCTTCCTTTATATATTGCAAAACAGCTGTATTTACACACACTCACTCATACAGGTTTCAATCCACTCTGGATCTCACTGGTAACGACTCTGCTACTGCCAGTTATGACTTCAAAAATCCGATCAACTTAGCCGAAGACGAAGGTGAAGATGATTGCGAAGTGCCTGGTGAGCTTGCAAGACTGTTACTTCAGGAAGAGAGGGCAATTCAACCACACGAAGAGCCAGTGGAAACAATAAATCTGGGTACTGATACAGACAGAAAGGAGGTAAAGATTGGTGCCAACCTAGAGCTCAGCGTGAAGCAATGGTTGACTCAGATGCTACATAATTATATGGAGATCTTTGCCTGGTCCTACGAAGACATGCCTGGTTTGGATACCGATATTGTGGTCCATCACTTGCCTACTAAGGAAGATTGTCCTCCGGTTAAGCAAAAGGTCCGCCGTATGCGTCCAGAGATGTCTGAGAAGATCAAAGCCGAGGTTATGAAACAGTTTGATGTCGGGTTCCTTGCAGTGACTTCTTACCCTCAGTGGGTTGCTAATGTGGTGCCAGTACCAAAGAAAGATGGAAAGGTCAAAATGTGTGTCGATTACAGGGATCTGAATAGGGCCAGCCCCAAGGATGACTTCCCTCTACCTCACATTGATGTCCTTGTTGACAATACAGCTCAGCATAAGGTATTCTCTTTCATGGATGGTTTTTCAGGTTACAATCAGATCAAGATGGCACCTGAAGACATGGAAAAAACTACCTTTGTTACTCAGTGGGGCACCTTCTGCTACAAGGTCATGCCTTTTAGACTGAAAAACGCTGGGGCAACCTACCAACGTGCCATGGTTGCTTTATTTCATGACATGATCCATCATGAGATAGAAGTGTATGTTGACGACATGATCGCAAGGTCCCAGACTGAGGAAGAGCACCTAGATCATCTGCAGAAACTATTTAACCGTCTGAAGTTGTACAAGCTGAGGTTGAACCCGAACAAGTGCACCTTCGGGGTAAGATCTGGAAAGTTGCTAGGCTTCGTTGTAAGTGATAAGGGTATTCAAGTGGACCCTGCCAAGGTTAAAGCCATTCAAGAGATGCCAGTCCCTAAGACAGAGAAAGAGGTCAGAGGCTTTTTAGGACGCCTGAATTACATTGCTCGGTTCATCTCCCACCTAACTGCTACTTGTGAACCAATCTTCAAGCTGCTGAAGAAAGATCAGGTAGTACGTTGGAATGATGAATGTCAGGATGCTTTTGACAGAATCAGAGTATCTCCAAGAACCACCCATTCTTATGCCACCGGTTGAAGGGAGACCTCTGATACTATACCTGACAGTACTTGACAACTCAATGGGGTGTGTGCTGGGGCAGCATGACGAGTCTGGCCGAAAAGAGCATGCAATTTATTACCTTAGCAAAAAGTTTACCGACTGTGAGACCCGATACTCACTGCTTGAGAAAACTTGCTGCGCTTTGGTATGGGCTGCTCGCCGGCTGAGACAGTATATGCTGACTCACACTACCTTGTTGATCTCAAAGATGGATCCTATAAAATACATATTTGAAAAGCCTGCTCTGTCTGGGAGAATAGCAAGATGGCAAATGATCTTGACGGAATACGACATCCAGTATTCGACTCAGAAAGCCATCAAGGGAAGTGTATTGGCAGACCACTTGGCACATCAGGCAGTAGACGACTATCAGTCAATGAACTTAGAGTTTCCGGATGAGAGCATCATGATAGTGACTGATTGTGAAGTACCTGGACCGGATGAAGGACCTGAGGAAGGATCCCGATGGTCTATGCACTTTGACGGAGCCTCCAACGCTTTGGGTAACGGCATTGGCGCTGTAATCATATCCCCTCAAGGCACTCATACTCCACTCACTGCCCGACTATGTTTCAACTGTACCAACAACATGGCAGAGTATGAGGCATGCATCATGGGTCTTCAAGCTGCGATCGACTTAAGGATCAAGTATCTGAGTGTCTTCGGAGATTCCGCTCTCGTAATCAATCAGATCAAAGGAGAGTGGGATACGAAACATCCGAATCTTATTCCTTATAGAGAATGTGTGTTGACATTGATCCCCCACTTCACAGAGATAACCTTTGAACATTTCCCAAGAGAGGAGAATCGGATGGCGGACGCATTAGCTACGATGTCTTCCATGTTCAAAGTCAAATGGGACAATGAGGCTCCCCGGATCATCATCTGGAAACTGGACGAACCGGCATACTGTTGTGATCTTGAGACTGAGTTGGTAACTGAGAAGCCTTGGTACCATGAGGTGAAGAGATATTTGGAAGCTCAGGAATACCCTGAAGGTGCGTCTGTCAACGATAAGAAGTTCCTAAGAAGGTTCGCAGCAAAGTTCTTCCTTAGCAACGACATCCTGTATAAGCAAAACCATGATTCGACCTTACTGCGTTGTGTGGACAAGACAGAAGCAGAAAGGATTATGGAAGAGCTACATGAGGGGACATTCGGAACACATTCCAGTGGACACACTATGGCAAAGAAAATCCTTCGGGCAGGGTATTTCTGGTCCACAATGGAAGCCGACTGCTACCAACACTCTCGGACATGCCACAAGTGCCAGATTTATGCAGACAAGGTGCATGTTCCTCCAGTTCCTCTGAATGTTCTGACTGCGCCTTGGCCTTTTGCGATGTGGGGCATAGACATGATCGGTGAGATTAAACCTACGGCATCTAACGGGCATCGCTTCATCCTGGTAGCGATTGATTACTTCACAAAGTGGGTTGAAGCAGCTTCCTACGCTACGGTAACCAAGACTATTGTGGCACGTTCATTCGGCATAACCTGATCTGTCAGTACGGCGTCCCTGAAAGAATTATTACAGACAACGGTACCAATCTGAATAACAAGATGATCATTGAGCTCTGCGAGCAGTTTAAGATACAGCACCACAACTCTTGTCCTTACAGACCGAAGATGAATGGGGCTGTAGAAGCAGCAAATAAAAATATCAAGAAAATCGTGCAGAAGATGACAGTGACCTATAAAGATTGGCACGAGATGTTACCGTTCGCTCTACATGGGTACCGTACCTCAGCAAGGACGTCAACTGGGGCAACTCCTTTCTCCTTGGTCTACGGTATGGAGGCAGTCTTACCAATCGAAGTGCAAATACCCTCTCTCCGGATAATGAAGGATGCAAATCTGAGCGAAGATGATTGGATCCAGACACGACTTGATCAGCTAAACTTAATTGACGAAAAGAGACTCACTGCTATCTGTCATGGTCAGACGTACCAAAAACGGATGATCAGGGCATTTAACAAAAAGGTCAGACCACAAGAGTATCAAGTTGGGGATCTGGTGATCAAGCGAATCATCCTTCCTCAGAGTGATCCAAGGGGCAAATGGACCCCTACGTACGAAGGGCCATTTGTGGTTAAACATGTGTTCTCAGGAGGAGCCATGATTCTAACCAACATGGAGGGTGACGACCTTCCTCACCCCGCCAATGCAGACATAGTAAAAAAATACTACGCATGAAAAAGACCCGCTAGGCTGACATGCCTAGGCAAAAGTTAGGGCTTCCCGGCGAACCAAAAGGGTTCGGGCAAAATGAAGGGATGAAATGAAAAAAATCTGTACACCCGGCAAGTCGAAAACCTGAAAAGGCAGCTTGGGCAAAAATGGGTATCCCGGTGGACTGAAAACCCGAAAGGGCGGTCCAGGAAAAAGTTAGGGATAAAGCGTAATACTATGTCTCATTGGATCACGTTGCATCTAGAATCCGGTATCTACATCAAGTTCAGACGGCATAGATCAGTCAGCTTCATCTTCAACTAAGGTCATCAAGTGATGAAACGCTCAAAGGCATAAAGGCGATAGCAGAGTTGAAACCCAGTGGGATCATTAATTTCACACAGCTGTTTTATTGTCTCTTGTACCAATTTGTATAAATTCTTTGTTCGGCGGCGTTCTCTTACTAGGACGTCAGCCTCTTGTACATAAACGCCTATTTACAGGCAAATTCAAAAATCAATACAAATATACTTTTCAGTTAAAATTGCCAATTGTTTTTCCTTTTCTGTTTTGTTTTGCGAAGAACGTCCAAGGTTCAATTTGTGATATATGCATTGACAATAATTTGCTAACTCATGAATATTTGCATACAAAACAAAGGATTAATTACAGGTAACATTAGAAACAGGGGCAATAAAGAGTTGTCTAAGCAATCTAACTGGTCTATCCATCAAGGTACCCAGGTAGGTTCAGCTGAAGAACACAACCAGTATATCTTAATGCCCCAGGAGAGTCCAATCCAGTTTCCCCAGGAAAAGTTGGAATCCATTTCCCCAAGCAGTAAGCTTATCCCCAGTAGATTCTGGAAGCTTATCCCCGTAGAGCACGAACGCGTCTCCCGGCTTTATTCAAAGAGTTATTTCCCTACCAGGATATAACTGGGTTATCCTCAGCCAAAAGCCACAGAAAGATCGTTCTCGGCAAAGCCTTCTTATCCCCAGCGAAGTCTATCAACACTTCCAACATAACCATGGTATCCCCAGTGGAGTTGTCATCACTTCGGCAAAGAACCTCTCTCCCCACAGAGTATTGCTTCTCAGCAAGATCGCTAGAGTATCTTTTCTCCCCGCAGGGTAATCCATTCGCCAAGTTCATTCCCCAACGGAGTCATCTTCTCCTACCGGTATTCTTGCAACCATCACCCCCAGCGGAAACGACAAAATCTATTCTTCAACATCAGCCCAGGATGTGACTTCCCGGCACTCGTCAAGGATTTACTTTCCTAGACGACAAACATACATTCATAAACATCACATTTTCATACATTATAGCATGCATATATGCATCATATCTTACAAATCTCACTTATGTGGAGAACATCATCGCTTGATTCATATCATGCCTTGCATATAACTGACCTTTACCTTTCAGGAAAGATCCAGTTAAGTTCTCAGCTACATTCCAAGACCTAGTCTGGTTCAGTTAAATCGACCCTAAGATTTTTCTGATTCTTATCCAGTCAAAGGCCTTCTTTGGTTCAGTCAGATCGACCCTAAGATCTCCCTGTTTCTTATCCAGTTGAAGATTTCAAGACCTTGACCGGTTCAGTCAGATCGACCCTAAGATCTCCCTGTTTCTTATCCAGTTGAAGATTTCAAGACCTAGACCGGTTCAGTTAAATCGACCCTAAGATTTTTTCTGTTTCTTATCCAGTCAAAGGCCTTCTCTAGTCCATTTAAATCGACCCCTAACAGATTTTCCTGATAAAGACTCAGTAGAAGATATCCAAGGTTCTCTCAGCGTTCCTGTTGAGGTAGTAATCGCCCAAGATTCTCTCAGCGTTCCTGTTGAGGTAGTAATCGCCCAAGGTTCTCTCACCGTTTCTATTGAGGTAGTAACCATCCCTGGTTCATTCATCACCTTTTGAAGCTCCAGATCCAGCTCCTGTAACCAGTCAGGACACATCTATACAAAGAGTTTGAATACCAGCTCCTGTAACAGGTCAGGTAGTCATTTTCTTTTGCAGGTACGCAAGCTCTCGCTAAGGAATCTCTAACGCGATCAACATCCAGATGGCATCTATAAGCCCATCCACCTTCCATCATCTCTTAGCATGGCATCTATAAGCCCATCATCCTATCCATCAATCTCCAAATGGAATCTATAAGCCCATTCCCCACATCACGCTACTATGTGAGCGCAAATTTCTGGGCACTCTAGTGTTCAATCATCTTCCACCTTCGGATTACGAAAGGCACGTCAGCCAATCTGCATCCTCAGGTCTAAGAAGATTGAACAGGGGCAACTGTTGTACCCCAAAATTTGCCCTCCCATATTCTTCAAGATTTGCCAAGTCAAAGCTTTAAAAGCTCCCAAGGGTTGCATAGTTCAAGGGCCTCCTAACAGTCAAGAATTAGGGTTTTGGTTCTGACAAAGAAAATGAAGTTTCCAAGGGTCCAATCAAGTACCACATGCCTATAAACATGGTCAAGCATCCTCATACCAAGTTTCAAGACTTACATCACAAAATTGCACAGTCAAAAACCTTAATTGCTCAACAGTCAACTGCAGGGGCAAAATGGTCATTTGACAGTCAAAAGTTCAAATTTTTGGTCAACATCTCATTTTGAAGCCACAAACATCATTTGATCAATTCTTGATCATGATTTTCAAGGCATGGCTCAAAAAGTCTCAAGATGCAAAAGTTTCCATATTTGGACAGTTGAAAAAGTCAACTGTAACTTGACCAAGGCATAACTTCCACATGGTTTATCAGAAAAATTCCTTCCAAAGCTCATTTTGAAGATAAAGACATTTCCTACAACTCCTCTTCACACTTCAAGTCCAAGAAATGCTCTCACAAAAAGTTATCAATTTCAACATTATAGGTCATTTTCAAAAGTCAACAAAAAGGGACTTTAAGTCAAAGGCCATAACTTGATATTGGTAAATCAAAATGACATGGGACCAAAGTCATTGGTTAGAGGACTTCAAGTCCTTTCCAAAATGTCCAAGAACATGATCAAAGCTTAAAAATTGAGTAAGATATGCCTTGTGGAAGTTGGGAAATTTTTGGGATTTTTGAAAAGTCAACTTTGCTTCAAATGTCTTAAAATTGCTAATGGGTCACATTTTCTTCCAAGAATCATCATCCAAAGCATGTGCACGACCATTTGGCCCAAAGGGAATTTATTCATCATTTTTGTTTATTTATTTGAATTTTTAATTGCTATTAATTCATTTAATAAAATAAAATATGTGAAAAATACCAAAGCAAGCTTTTCAAATCTTTTTATGCATGGAATACCTTCAAGATTTCGTGCATTATCTGATATGGAAAGAATCAAGGAAGATTGGCTATGATTGACATCAAAAACATGTGGAAAAGATTTGAAAAATTATGCATGAAAATCAAATATTCATTCCATCAATGCAAGGATTTTTTGGATCAAAAACTCAACCCTAAATCCATCCTCATATAAGTGTGATCAAAACCTAATGCCAGGAGATCTCGAAGCTGCGCCCCATCTGAAGAACAAAGTTGGCATTTTTATCAAAAAAACCAAAAACTGAAAACAGCACTAGAGTTGGTTTCAAGATCAAATAACTATTCCAATCGCTTGCCAAGGACACAAGGGAGCTTCCTGAATCAAAATCACCAACTCTAACATCAAGAAACGGTAGAATCAAGTGGTCCTGTTTCAAATTTTGTACATATTCGTGTTTCGATTTATAAGCATTTTCATTGCATTCTTTCTATTGATTTGGACTAATCTGACCATTCTGAAGCTAACCATGTGTTTTAATTGAATTTTCGTGCGTTGTATAAGAATCCACCATTGGAGCATTTTAGGGTTGCTGAGGTTCAAAATTGGGGCTTTATGTTTAAAGAAAAATTGGGACATGAGACTTAGGCCATTAAAACCAGTAGCTTCAGACGAATTCAATGCTTAGGTCGCGCCTAATTTATGATCCAAGGATTTCTATTTGCTATTTTTTCACACAGCATATAGTGGGGGTTTAAAACCCCCGCAATCTTGTTTCTTTTTTCAGGAAAACACAGAGCAATTGGAGAAGATGCGTAGCTGTCACAACAAGAATGGGCAATTCAAAGATTAGCGCGCTTTTTTTATTTATTCAGGCCACTAACTTGTTTTCTCTTATAATTATGTCCTTCCACTAATGTTACAAAGAAAGCGTTTGGCATAGTTGGTTAGTGCGTTGTCCACTGAATACTGGGACCTGGGTTCGATTCCCAGGTCCCCTCCCTTTCCCATATTATTTTCTTTTCTATATTCCCATGCAGCATATATTCCAGGGGCTTATCATATGACCACCATCCACGCTTGCCACGCGCTCAATAATCTCAGTCCAATGGTCCAGATCTAAAGCCTATGGAATGGAGCAGTCAATGCCTACACATGTGATTACCAGAAGTCAACGAAGGCCTTAAACATTGGGCCAGAATTACTGAATTATACCTCCAAATGGGCCTACAAACCCCCCATGTTTGCCTTCTTCTCCCTATTTCTTTTATATTTTTTTAGTTATTTTATTTCTTTCCTCTATTTTATTTAATTCCATTAATATTTTTCTCAACATAAAAAAATAATAAAAATCAGAAAAAGGCAAAAAATAAAATATATTTGATTTAATATTTCCTTTTTGTAAATAAATCCTATTAATTAATTTAGTCTTAATTTTAGGTTTAAATCTTAATGTTTTTTTATAAACTTAAAAATTGTAGAATTAGGGTTTTAATCTCTTTTTATCTTTTTTCTTTTCTTTTACCATTATAATAATTAATTATTTATTTTTGTAAATAAAATTGCATTAATTAATTAGGTTAATTCTAGGTTTAACTTTAACATGTTTTTTTAATAATTTAAAAATAGATAGAATTAGGTTTTAAATTCCATTAATTCTCATTAAAAATCCCTAAATACAAAAACTTCAAAAATCTTTTCTTTTTATTTTAATTTAATTAATTGGTCAATCGTAATTTAATTTCATTAAAAAGGGTCCAACACCCTCGCTTTCGATTATTATTTCTCTTCGCATTTTTTATTTCCGTTCTTATAATATTCATGTAATTCTCCCAAAGCCGTGTAAATTGGACATTTATATTTCTCGCACTTTATTTTATTTCAAATCGGGTCCTGGACTTAATTTTGGCGATGTGGACCCGCGCCTTTGTAATAGCGTAGGAACTTTTAAATTCCGCACTTTTTAACTGTTAATAAATTTGTATGCAAGAATGAATGTCAAAATAAAACAAAAGCGTAGATCACCCATACATGACAAGACAAAAATAAATGAACATGACACACAAATCACACACCACCCCTAGGGTACGCCTCACTGTTGCCTTGCCCCTCGAAAGGTGATCGTCGAGTAGAGGATGTTTTAGTAAGTCCTCATGATCCGGGAACCTGGCATGAGGGTAGCTTCTAAGGTGTCTTCCTATTGCTCCGGTGATCACCATGTCCCGAAACTTCAAATTGACCCGAACACCTCCAACGGTGGTGCTACCTACCTCTCAATGGTGGGATGGCACTACTTTAAAGGACATCTACACAGACGAATTCCTTAGGGTAGGTAGACGACTCTAGATACTTGCTCTAATTTCAAAACAAATTCAAAAATACTTTTCACACCGACACCTTTTCAAAAAAGCTTTCGAAAGCAATTTTTCAAACACTCTTGAGGACCGATACAAGAGTCGAACTGAAATTTTCAAAGAAACTTTTTAAAACCCACAGTTGAAAAGCAAACAAACCCTTTTTGAAAACACAATGAGCAAGTATCTAAGAGCCCATGGATAACCATGGATAGAAAGGGTGCTAACACCTTCCCTTTCTATAAATCTACCTCCCGAACCGAGAACTAATCTCAATAAGGAATTTTTCTGTGCTTTTGTCCTTTCCATTTGGAGAAAATAAAAGACGGTGGCGACTCTTGCTTCCGCGACATTTCGTGATCCAGCGTTAAACAGTCAGTTCCAGATCCACCGATCACAGATGGGTTTTAAGGTCACACCTTCACAGTCTAGTCTATCAAGAGCCTTCTTAGGTAGTACATTCAAAGATGAACCAGTATTGCCCTGGACATTGGCCAAAGTAGTGCCCCTACATTCGATAGAGACATGCAACGCCTCGTTGTGTTTCCTCCCTCTAGGTGTCAGGTCAGCATCAAAAAAGCCTAAACAGTTATTAGTGGTCAAACTGGCCACACGGTCTTGGAATTGGTTAGCAGAGGTTTCCTGTGGCACGTGGGAAGTTTTAAGAAATTTCACCAAGGCCTTCGCATGAGCCTCGAAGCACAACTGTAAAGTCAGCATAGAGATCCTTGAAGGAGTCTGCCCTAGTTGTTTGACTACATTGTAGTCGCTTCTCTTTATAATTTTCAAAATTTCTTCCATCTCCTTCTTGGAGGCTTCCGGGATAGATATTGATTGCGCCTTCATCCATACAGGCTCAACCATAATGCCTTTTCCCCGAGTCTCGGTTGACTTGGCGGTAGGGGTGTCAGTAGGGGTAACCATAGGGACTGTAGTAGTAGTGTCAATAGGAACAAAAGCAGGGATGATCACAGGACCGGTAACAATTTTTGGAGGAGCAATCTCAGGGGAGAATACTCTTCCACTTTAGGTTATTTTGCTGGTTCCCGCAATGTTGCCGATGTCGAGGTCATCCTTCTCAAAAATCGAGTCTTCATCAGCCAGCCAATCCTTCTTGACGATGTGATAGTAGACGTCACCCTCATAGTTTCAGTGGACAGTTTTATCTGATGAGTACGGGATTGGTCCTGGAATAGTAATTATCAGTGGAGTCACCTTAGGAACAGATGTAATCCTAACGGGTCTTTTGGTGGAGACCCTGGAAGGATTGGCGGAAATGGTTACTATTGAAACATCTTTGTAAGAAATGGTGGGAACGGGAGCCTTCTCAAACAAAATCTCTTTGTCATCCATTAGGCGCTGGACACCTGCTTTCAATAAATGACAACCGGCTGGTAGGGATAAACATAGGTGGCAGCCTTCGCCATAGCTCGGAAATAAACCGGACTTCAACAGGTTCCTCTTGACAGTCAAGAGATGAGTAACAATTTCATCAACAACAGTAACAAACACATCATCTTCAACAACGTTAACATCACGGCCATGCTTGGGCATAGGAGCGGTGATAACATTTGGGATCTCAGGAGCATCAAATTCAATTTCTTTTGCCTCGAGAAGGTCTTGCACCTTGTTTTTCAAAACCCAACAGTTGTTGGTATCATGGCCTGGACTTTCTGAATGGTAAGCACAGCGAGCATTAGGGTTGTAATGAGGAGAGGCGGTGTTGGGATTCTTCGGGGCTTCCTTAAAAGTTACCATATTAGATCTCAACAAATGCGGCAAGACTTGAGACAGCGTCATATTTATCCGGGTAAATTGTCTTACTGGTCTTTCCGTTCTAGGCTGGTTGTTCCTTTGTTGAGTAGGTGCAGTCTTAGGGATCATGACGGGCCCTACCGTTGGACGGCGTTTAGTTCTGTCCTGATTCCTTTAAGGATATACAGCACCAACTTCTTTCTTCCCAATAAATGGTTTTCTCACGGCACTGGAGGATACGTCCTTTTGGATATTCCCACTCTTAATCCCAGCTTCCACTCTTTCCCCGGTCAAGATTAATTCAGTGAAGCCTACTGAGGAGCTTCCAATTATATGATTAAAGAAAGGACCGGATAGGGTACCCAGAAACATGTCTACTAGCTCTCTGTCAGATAGCGGAGGTTGGACTCTTCCTGCTAAGTCCCTCCATTTCTGAGCATAGTCTTTGAAACCTTCACTTGAACCCATAGCCATACTCTGGAGTTGAGTACGGGTGGGAGAAAGGTCTGTGTTGTACTGATACTGTTTACAAAAATTAGTGGCCAGGTCTTCCCAATTATGGACATTGGCCCTCTCCATTTGATAGAACCAATCTAGCTGAGTTCCGGATAGACTATCTTGAAAGAAGTAGACCCACAAATCTCTATCGGCAATGTGAGGCTGTATCTTCCTCACATAAGATCGAAGGTGCATCTTGGGACACGAAACCCCGTCGTACTTAGAAAACACTAGTGCTTTGAACTTTGGTGGAATAACAATCCTAGACACCAAACCTAGCTCTTCAAAGTCCAGCCCGAGCACTTTCTAAATCTCCATTGCACTTAGACGTTCTTCCAGATGTTTGTATTTGTCATCAGCCGGAGGATACTTCTCTTCAGAGTAATCATCGTCTTCTTGCTCTTCAGATTCTGGATGGGCAATCACTTCCTTGCTTTTCCATTCTTGATTATCCTTTTCACCAGATGATGTTGCAAAGTCTAGGGTCCATCTGGCTGGCCCTAGGAACCTTCTTCCTAGATTCAAAACACCGGTTGATTTCTTTGCTTTCTTCTTCTTTTCTTCGATCAGAAAAGTTTTCAAATCCTCTTGCCCTTTTGCCAAAGTCAATAACATTTGTTGAAACTGAGCATTCTGCGCCTGGAGATCTTTTGACGTTTGTTCAATGTCCATCTCACTGAAATAAACAGTAGAAAGATGAGGAGACGTGTTGTAAGAAGCTTAATTATGTTATGATGAATGGAGATGCATATGCAAATGATTTCAAGGAAATTAGAGACTTAAATTTGCTTTAGACCAAAAAGGAACACACGTTATATTAATAAATCAAAGTTTGAATACAACATGCCTCTTTGGGCTTACAAAGAAATACAAAAACTCTAAGATAAAAAATTTGAACGCATCCTCTTTGGTGCGATGTAGGCGTTCAGACTCCGCTCCTCATGAAGTTGCCTGGTGAGTTCTAGAACTTTCTTCTCGCTGGCGTAGAATCGGGCCTCGAAAGTGTCTCACTCCCTCTTAAGTTGTACCCAATCCCTTTGCAAGTCTTCGAGAGAGGTGGGCATGTCAGGATGCAGGATAGTGTATGGGATATCTTCATCCATAATAGGCTCTTTGATGACCGGGAGAATAGAGGGGTAAGGCATCATAAGACTTTGAGCGCGAGCTCGTACCCATTTGAGATAAAGCTCGAGAGGGATGGAATTCTTATGCTCCAACATCTTGCTATCTACCTTGTTCAACATCCTCTAAGCTCGGATAAACCTCTGGCGGTGACATTGATCATCATTTTTGTAGTCAAATACCAACCCTTGAATAAGCATCTCATGTGGACCATCCCTTCGGGCATAACCAAATTGTATTAAGGCTAAGCAGGGATTGTAGGTGATACCTCCCCTAATGCCAAGTAAGGGGACATTAGGGAATTCTCCATAACGGTCGACGATAGTAACATTCTCCATAGATCGGGAACACCAATGAATGTCTGAATGTTTGAGCGTCATCAACCTATGTGACCACCTTGAACCTTGCTCGTTCTTCAATACAGATTGGGGAATATGCGAAATAAACCATCTTGCCAAGAGAGGAGTACAACACTTAAGAATACCTCTTTTCCTCATAGTGCAAGTGTGAAAACAATGTAGGATGTCTCCTAACAAAGTAGGCACCGGGTTACGAGACATGAAGATTTTGACGGCTTTTACATCTATGAGTTGGTCAGGATTTAGAAACAAAACCATCCCATAGATGAGGAGAGCCACAATTTCCTCAAAAGCTTGCAAGTCCAAGGAGTTCCAACAGTTTTGAGCTTTCTCAAACAAGAACTTGGCTAAGAAACCTTTGACACCACTCCTTGTTTCCCAATTAGTTGTGACATCAAATGGTTGCAAGTGTAGGGCTTGATAATCTCTTCTGGTTTTGGATTTCTTTCCGTACCGTTGAAGGATAGTTGATTGAGAATGGGAATCCTCAAGATTTGGGAGAATTCTTCCAAGGTTGGCACAAGTTGATAATTGGGAAATGTGAAGTAATGGTGTAGAGGATCAAAGAACTAGAAGAGCACCTTCATCATGTCCTCATCAGTGTTAGAGGTAACCAAGTTTAGGAGGCGACCATGTCTTTCGGTAAATTGAGAATTTTCGGGAACCCTTGATGCTAACTCTTTAAGTTTAGGAGGGATCCTTACAAGATTGACTTGAATGGTTTTCCTGCGAATAGAATCCATGTCCTATAAAACAGAACAAAGATAAATCCCAAAAATCCTTGAAATGGTTAGTGAGTATGAGTATGATGTTTATGATGTTCTATACAAGTAGATATATACAAAAAAAACAAGTCCTTAGGTTTAGGCTTGCATGGAGTCTCATAGGTAAGTACCCTCTTGAAGTTTAGTTGGCTCAAACCTATCCTAGCAATAGTAACTGGGTTCTAAAGGAGCTCAATATCAGTGGTTTGTTTTCTCGGGCATTGTTTCAGCGCAAGCCTCTTTAATGGCGACTGAAATATCCCAAAAAACCAAACCTCAATGAGTGTAGTATCGAGTATCTACCAACTTCAGACTGCACTAAAGCCGATCATCTCACTACGTCCTAATGGCCAAGTTGGTCAAGTAAAGGTTCTAGAAGTTAGTTAGTGCTTCATGACATCACTCAGCCGCCCCGTATTCTCCTTGACTACTCAAGGACTACTGGTACCCACAAATATGTCACACTAACGTAGTTATTGCTTAGACCATGTCGGTATACCCCGCACAGTTTCCATAATGTATTGCTACTTACCTATAAGGTATCCCAAATCTGGGTAGATGATTCAAACCCAAACAAAGAACCAAAATGTAAAGCATACAAGTCAAACAATGAAAGCAAGTAAATGTGATCTAGCCCTAGGGTAACCCCACTTTAAAAATTCTCCCCAACAGAGTCGCCATTTCTGTAACGCGATAGGAGAACTGACTTGGTTATTTTGTGTTTTATCGCAATTGTGCGGTTAGCAAGAGTCGCCACCGACTTTTCTTTTATCCAAAAGGAAAGGCTGAAAAGAACAGGAAAGACCTTTGAGATGTTTTCTTGAGTTAGGGGGGTAGATTATGAAAAGGGAAGGTATTAGCACCCTTTTCATCTGTAGTTAACTACGGGCTCTTAGTTACTTTCTAGATCACTTGCTTTTGTTTGAAAATGTGCTTTGTGTGGTTTTTGAAAGTATTTTGAAAAGGCGCCATCGTTTAGGCAAACTTTGTAATGATTCACGTTCGTAAGAATGTATAAAAAAGTGTTGATCCTTTTAAAATATTTTCAAGTTTGAAATATGTTTTTGAAAGTGTTGGTGTTTATTTTAAAAATAGCAAGGATGTTTTTGGTTTGAAAATGAGCAAGCAACTAGGAACATTCTACCTACTCAAAAGTCTTTCATGTTTATTTCCTCTTTCCTTTAACATTGTTATCTTACCATTGATTTGGTAAGAAACCCTATCTTTGGAAGTAAAAGGGATGGGCATGGGTCATCATATAGTCACGAATAGCAATGTTGTAAGATATCTTAGTATTTTTCTTTGAGGGACTAAGATCATTCTTAAGGCAACATTTGTAGCGTCATCGAGGGACTACGATCTTGTATTTTGTTTGTTTTTGCTAAGACATCTTACATGCATATTATGACCATTTTCAATAGGCAACAAAGTGGACTTACCCTAAGGGTGTATGTGTGCAAGTGTATTAGTTTACATGCTTGATTTGTCTTGATTAGGGTTTGCTATTTGTTGGTTTTAATCTTTCCATACAAGCCTAATTTACTAGCAATTATATATAAAGCATTAAATTGCGGAAAATAAAAATACTAAGCTATTACATCATTAGGGGAGGGGTGTACAAATTTACAAATGGGGGAAATTGCAAGAAAATTAAATCTAAATAATTATTACAATCATATTGAATATTGTACAAGAATTGAATAAATAACAATGTACAAATGCAAATGAAAAAAGAAATGATTTTTGTTTGGTTTTTTATGAAAGGAGTTTTAACCTAAACCTAATTAAGAAAAATGATTAATGAAAATTAAATGAAGTTAACTTAAACTAAATAAGAAAAGAAATTAACTAAAAATATTTTTTAGGGTTTTATTTATGAAAAGGGTTTAAATTAATAAAAATAATATGGATATTAATTAGTTAAAAGAAACCTAAGTTCTAATTTAATTTTAATTACAAGATATTAATATAATGGTTAAACTTAAACCTAAATATTAATTATTAAGAAAGAAATTTATTTATTAAGAAAAATGTTTTTTATTCTTTTTAATTTTTATAAAGAAAAATAAACTAAATAAATATGAATAATAAAATAAAAATATTTTATTTTTTACATTTTTCTAGTAAATTAATAATAATAATGATAATAATAATAAAAAGAAGAAATATGAAAAAGAAATAAATATAAACTAACTAAAAAAACAAAATATATAAAAAGAATAAAATGGGCCAGGAGTGTAAACATAGTTAGGGGTTAGAGTCAGCAAACAAAACATGAAGTCCCAAAGTTTGGGGCCCAGGCGCTGCAAAAAAAACCAAAAAAAGTGTAAAATGTGAAAAAAGAACAAAAGGCAGTGCGCTGGGTGTTGAATCCACGCCCTCTTGGTTACCAGCGCGCTGCCTTACCACTGGGGTGGCTATACATCCGTTGATATAACGGAAACAATAAATACATAACACAAAACAAGTTCCAGAAATGAACTTCTTCAACCTCCAGCCATAGTTCTTGTAACTTGCTCATTTCTCAACGAAAATAAAAGATGCAAATATGAAAGTTGCTCCTTTTTTCCATACGAATCTAACCATATAAATATCATGAGCTATAAATCAAAGAAGAATGAGAATTTCTAAAAGTACCAAATTCTAACCTAAATATTTTCAGAGATTCAAACCTAAAATTCTCTAAGCTCAATCAATATAAATGAAATCTATGGATATATACAGTTTCAGGACAATGATGTCTACATTTTATCTTCACAAATGCAAGCCTGACAATGCCTAAGTAATGAGATAGAAGTTCAAGAAAAATATCTCAAAACTGGAAATCGTGAAATGCAAATGAGCATGATTCAAGCTACTGCAATGATCAGGTTAGCTTCCTCAAGTTCCCAGGATGCTAATGCAATGATTAGCTTGAGCAATGGATGGCTGAAATGGTCTGAAGAAGTCAACTTGCAGAGCTTTGTTTTTGGTTATGGAGGTTGATGAAGATGGAGTTACAGTTATGAAACAGGGTCAGGGATAGGTTATATTTGATGGGTAGGAGCTTTGTGATTGATTAGGAAGGAAAACGCACGAGGGAAATGAGAGATATAAGTTTAATGTCAGAACTGTGCATGAATGGAGTTTCTTGTGTAAATTTTGGCTTGAGGGAGTTTTGGTATGTTTCAGGGTACTTAAGCTCGTCCTCTAGCTCACAAATAGTGCCTCTATTTATAAGCAACAAGTTTGGAAGCTTGTTGTTGATCAGAATTCAAAATCACAAGTTTAAGCATAACATGTGACTTTTTGAGAAATCCAAGTTTCAAAGTCTTGTGTACTTGCTAAGATAGAGTGGTTATGCTTTAAACACACCTGCTTCTGACTTTATAGATGGAGTGTGATCAGAGGGAACAAGTTAGAGGCTCAATAATTGACTTTGTGCATAAAGCTTGCTTTTCAACAATGGTATTCTTCACTTTCTTCCTAAAATGGCAATGTGAATTGGATAAAGCTTAAACCACTTGGATTATAGATCAAAAGTTTGTGTAATCCATTAATTATTTATAGATGCACAAGTTAGAAGGCCTGAAAAGCAATATTATACAGCCTAACATTGAAATTGCATTCTTGTTCATCATGAAAATGACCTATAATTCAAGAATGAAATGCCAACTTCATGCCTTCGATTCTCCCTGCTCAAACATGATCTCAAGGAGTTCTTGGACATTTTAGAAAGCTTGTAATGTGATCTACAACCCCTCTTTGAATCACTTTTGAAAATTACCCTTGGAACTATGTGGAAAATTGCCATGAAGTTAGGTCAAAATCCTGCCTAAACTAGGGCAAAATTTCACTAAGTTTCCAAGTTTCATGAACATGTATTCACAAAATCATAACTTGAAATACATGCATTTATAGGAGAAGTTGTGTAAAGAAATATTTTAGATCTCATTGATATCTACAACTTTCATGTTGAAAGTTTCTCTTGAATCATCTTGCATCATGGTGAAAAATTGGCTCAAAGTTGTGAAAAAATATGAAGTTTCCAACACAGAAAAATTTCTAAGTTTGGAAACTTTTACTTTTCAAAATAAAATCTTGACTTTTTGATTTTTTTTATGAACAAGTTTCATTTTTTAACATGCCTTGATGAATTGTGATCTTTGACACTTGATTTTGACTAAAAAGTCAAAGTTTGACTTTTCACTATATCAGTTGACTTTTGATCAATTGACTGAAAATCAACTATCAATCAATTGATCTTGAGGGAAGTTTTGAATCATGCCATTAGGTAAAAATGATGCAATTTAACTCTTGATATCATGTCTCAAACCAATTAACCATTTGCTAGGTCAAAAATCAGAAATTGCCCTTTCTCATTCAAAACCCTAATTTTGACCATTTTACCCTTTTGATGATCTGATCAAATTTCTTGAGGAATTGTGGTTCAAACTTGATCAAATTACATATATGAGTTCAAAATGTTGATATGGATAAAAAATTATGAAGTTTGATTGTAAATTGACCATAGTTGACTTTTTCCCCAATACAACTGATTTTTAGGTCAACTCCTCAATTGACTGAGCAAAAATGTGATCCAAGACTTGAAACTTGACATGAGAAATCTTGGGGGTCCATAATGATCTATGAAAGTCATATGAGGCATTAAAAGTTCAATTATCCTTGTGCAATCTCAAACCCTAATTTCAAGCATCAGTGCTTAAGAAGGTGTCATGAGCTGATCAACCCTTGTACAATCATGAACCAAAGGAGATCTTGTGAGAAAATATTTGATCAATGAGAGGGAAAATTTTGGGGTACAAAATGTATCATAGCTTAGACCGGAACAGAAGTTCAGCATTAGCGTAACTTAGAACAAATATCCAACTTTTGATCTTTGAATCTCCCTGCTCCAGCATGTTCTGAAGGGAGTTCTCAGACTTTTCAAAAGCTTGTAACATGCTTTGCAGACCTTCTTTGAATTACTCTTGCAAATTATGATTGAAACTTTGTAAAAATTGGCCCAGAAGTTCTAACCAGAATCTGTCTTGGAAATGTCCAGAATTTGTTGAGTGCTTCAGTTTCATGGACGTGCTTTTAAAGATGTATAACTTGAAATCCAAGCATTTCCAGGAGAAGTTCGGTTCTGCAATGTTTTAGATATCATTGATATCTACAACTCTTATGTCATAAGTTCTTCCAGAATCAACTTGCATCATGGTGAAAATCTGGCCAGAAGTTCTGAACTTATCATATTTCTTAACATTTAGGAAAATTTCTAAGTATTTAGAATTTTGACTTTTCCAAAGTAATTTTGACTTTTGATTTTCTTGATGAAACAAAATTCATATTCCAACATGTCTTGATGAAATATGATTCTTGAAACTTGATTTTGATCCAAAATTCAAAGTTTGACTTTTCAGTATGCAATTGACCATTTTGCCCTTGTGCCAATTCCAAACCCAAATTGATGTATCAGTGCTGCAAACTGGATGTCATGGAAGATCTTGTGAGAATCCTTGACAAATGATAGGGAAAATTTTGGGGTAGAATAGTTGCCCCTGTTCAATCTTCTTAAACCTGAAGAGTTAGATTGACACGTCTGCCATTCGTGACTTGAAGGTGGAAGACGATTGAACACTAGAGTGCCCAGAAATTTGCACTCGGTGATGTGTTAGTTGACTGTGTAGGGAATGGGCTTAGAGATGCCATTCAGAGTGACTGGAGAAGGTATCAAGATAAATCTTTTGGTTGATTTAAACTGGAGTGGTAGATGTCTTTGTCTGTTGATTTTTTCTGCAAGGAAAAAGATTAGTTGCATGCAGATATATGCATGGTGTAATGATGTTCTCAAAATAAATGAGATTATGCTATATGCACTTGTCATGTATGTGTTATGATTTATGAATGTGATGCATTTATTGCAGTGTGACTTTGTCTAGGAAAATAAATCCTTGACAACATGCTGATGAGCCTTGGAAAATGAGCTCCTAGACTGCTGTTGGGGATGAAGAGTATGCTCCTCTTGTTTCAGGATGTTTTTGCTGGGAATGCATGTTCCGTTGTTTGAGGAGAAAATCCGCTGGGGAATATTGGCTTGTTTAAGAAGACACTGTGGAGAGTGCTAATCTCTGCTTGGGAAAAAGAGTTTAGGAGTTTTGTTTGTTCAATACTCTACTGGGGAAATATTCCTGACTGGGGAGCATCAAAAGTTGGTTGTTATCTGGTAGAAATCCAGGCTTGGCAGTAAATTTGTTGGGGATAATGAAGTTGACTGCTATTTGGTCGTATTCCAGGCTTCGCAGTGACTTGTAGAGTAAGATCTGAATTAACTGTTATCTGGTCGGAATCCAAGCTTCGCAGAAAATTGCTTGAAGTTGAACTGTTACCTGGGGAAAAATAAATTAATTGTTATTTGGTCGGGTTCCAGGCTTCACAGTAAATTTCTTAAAGTTGAACTATTATATGGTCGGGTTCCAGGCTTCATAGTAATTTATTGACATCAAACTACTATTTGGTCGGATTCCAAGCTTCGCAGATTTCTGAGGTGGATAAAGTTAATTGTTATCTGGTCGGGTCCAGGATTCAGAATAACTTGCTTGAAAAGATGAAGTTGAACTGATATCTGGTCGGGTCCATGCTTCACAATAACTTGCTTGAAAATAGTTGTTATCTGGTCGGATTCCAGGCTTCACAACAAATTTCTGAAGGAATAAAGTTAATTGCTATCTGGTCGGGTCCAGGCTTCATAATAACTCGCTTGAAAAGATAAATTTGAACTGATATCTGGTCGGGTCCAGGCTTTACAGTAATTTGTTGGGGTAGAGGTAAAGTCTATTGGGGAAAAAAGTTAAACCCTTGTCTGGTTGAATCCAGGTTTTTCAATATCTCGAAGAGTTAAACTACTATCTGGTCGGGTCCAGGCTTCATAGTGTCCTGAGAGGCTAACTATTATTTGTTCGGGTCTAGGATTAATAGTTACTGAAAGTTGTATTATTATCTGGTCGGATCCACGCTTCATACCACTTGGAGAAGTTACATTATTATCTGGTCGGGTCTAGACGTCATAGTGTCTTGAGAAGTTAACTATTATCTGGTCAGGTCCAGGCTTCATAGTGTCTTGAGATAAATAAGTTGAATGTTATCTGGTCAGATCCATGCTTCACAACAACTTACTTAAGTTAAACTGTTATCTGGTCGGGTCCAGGCTTCACAACAACTTTCAGAGATAGTAATGGCTTTATTGGCGACTTCACTGGGGATCAGGGGTTGTGGTCCTCTGATTTGTAATGGTCTGAGAGGTAAACTTAAGTTGGAGATAATAGACTCATCCAGGGAAGACAGACTCAGCTGGGGAAATAAACTCAGCTGGGGAAATAAACCCTGTTGGGGAAATAAACCCTGTTGAGGAATACTTGACGAACTGCTGATGAGGTGAGTTCTTTTAGGAAGAGATCCACAAGGCTTCCTCTTTTAGGACTAACTCAGCTGGGGAGAGGGTTTTCAAGAGATTGAGACTCTGGCTGGGGACCAACCTATGCAAAGGGACTTTGTGGCGCAACTCCGTTGGGGAAAGGTTTATTGTAGCCGGCCTTGTGGGGATAATGCTAATGAGATAACTTTGTGGGGATGTCTCAATTGCATGAAACAGATGCTTGCTGCGGCTTGGCAGGACACTGTGCTAAATAATTTTCATTATGTTCACATGTATATGTTCGTTCAATTTTAGTCATTGGACATCTTTGCATTCAAAACAAAAAATAGAAAGTTTGCACTTCAAAGTATATTTGTATTGATATTTTTCCCGTGAAAAGGCATTTTTGTACAAAGAGAAGGAGATCCTAGTAAGAGGAAATTGTCGAAAGGAAAACAAAATTGAAAACAAAGATAATAGCCATGTGGAAGTGATCTCATTGTGTTCCAACTCTACTATTGCCTCGATGTCTTCGACTGTTCCTTGCCATTGACAGAAGTTGATTGGATTGATCTTGGACCATTTGAACTAGGACTTTGATAATAAAGTCGGTTGTGGTGATTCCACGGAACATAGTCATACGCTTTTAATCCTTAACTTCTGCCTGGACCGCCCTTTCGGGTTTTCAGCCCACCAGGATACCCATTTTTGCCCAAGTCTCCCTTTCGGGTTTTTGACTTGTCGGGTGTATAATCTTTTGCATATATCCCTAATTTTTACCCAAACCTTTTGGTTTGTCGGGATGCCCTTATCTTGCCTAGGTGTGTCAACCTAGCGAGTCTCTTATGCGTAGTATTTTTTAAGTATGTCAGCGTTCACAGGATGTGGGAAATCTTCACCGTCCATGGTAGTCAGCATCATGGCACCACCAGAGAAAACTTTCTTGACAACAAATGGCCCTTCGTAGGTGGGAGTCCATTTACCCCTGGGGTTGCCTTGTGGAAGAATGATGCGCTTTATTACCAAGTCACCAGCTTGATATACTCGAGGCCTGGTCTTTTTGTTGAAAGCCTTGATCATACGTTTTTGGTACATTTGACCGTGACAAATAGAAGCCAGTCGTTTTTCATCGATCAAGTTCAACTGGTCTAACCTTGTCTGGATCCATTTGTCTTCGCTTAAGCCTGATTCATTCATAATCCTTAGTGAGGGGATCTGAACTTCCACTGGTAGGATAACTTCCATGCCATAGACTAAAGAAAAGGGAGTTGCCCTAATTGATGTTCGAGCTGACGTACGGTAACCATGAAGAGCAAACGGTAGCATCTCATACCAGTCTTTATAGGTCACTACCATCTTCTGCACAATCTTCTTAATGCTTTTGTTGGCCGCTTCCACTGCGCCATTCATTTTAGGCCTATAAGGAGAAGAATTGTGATGCTTGATTTTGAACTGTGTGCAAAGTTTTGTAATCATAGCATTTTTTAGGTTAGTCCCATTGTCGGTGATGATCCTTTTGGGGATACCATAGTGTTGTACCCCAAAATTTGCCCTCCCATATTCTTCAAAATTTGCCAAGTCAAAGCTTCAAAATCTCCCCAAGGGTTGCACAGTTCAAGGGCCTCCTAACAGTCAAGAACTAGGGTTTTGGTTCTGGCAAGGTAAATGAAGTTTCCAAGGGTCCAATCAAGTCCCACATGCCTACAAACATGGTCAAGCATCCTCATACCAAGTTTCAAGACTTTCAGCACAAAATTGCACAGTCAAAAACCCTAATTGCACTACAGTCAACTGTAGGGGCAAAATGGTCATTTGACAGTCAAAAGTCCAAATTTTTGGTCAACATCTCATTTTGAAGCCACAAACATCATTTGATCAATTCTTGATCATGATTCTCAAAGCTTGGCTTAAAAATCATCAAGATGCAAAAGTTTCCATACAGTTGAAAAAGTCAACTATAAATTGACCAAGGCATAACTTTCACATGGAGTATCAGAAAAATTCCCTCCAAAGCTCATTTTGAAGAGAAAGACATTTCCTACAACTCCTCTTCATACTTCAAGTCCAAGAAATGCTCTCACAAAAAGTTATCAATTTCAACATTATAGGTCATTTTCAAAAGTCAACAAAAAGGGACTTTAAGTCAAAGGCCATAACTTGAGATTGGTAAATCAAAATGACATGGGACCAAAGACATTGGTTATAGGACTCAAAGACCTTTCCAAAATGTCTAAGAACATGAGCAAATCTTAAAAATTGAGCAAGATATGCCTTGTGGAAGTTGGGAAATTTTTGGATATTTTGAAAAGTCAACATTGCTTCAAATGACCTAAAAATGCTAATGGGCCTCTTTTTCTTCCACAATTCATCATCCAAGGCATGTGCACGACCATGTGGCCCAAAGGGAAGTTTTTTATCATTTTTATTTATTTATTTGGATTTTTATTATTAATAATTCATTTAATTAATTAAAATACATGAAAAATACCAAACCAATGCAATCAAATCTTTTTGTGCATGGAATAGGTTTAAAATTTCGTGCATGATCATATATGGAAGGAATTGAAGTGATTGGCCATGATTTGTACCAAATAGGCATGAAAAAATATTTGAAAAGATCCTTAAGAATCAAATCTTGAAAATCATGAATGCAAAGGTTTTGATTTGTTTTCTTTGACCTAAATCACTCACACATACATATATATGCTAACCCTACTCCTTAGAACTTCCCAGCTGCGCCATAGACAAAGAATCAAACTCACACTTTTGCCTAATATTTTCAAAACTGAAAACAAGGTTCCAAGAGGTTTCAAGCCAAAATACTTGTCTCATCACCTTCCTGAGACATCAAGCAACGTATTTGAATCGTTTTCCACGTCCCTAACGCCCAGAATCGGTATAGGGGATTCAAACTTTTTCACATTTTTTTCATAATCGTGTTTTAAAATTCAAGCACATTCATTGCATTTTTTTTCATGGATTCTTACTAATTGGATGTTTCTGAAACTAACCATATGCTTTGATTGAATTTTCACGCGTTATATGAGGATTCACCATTAAAGACATCTAGGGTTACCAAGCTTTCAATTTAGGCGTTTCTTCATACTGTAAAATTAGAGAATCACAATGCCATGGTTGAAACCAGCAGGCTTGGACGATTTGGAAACGACCCTCGCGCCTAATTTATGTGGCCGGACGGCCTAATCGCTATTATCAGAAAATGCCTATTTTGGGGGGGTTCAAAACCCCCGCTAACCATCTTTTGTTTCAGGGAAAATACAAACCACGAAGAAGATGATGAAGTGGAAGGCAGCGATTGGTTCATTCAAAATTTCGCGCGAAAAAGACACCAACGCTTTGTTTTGTTTTATATTAATTGATTGTTATTCATTATACAACGCGTGTAGAGTGCTTCAGTGGCAAGGCTTGGTAGTGGTAATCTCTAGGACCTGGGTTCGATCTCAGGTCCCCCTCCCTTTCCTTATATTTTTCCTTTAAATGTATTCCTATGCAGTTTCAACACAAGGAGTCCACCATACACCCACCACATCAAGCCACTCACGTGCCTACTGAGATGAATCAAAAGGTCCAGATTGGGAGAACACCGTGTACGTTAGTCAATGGAGATCCATGCCAGCGCAAAAGTCAAACAGGCCAAAGGCTTAATGGGCCTGATTACTGGACTTCACCCTCCATTTGGGGGCAGACCCCCCTAGGTTTGCAATCTTCTATATTTTTTCATTCTTTTTTTATTTCAATTATTATTCTTTCTAATTAATTCTTTTAATTTAATTATTTTCATAAAAAACATAAAAACAATATAAAATCAGAAAAAGACAAAAATAAGTATTTTTATTTAATTAATATACTTTTTGTAAATAAATATTGTTCATTAATTTTAGCTATTTAATTAGGTTTAATTCAAGCATTTTCTTAATTAACTCGAAAATTGGTAGAATTAGGGTTTGTATTAATTTTTTATCCCTTTTCTTTTCTTTTCTCTAAAATAATTAAATATTTCCTATTATTTTTATAAATTAAAATTGCATGTAAATAATTAGGTTAATTTAGGTTTAACTTTAATATTTTTTCTTAATAAATAAAAGTTATAGAATTAGGGTTAATGTTTTATTTTAATTAATCTTTCTCATAAAAATTCATAAATCCAAAAATACCAAAATAACTTCCTTTCATTTTAATTTTAATTAATTTAATAATAATTTAATTTCATTAGAAAGGGTCCAACGCCCTCGCTTTCAATTATTGATTTGTTTCGCGCATTTTATTTTATTTCTTTTAATTTTTTATGTACCTCTCCCAAAGCCATGTAAATATTTATCTCTCGCACTTTTACTTTAATTCTTTATTTTCCTGTCAAATCGGGTCCTGGAAATTTTGGCGATGTGGACCCGCGCCTTTTGTAATAGTTTAGAACTTTACCTTTTTCGCACTTTTTAACTATTAAATAAATGCATGCAAGAATGAATGGCCTAAAATAAAAACGAACGCATAGATCACTTTGACATGACAAGATAAATGCAAATGAACATGACACACAAATCACACACCACCCCTAGGGTACGCCTCACTGTTGCCTTGCCTCGAAAGGTGATCGTCGAGTAGAGGATGTCTTAGTAAGTCCTCATGATCCGGGAACCTGGCATGAGGGTAGCTTCTAAGGTATCTTCCTATTGCTCTGGTGATCACCATGTCCCGAACCTCGAATTGACCCGAACACCTCCAACGGTGGTGCTACCTACCTCTCAATGGTGGGATGGCACTACTTTAAAGGACATCTACACAGACGAATTCCTTAGGGTAGGTAGACGACTCTAGATACTTGCTCTAAATTTCAAAATTCAAAAATACTTTTCACACCAACACATTTTCAAAAAGCTTTCGAAAGCATTTTTTCAAACACTCTTGAGGACCGATACAAGAGTCGAACTGGAATTTTCAAAGAAACTTTTTAAACCCACAGTTGAAAAGCAAACAAACCATTTTTGAAAACACAATGAGCAAGTATCTAAGAGCCCATGGATAACCATGGATAGAAAGGGTGCTAACACCTTCCCTTTCTATAACCTACCTCCCGAACCGAGAGCGATCTCTTTAAGGAATTTTTCTGTGCTTTTGTCTTTTCCATTTGGAGAAAATAAAAGACGGTGGCGACTCTTGCTTCCGCGACATTTCGCGAACCAGCGTTAAACAGTCAGTTCCAGATCCACCGATCACAGAACTGGCGACTCTGCTGGGGAATAAACTTAAAGTGAGGTGTACCTTAGGGTTAGTTCATAACTGTGTTTTCAATTGTATTGACTTGTCTGCTTTAAATTTGTGGGTTGCATGGGAGTTACATAGATCCTAACCCGGATCTGGGGATACCCTATTTAGGTAGCATAAGCTGTGAGGGACCTGTCCGGCGTAGACCGACACGGGTGAAACAGTGGCTACGTTGGTGTGGCACCTTGGTCTGTACCGATATCCCTTGTGTCGCAACGAGGAGAATATGGGTCTTCTAAGGAGTCATTAAGCACCAACAACCTTAGAACCTTAAATGACCCAACTTGGCCATTAGAACAGTAGCAGTATGCTACGCCCATTGAGGCTAAACTCTCGTGATGGTTCTGGCTGCAAGAAAAGATTGTGATGCTGGAGTTATGACCGATTGAGGGTAGTCAATGATATTGGGATCCTCTAAGAACCCGGTTACTTTGATAGGACAGGTATGAACCAACAAACTGAAAGAGGGTAGTACCTAGACCTCATGCTGGCCTAAACTTTAGGGGCTTGCCTTGGGTGACTTGTGTGCCTTACCATGTTTTGCCTTTGTATCTATTTGTGGTGTGCTTTATCATAACATCATAACATCATGAGCATTGCATGCATCCTGCATAAGGACTGACCATTTCAAAGACAAGAGGGTTTCACCTTTGCTCTGTTTTGTAGGACACCATGATGCCTGTGCGAAGGAATACTATCTGGTTCAACTTTGTTCATTCCCCTGAGTTGCTTGAAGAGTTGGTTAGCAGAATTCCAAATACCACTTCCTTCATTCAGAGGCATGGTTCTCTTCTCAGTTTAGTCACTGCAAAGCGGGATCAACAGTTGATGAGTGTTCTGACCCAGTTCTATGACCCTCTGTACCAGTGCTTCACCTTTCAAGACTTCCAGCTGGTCCCTACCCTGGAAGAGTTCTCTGATTTGCTTGGTATCCCTATCTTGGATCAAACTCCCTTCACTGGTTGGGAAAAGACCCTCAGGCTTGAGGATGTTGCTGCAGCTCTTCCCTTGACACATCAAGAGGTAATGGACAACTGGGTAACTAGAAGCGGAGTTAAGGGTTTCTTGGCCAAGTTTCTGATTGGTAAAGCTAACAGTTTCTGGAATGACCTGGACTTTAGGGCATATGAAGACATCTTGGCTCTCTTAATCTATGGGCTAGTCTTGTTTCCTAATCCTGACAACTTCATCAATGTCACTGCCATAAGGATCTTTATGTCTCAGAATCCTGTGCCCACTCTCTTGGGTGACATCCTGCAACAACTTCATGCTCGTACTACCCGAAGACGAGGAACCCTATGGTGTTGTATCCCTTTGTTGGTGAGGTGGTTTATTTCGCACCTCCCTAAGTTCGTACTGAAGAACCAAGAAGGAAGAGGTTGGGCTCATAGGTTAATGTCTCTCACTGATAAAGACATTATTTGGACTTGCAGAGGTTTGGATGAGATAGCTATTATTGATCGATGCGGGGAATACCCTAATGTTCCTCTGATTGGTACTCAAGGAGGAATCTCTTACAATCCATGTCTAGCGCTCCGTCAGTTTGGAAGAGCCAGAAGAGCAGGCCCCCATGAGATGTTGGTGCCTCACATCAGTTTTGAGTTTCAGGTGGATAGTGACGAGTTGCGTCATAAGTTCATCAAGGCTTGGGACAAAGTTCATAAAGCTGACCCACAGGAGTTAGGGCCAAAGACTTCTTTACCTATGGAAGCCTACTACAAATGGGTTCGCATCTGGGCTCAGAAGTTAGGTATGCCATACGAAGCCGTCAGACCTATCATTCTTGAGTCTCCTGACAAAGATGGTGTTCCTCCAACTGTCCTTCCTCCTCAGATACCTACTGATTATGAGACATTAAAGAGGTCTTGGTTGCAACTGCGAGAAGAACGGGATTCTTACCGGGAAAAGTTCAACGAGTAGGAATTAAAGATCCGGAAGCTGACAAAGCAGTTGGAGAGTGAGCGAGTCTTAAATGCCTACATCTGTACTGAGAAGAGGAGACCATGGGATCAATAAGGAGCTCTGGATGTTCTTTTACAGTTTTATTTCCCTTTTCAGTATTTCCTTTCATGTAACGCCTAAGGGCAACCTGTTGAATAATTTCAGTTTCAAAGTTGAATCTAATGAAGTGTGTTCCTTTTTGTTTACAAAGTTGATTCCCGATTGTCTTTGAAAACATAAATCATACGCATTCCATTCATCATGTGCATAGCAGGTTTTCCTCTTTTCAGGTTGCTTACCGTTCTTCGCTGTTTATTTCAGCATCATGAACCCCGACTCATCATCAACTGAGATGTCCATCAAGGCTCTTCAAGCGCAGAATGCGCAATTTCAGGAACTAATCATGGGTTTGGCTCAAGGCCAAGAAGAGCTGAAGGCTCTGCTCCTGAAGAAGGAAAAGAAGAAGAAGAGAAGGACTGTTCTTTTCAACTCGGGCCGAAGGTTTGGCAACACTCTGCAAAATGAAGAGGCTGGTTCTTCTATTGGCAAGGGTACTCCTCAAGAAAAAGGTCCTAGTCCGGTAGTCTCCGACAACGAGACTGATTTTGATGAAGAGCAATATCCTCCGGCTGAAGACCGTTACAAGCAGTTGGAAGACAGATTGAATGCTATGGAGATCCAACAAGTGCCTGGGCTGGATTTCGGAGATTTGGGTTTGTCTACTGGTGTGATCATTCCTCGTAAGTTCAAAGCACCATCTTTCACTAAGTACGACGGGGCGTCTTGTCCCAAGCTACATATCAGGTCCTATGTTCGGAAGATTCAACTGTACTCAGTGGATAAGAACTTGTGGATCCACTTCTTCTAGGAGAGTCTTTCAGGGACTCATCTCGAATGGTTCTATCAGCTGGATGGGACCAAGGTTCGTAACTGGGAGGAGTTGGCTACTGCTTTCTACAAGCAGTATCAATATAATGCCGACCTTGCCCCTACACGTACCCAACTCCAGGGTATGTCGTTAGGTTCAAGTGAAGGTTTTAAAGAGTACGCTCAGAAGTGGAGGGATCTGGCTGGCAGGGTGCAGCCTCCGTTGACTGATCGGGAGTTGGTAGACATGTTCTTGGGGACCCTATCTGGGCCGTTTTTCAACCATCTTATTGGAAATTCTTCGGCTGGATTCATTGATCTTATTCTGACTGGAGAGAGAATTGAGGCTGGGTTGAAGTCTGGAAAGATTCCGAAGGGTGCATCGTCTAGTTCTGAGAAGAAACCCTTCAAGAAGGAGGCTAGTGCTGTATATGGCTCTAGAAGACAAGAGAAATCTGAGCACCGCCAATCCGTCAGTGCGGTAATGATTGCTAAGCCTGCTGCCGCTCCTCGGCCAACCAATCCTCAAAGGGCTGAAAGACCCCGGAGAGAGTTTACCCGTTTGAGCATGACCCTATCCCAAATCTTGCCGCAGTTACTATCCACCAATCTAGTGACTGTCAGAGAGGCTCCAAAGGTTGTAAACACTACCTCTCCGAAATACAATCCAAATGCTCGCTGTGCTTATCACTCCGATAGCCCGGGGCATTCCACGGATGATTGTTGGGCATTAAGGAACAAGCTGCAGGACCTTATTGACGCCAAGGAGGTGCAGTTTGAGGCATCTGAGAAGCCTAATGTAGTGACAGCTCCCCTGCCTGCTCATGGAGTGAATGCTATTGGGGACGAAGATGAAGTGGATGAAGCTGAGTTTGATAGCTGGATCTACCCGGCAACTGACGGTGGACCTAGCAATTGGAGTGCAAAGGACAATCTACCTGTTTCTCTTGTTACTGAGTAATGAATTCCTATGTTTTTGGCATTTGTAATAAACAATAAATTGAACTCTATGGCCCGGTGTCTTACCCAAGGCACCGTGGTTTTATTTGTGAGGACATATAAATTGTCATTTCATATATCATAAATGAAAATCTTGGACGTTTTCTCGCATTTCAAATCTTATGCTCCTTTTCTGTCTTTCCTTCCTTTATATATTTTAAAACAACTGTATTTACACACACACTCACTCATATAGGTTTCAATCCACTTCGGATCTCATTGGTAACGATTCTGCTACTGCCAGTTATGACTTCGAAAATCCGATCAACTTAGTCGAAGACGAAGGTGAAGATGATTGCGAAGTGCCTGGTGAGCTTGCAAGACTGTTACTCCAGGAAGAGAGGGCAATTCAACCACATGAAGAGCCAGTGGAAACAATAAACCTGGGTACTGAGGCAGACAGGAAAGAGGTAAAGATTGGTGCCAACCTAGAGCTCAGCGTGAAGCAACGGTTGACTAAGATGCTACATGATTATATGGAGATCTTTGCCTGGTCCTACGAAGACATGCCCGGGTTGGATACCGATATTGTGGTCCATCACTTGCCAACTAAGGAAGACTGCCCTCCGGTTAAGCAAAAGGTCCGCCGTATGCGTCCAGAGATGTCTGAGAAGATCAAGGCTGAGGTTATGAAACAGTTTGATGTTGGGTTCCTTGCAGTAACTTCTTACCCTCAGTGGGTTGCCAACGTGGTGCCGGTACCAAAGAAAGACGGTAAGGTCAGAATGTGTGTCGACTACAGGGATCTGAACAGGGCCAGCCCCAAAGATGACTTCCCCCTACCTCACATTGACGTCCTTGTTGACAATACAGCTCAGCATAAGGTGTTCTCTTTCATGGATGGCTTTTCAGGTTACAATCAGATCAAGATGGCTCCTGAAGACATGGAAAAAACTACCTTTGTTACTCAGTGGGGCACCTTCTGCTACAAGGTCATGCCTTTTGGACTAAAGAACGTTGGGGCAACCTATCAACGTGCCATGGTTGCTTTATTTCATGATATGATCCATCATGAGATAGAAGTGTATGTTGACGACATGATCGCAAGGTCCCAGACTGAGGAAGAACACCTAGATCATCTGCAGAAGTTGTTTGACCGTCTGAAACTGTACAAGCTGAGGTTGAACCCGAACAAGTGCACCTTCGGGGTTAGATCTGGGAAGTTGCTAGGCTTCGTCGTAAGTGACAAGGGCATTCAAGTGGACCCTGCCAAGGTCAAAGCTATTCAAGAGATGCCAGTTCCTAAGACAGAGAAGGAAGTCAGAGGCTTTTTAGGACGCCTGAATTACATTGCTCGATTCATCTCACACCTGACTGCTACCTGTGAGCCAATCTTCAAGCTGCTGAAGAAAGATCAGGTAGTACGTTGGAATGATGAATGTCAGGCTGCTTTTGACAAGATCAAAGAGTATCTCCAAGAACCACCCATCCTTATGCCACCGGTTGAAGGGAGACCTCTGATACTATACCTGACAGTACTTGACAACTCAATAGGGTGTGTGTTGGGGCAGCATGACGAGTCTGGCCGAAAAGAGCATACCATTTATTACCTTAGCAAAAAGTTTACCGACTGTGAGACCCGATACTCACTGCTTGAGAAAACTTGATGCGCTTTGGTATGGGCTGCTCGCCGGATGAGACAGTATATGCTGACTCACACTACCTTGTTGATCTCAAAGATGGATCCCATAAAGTACATATTCGAAAAGCCTGCTCTGTCTGGGAGAATAGCAAGATGGCAGATGATCTTGACGGAATACGACATTCAATACACGACTCAGAAAGCCATCAAGGGAAGTGTATTGGCAGACCACTTGGCACATCAGGCAGTAGACGACTATCAGTCAATGAACTTTGAGTTTCCGGACGAAAGCATCATGTTTGTGACTGATTGTGAAGTACCTGGACCGGATGAAGGACCTGAGGAAGGATCTCGATGGTCTATGCACTTTGACGGAGCCTCCAACGCTTTGGGTAACGATATCGGCGCCATAATAATATCCCCTCAAGGTACTCATACTCCACTCACTGCCCGGCTATGTTTCAACTGTACCAACAACATGGCAGAGTATGAGGCATGCATCATGGGTCTTCAAGCTGCGATTGACTTAAGGATCAAGTTTCTGAGTGTCTTCGGAGATTCCGCTCTTGTGATCAATCAGATCAAAGGAGAGTGGGATACGAAACATCCGAATCTTATTCCTTACAGAGAATGTGTGTTGACCTTGATCCCCCACTTCACGAAGATAACCTTTGAACACTTTCCAAGAGAGGAGAATCAGTTAGCGGACGCGTTAGCTACAATGTCTTCTATGTTCAAGGTCAAATGGGACAATGAGGCTCCCCGGATCATCATCTGGAAACTGGACGAACCGGCATACTGTTGTGATCTCGAGACTGAGTTGGTAACTGAGAAGCCTTGGTACCATGAGGTGAAGAGATATTTGGAAGCTCAGGAATACCCTGAAGGTGCCTCTGTCAATGATAAGAAGTTTCTGAGAAGGTTCGCAGCGAAGTTTTTTCTTAGCAACTGCATCTTGTACAAGCGAAACCATGATTCAACCTTATTGCGTTGTGTGGATAAGACTGAAGCAGAAAGGATCATGGAAGAGCTACATGAAGGGACCTTTGGTACACATTCCAGTGGACACACTATGGCAAAGAAAATCCTACGGGCAGGGTATTTCTGGTCCACAATGGAAGCTGACTGCTACCAACATTCTCGGACATGCCATAAGTGCCAGATTTATGCAGACAAGGTGCACGTTCCTCCAGTTCCTTTGAATGTTCTGACTGCGCCTTTGCCGTTTGCAATGTGGTGCATAGATATGATCGGTGAGATTAAACCTACGGCATCTAACGGGCATCGCTTCATCTTAGTGGCGATTGATTACTTTACAAAGTGGGTTGAGGCAGCATCCTATGCTACGGTAACCAAGACTGTTGTGGCACGGTTCATTCGGCACAACCTGATCTGTCGATACGGTGTCCCAGAAAGAATCATTACAGACAACGGTACCAATCTCAATAACAAGATGATCACTGAGCTCTGCGAGCAGTTCAAGATACAGCACCATAATTCTTCTCCTTACAGACCGAAGATGAATGGGGCTGTAGAAGCAGCAAATAAGAACATTAAGAAAATCGTGCAGAAGATGACAGTGACTTATAAAGATTGGCACGAGATGTTACTGTTCGCTCTACATCGGTACCGTACCTCAGCCAGGACGTCAACCGGGGCAACTCCTTTCTCCTTGGTTTACGGTATGGAGGCAGTCTTACCGATCGAAGTGCAAATACCCTCTCTCCGGATAATGAAGGATGCAAATCTGAACGAAGATGATTGGATCCAGACACGACTTGATCAGCTAAACCTTATTGACGAAAAGAGACTTGCTGCTATCTGCCACGGTAAGACGTATCAGAAACGGATGATCAGGGCATTTAACAAAAAGGTCAGACCACAGGAATATCAAGTTGGGGATCTGGTAATCAAGCGAATCATCCTTCCTCAAAGTGATCCAAGGGGCAAGTGGACCCCTACGTACGAAGGGCCATTTGTGGTTAAGCATGTGTTCTCAGGAGGAGCCATGATTTTAACCAACATGGATGGTGACGACCTTCCTCACCCGCTAATGCAGACATAGTAAAAAGATACTACGCATAAAAAAGACCCGCTAGGCTGACATGCCTAGGCAAAAATTAGGGCTTCCCGGCGAACCAAAAGGGTTCGGGCAAAATGAAGGGATGAAATGAAAAAAATCTGTACACCCGGCAAGTCGAAAACCTGAAAAGGCGGCTTGGGCAAAAATGGGTATCCCGGTGGACTGAAAACCCGAAAGGGCGGTCCAGGCAAAAGTTAGGGATAAAGCGTAATACTATGTCTCATTGGATCATTTTGCATCCAGAATCCGGTATCTGCATCAAGTTCAGACGACATCGATCAGTCAGCTTCATCTTCAACCAAGGTCATCAAGTGATGAGACGCTCGGAGCTATAAAGGCAATAGCAGAGTTGAAACCCAGTGGGATCATTCATTTCACACAGCTGTTTTATTTTCTCTTGTACAAAATTTGTATAAACTCTTTTGTTCGGCGGCGTTCTCTTACTAGGACGTCAGCCTCTTGTACATAAAAACGCCTATTTAAAGGCAATTCAAAATCAATACAAATACACTTTTCAGTTAAAATTGCCAATTGTTTTTCCTTTTCTGTTTTGTTTTGTGAAGAACGTCCAAGGTTCAATTTGTGATATATGCATTGACAATAATTTGCTAACTCACGAATATTTGCATACGAAACAAAGGATTAATTACAGGTAACATTAGAAACAGGGGCAATAAAGAGTTGTCTAAGCAATCTAATTGTTCCATCCTCCAAGGTATCAAGGTAGGTTCAGCTAGAGAACATAACCAGGTATCTCAATTCCCCAGAGAGCAAGCCAGCAAGCAGTATACTCTCCCCAAGCTATTATCAAAACTTAAAGAAGTTGGGTATCCTCCAGCAGATCTCAACATTCCCCAGCAGTATACATATTCTTAACAAGCATCCCCGGCAATCTCGGTCTAAAGATTGTTCCCCGGCGGTATATCAAACATTCATTGGAGTCACTTCCCCTGTACATTTCAAAGCTTCCCCAGGAGAGTCCAATCCAGTTTCCCCAGGAAAGTTGAGGTCCATCTCCCCAAGCAGTAAGCTTATCCCCAGTAGATTCTGGAAGCTTATCTCCGCAGAGCACGAACGCGTCTCCCGGCTTTATTCAAAGAGTTATTTCTCCACCAGAGCTTATAACTGGGTTATCCTCAGCTAAAAGCCACGGAAAGAGCGTCCTCGACGAAGTCTTCTTATCCCCAGCGAAGTCTATCAACACTTCCAACTCAACAATGGTATCCCTAGGAAGTTATTATCAACATTCCAGCAAAGTATCTCTCTCCCCACAGAGTATTGCTTCCCAGCAAGATCGCTAGAATAATTTTCTCCCCGCAGAATAATCCATTCGCCAAGTTTATTCCCCAACGGAGTTATCTTCTCCTACCGGTATTCTTGCAACTATCATCCCCAGCGGAGGCAAAATCTATTCTTCAACATCAGCCCAGGAGTGACTTCCCGGCACCCGTCAAGGATTTACTTTCCTAGACGAAAATATACATTCATAAACATCATACCTTCATACATTATAGCATGCATATACGCATCATACCTTACAATCTCATTTATGTTGAGAGCATCATTGCTTGATCCATATCATGCATGACATATGACTGACCTTTACCTTTCAGGAAAGATCCAGTTAAATTTTCAACTATATTTCAAGACCTAGTCTGGTTCAGTTAAATCGACTCCAAAGATTTCTCTGTTTCTTATCCAGTCAAAGGCCCTCTCTGGTTCAGTCAGATCGACCCTAAGATCTCCCTGTTTCTTATCCAGTTGAAGACATTTCAAGACCTAGACCGGTTCAGTTAATCGACCCTAAGATTTTCTGTTTCTTATCCAGTCCAAGGCCTTCTCTAGTCCAGTTAAATCGACCCCAAACAGATTTTCCTGATAAAGACTCAGTAGAAGTTATCCAAGATTCTCTCAATGATTTCTATTGAGGTTGTAGTCACCTATGGTTCTCTCCCCGATCCTGCGGAGGTAGTAATCATCCCCAAGATTCGCTCAACGATTGCTGTTGAAGTGAAGATATCCAAGATTCTCTCAATGATTGCTGTTGAGGTTGTAGTCGCCTATGGTTCTCTCCCCGATACTGCGGAGGTAGTAATCATCCCAAGATTCGCTCAACGATTGCTGTTGAAGTTGAAGTTATCCAAGACTCTCTCAATGATTGCTATTGAGGTTGTAGTCGCCTATGGTTCTCTCC
Source organism: Vicia faba (assembly GCA_948472305.1). Lineage (NCBI taxonomy): Eukaryota > Viridiplantae > Streptophyta > Magnoliopsida > Fabales > Fabaceae > Vicia > Vicia faba. Next base: position 458,646,487 of record OX451739.1, on the reverse strand, counting down.
CCGATCCTGCGGAGGTAGTAATCACCCCAAGATTCGCTCAACGATTGCTGTTGAAGTGAAGATATCCAAGATTCTCTCAATGATTGCTGTTGAGGTTGTAGTCGCCTATGGTTCTCTCCCCGATACTGCGGAGGTAGTAATCATCCCAAGATTCGCTCAACAATTGCTGTTGAAGTTGAAGTTATCCAAGACTCTCTCAATGATTGCTATTGAGGTTGTAGTCGCCTATGGTTCTCTCCACGATCCTGCGGAGGTAGTAATCATCCCAAGATTCGCTCAACGATTGTTGTTGAAGTTGAAGTTATCCAAGATTCTCTCAATGATTGCTATTGAGGTTGTAGTCGCCTATGGTTCTCTCCCCGATCCTGCGGAGGTAGTAATCATCCCAAGATTCGCTCAACGATTGCTGTTGAAGTTGAAGTTATCCAAGATTCTCTCAATGATTGCTATTGAGGTTGTAGTCGCCTATGGTTCTCTCCCCGATCCTGCGGAGGTAGTAATCATCCCAAGATTCGCTCAACGATTGCTGTTGAAGTTGAAGTTATCCAAGATTCTCTCAATGATTGCTATTGAGGTTGTAGTCGCCTATGGTTCTCTCCCCGATACTGCGGAGGTAGTAATCATCCCAAGATTCGCTCAACGATTGCTGTTGAAGTTGAAGTTATCCAAGACTCTCTCAATGATTGCTATTGAGGTTGTAGTCGCCTATGGTTCTCTCCCCGATACTGCGGAGGTAGTAATCACCCCAAGTTTCTCTCAACGATTGCTGTTGAGGTTGAAGTTATCCAAGATTCTCTCAATGATTGCTATTGAGGTTGTAGTTGCCTGTGGTTCTCTCCCCGATACTGCGGAGGTAGTAATCATCCCAAGATTCTCTCAACAATTGCTGTTGAGGTTGAAGTTATCCAAGATTCTCTCAATGATTGCTATTGAGGTTGTAGTCACCTGTGGTTCTCTCCCCGATACTGCGGAGGTAGTAGTCATCCCCAGATTCGCTCAATGATACTGTTGAAGTCGAAGTCGCCCAAGATTCTCTCAATGATTGCTGTTGAGGTTGTAGTCACCTATGGTTCTCTCCCCGATACTGCGGAGGTAGTAATCGTCCCAAGGTTCTCTCAGCGTTCCTGTTGAGGTAGTAATCGTTCCAAGGTTCTCTCAGCGTTCCTGTTGAGGTGGTAACCATCCCTGGTTCATTCATCACCGTTTGAAGCTCCAGATCCAGCTCCTGTAGCCAGTCAGGACACATCTATACAAAGCATCTGAAGACCAGCTCCTGCAACATGTCAGGTACTCATTTTTCTTTTGCAGGTACGCAAGCTCTCGCTAAGGAATCTCTTACGCGATCAACACCCAGATGGCATCTATAAGCCCATCCACCTTCCATCATCTCTCAGCATGGCATCTATAAGCCCATCATCCTATCCATCAATCTCCAAATGGCATCTATAAGCCCATTCCGCCATCACACTACTACTATGTGAGCGCAAATTTCTGGGCACTCTAGTGTTCAATCATCTTCCACCTTCGGATTACGAAAGGCACGTCAGCCAATCTGCATCCTCAGGTCTAAGAAGATTGAACAGGGGCAACTGTTGTACCCCAAAATTTGCCCTCCCATATTCTTCAAAATTTGCCAAGTCAAAGCTTCAAAATCTCCCCAAGGGTTGCACAGTTCAAGGGCCTCCTAACAGTCAAGAACTAGGGTTTTGGTTCTGGCAAGGTAAATGAAGTTTCCAAGGGTCCAATCAAGTCCCACATGCCTACAAACATGGTCAAGCATCCTCATACCAAGTTTCAAGACTTTCAGCACAAAATTGCACAGTCAAAAACCCTAATTGCACTACAGTCAACTGTAGGGGCAAAATGGTCATTTGACAGTCAAAAGTCCAAATTTTTGGTCAACATCTCATTTTGAAGCCACAAACATCATTTGATCAATTCTTGATCATGATTCTCAAAGCTTGGCTTAAAAATCATCAAGATGCAAAAGTTTCCATATTTGGACAGTTGAAAAAGTCAACTGTAAATTGACCAAGGCATAACTTTCACATGGAGTATCGGAAAAATTCCCTCAAAAGCTCATTTTGAAGAGAAAGACATTTCCTACAACTCCTCTTCATACTTCAAGTCCAAGAAATGCTCTCACAAAAAGTTATCAATTTCAACATTATAGGTCATTTTTAAAAGTCAACAAAAAGGGACTTTAAGTCAAAGGCCATAACTTGAGATTGGTAAATCAAAATGACATGGGACCAAAGACATTGGTTAGAGGACTCAAAGACCTTTCCAAAATGTCCAAGAACATGAGCAAAGCTTAAAAATTGAGCAAGATATGCCTTGTGGAAGTTGGGAAATTTTTGGATATTTTGAAAAGTCAACATTGCTTCAAATGACCTAAAAATGCTAATGGGCCTCTTTTTCTTCCACAATTCATCATCCAATGCATGTGCACGACCATGTGGCCCAAAGGGAAGTTTTTTATCATTTTTATTTATTTATTTGGATTTTTATTATTAATAATTCATTTAATTAATTAAAATACATGAAAAATACCAAACCAATGCAATCAAATCTTTTTGTGCATGGAATAGGTTTAAAATTTCGTGCATGATCATATATGGAAGGAATTGAAGTGATTGGCCATGATTTGTACCAAATAGGCATGAAAAAATATTTGAAAAGATCCTTAAGAATCAAATCTTGAAAATCATGAATGCAAAGGTTTTGATTTGTTTTCTTTGACCTAAATCACTCACACATACATATATATGCTAACCCTACTCCTTAGAACTTCCCAGCTGCGCCATAGACAAAGAATCAAACTCACACTTTTGCCTAATATTTTCAAAACTGAAAACAAGGTTCCAAGAGGTTTCAAGCCAAAATACTTGTCTCATCACCTTCCTGAGACATCAAGCAACGTATTTGAATCGTTTTCCACGTCCCTAACACCTAGAATCGGTATAGGGGATTCAAACTTTTTCACATTTTTTTCATAATCGTGTTTTAAAATTCAAGCACATTCATTGCATTTTTTTCATGGATTCTTACTAATTGGATGTTTCTGAAACTAACCATATGCTTTGATTGAATTTTCACGCGTTATATGAGGATTCACCATTAAAGACATCTAGGGTTACCAAGCTTTCAATTTAGGCATTTCTTCATACTGTAAAATTAGAGAATCACAATGCCATGGTTGAAACCAGCAGGCTTGGACGATTTGGAAACGACCCTCGCGCCTAATTTATGTGGCCGGACGGCCTAATCGCTATTATCAGAAAATGCCTATTTTGGGGGGGTTCAAAACCCCCGCTAACCATCTTTTGTTTCAGGGAAAATACAAACCACGAAGAAGATGATGAAGTGGAAGGCAGCGATTGGTTCATTCAAAATTTCGCGCGAAAAAGACACCAACGCTTTGTTTTGTTTTATATTAATTGATTGTTATTCATTATACAACGCGTGTAGAGTGCTTCAGTGGCAAGGCTTGGTAGTGGTAATCTCTAGGACCTGGGTTCGATCCCAGGTCCCCCTCCCTTTCCTTATATTTTTCCTTTAAATGTATTCCTATGCAGTTTCAACACAAGGAGTCCACCATACATCCACCACATCAAGCCACCCACGTGCCTACTGAGATGAATCAAAAGGTCCAGATTGGGAGAACACCGTGTACGTTAGTCAATGGAGATCCATGCCAGCGCAAAAGTCAAACAGGCCAAAGGCTTAATGGGCCTGATTACTGGACTTCACCCTTCATTTGGGGGCAGACCCCCCTAGGTTTGCAATCTTTTATATTTTTTCATTCTTTTTTTATTTCAATTATTATTCTTTCTAATTAATTCTTTTAATTTAATTATTTTCATAAAAAACATAAAAACAATATAAAATCAGAAAAAAACAAAAATAAGTATTTTTATTTAATTAATATACTTTTTGTAAATAAATATTGTTCATTAATTTTAGCTATTTAATTAGGTTTAATTCAAGCATTTTCTTAATTAACTCGAAAATTGGTAGAATTAGGGTTTGTATTAATTTTTTATCCCTTTTCTTTTCTTTTCTCTAAAATAATTAAATATTTCCTATTATTTTTATAAATTAAAATTGCATGTAAATAATTAGGTTAATTTAGGTTTAACTTTAATATTTTTTCTTAATAAATAAAAGTTATAGAATTAGGGTTAATGTTTTATTTTAATTAATCTTTCTCATAAAAATTCATAAATCCAAAAATACCAAAATAACTTCCTTTCATTTTAATTTTAATTAATTTAATAATAATTTAATTTCATTAGAAAGGGTCCAACGCCCTCGCTTTCAATTATTGATTTGTTTCGCGCATTTTATTTTATTTCTTTTAATTTTTTATGTACCTCTCCCAAAGCCATGTAAATATTTATCTCTCGCACTTTTACTTTAATTCTTTATTTTCCTGTCAACTCGGGTCCTGGAAATTTTGGCGATGTGGACCCGCGCCTTTTGTAATAGTTTAGAACTTTACCTTTTTCGCACTTTTTAACTATTAAATAAATGCATGCAAGAATGAATGGCCTAAAATAAAAACGAACGCATAGATCACTTTGACATGACAAGATAAATGCAAATGAACATGACACACAAATCACACACCACCCCTAGGGTACGCCTCACTGTTGCCTTGCCTCGAAAGGTGATCGTCGAGTAGAGGATGTCTTAGTAAGTCCTCATGATCCGGGAACCTGGCATGAGGGTAGCTTCTAAGGTATCTTCCTATTGCTCTGGTGATCACCATGTCCCGAACCTCGAATTGACCCGAACACCTCCAACGGTGGTGCTACCTACCTCTCAATGGTGGGAGGGCACTACTTTAAAGGACATCTACACAGACGAATTCCTTAGGGTAGGTAGACGACTCTAGATACTTGCTCTAAATTTCAAAATTCAAAAATACTTTTCACACCAACACATTTTCAAAAAGCTTTCGAAAGCATTTTTTCAAACACTCTTGAGGACCGATACAAGAGTCGAACTGGAATTTTCAAAGAAACTTTTTAAACCCACAGTTGAAAAGCAAACAAACCATTTTTGAAAACACAATGAGCAAGTATCTAAGAGCCCATGGATAACCATGGATAGAAAGGGTGCTAACACCTTCCCTTTCTATAACCTACCTCCCGAACCGAGAGCGATCTCTTTAAGGAATTTTTCTGTGCTTTTGTCCTTTCCATTTGGAGAAAATAAAAGACGGTGGCGACTCTTGCTTCCGCGATATTTCGCGAACCAGCGTTAAACAGTCAGTTCCTGATCCACCGATCACACATAGCGATAGATGAGGTTATGTTTGATGAATCTGCCTACCATGTTCTTGGTGATTGAGGCAAATGAGGCGGCTTCGACCCATTTGGTGAAATAATCAATAGGGACCAGAATGAAGCTATGTCCATTGGAAGCAGTGGGTTTGATCTCTCCAATCATGTCAATGCCCCACATTGCAAATGGCCACGGAGCAGTCATGACATTCAGAGGAATAGGAGGCACATGGACCTTGTCAGCATATACTTGGAACTTGTGCCAAGTCCTTGAGTGGTGATGGCTATCAGCCTCCATCGTTGACCAATAGTAACCAGCTCTCAGGATTTTCTTGGTCATAGTATGTCCGCTAGAGTGAGTCCCAAAGAGACCATCATGCATGTCTTCTATAATTTCCTATGCCTCCTTATTTTCCGCACATCGGAGTAGAGTAGAATCGTGGTTGCGTTTGTACAAGATTCCATTACTTAGGAAGAATTTGGCTGAGAATCTTTGTAAGAACTTTCTGTCATTGATGGAAGCTCCTTCGGGATACTCTTGTGCTTCAAGGTATCTCTTCACCTCATGGTACCATGGCTTTTCTATGTAAGTGTCGAGCTCATAGCAGTGAGCAAGTTTGTCGAATCTCTCAATTGTAATCATAGGAGTTTTGTTTTCCCATTTGACCTTGAACATAGAGGACATTGTGGCCAAAATGTCGGCTAACTGGTTTTCTTCCCTAGGGCAGTGTTCAAAGGTGATCTCTTCTAAGTAAGGAATCAGAGATAGTACAAGCTCCTTGTAAGGAATGAGATTAGGGTTTTTAGTGTCCCAATCTCCTTTTACTTGGATAATCACCAGAACAGAATCCCCGAACACATTCAAATGCTTGATCCACAAATCAATGGCGGCTTTCAGACCCAAAATGCATGCTTCATACTCAGCCATGTTGTTTGTACAATCGAAGCAAAGTCTGGCAGTAAAAGGAGTGTGTCAACCTTTAGGGGAGATTATCACAACACCAATTTCGTTACCCAAGGCGTTGGAAGCCCCATCGAAGACCATAGTCCATCGGGATCCTTGTTCAGGTCTGTCATACGGTCCAGGTTTCGCGCAGTCAGTCACTAGCATGTTATTCTCATCCGGGAAGTCAAAGTTCATAGACTAATAATCATTAACAGCTTGATGGGCTGAATGATCTGCTAGTACACTTCCTATGATGGCCTTTAGCATTGTGTATTGAATATCGTACTCAATCAAGATTATCTTCCATCTAGCTATCACTCCGGAAAGAGCAGGTTTCTCGAAGATGTACTTGATAGGGTCCATCTTAGAAATCATTAGAGTGGTATGAGTCAACATATATTGTCTTAGCCGGCAAACAGCCCATGCCAGAGCATAACACGTTTTCTCGAGCAGTGAATATTTGGTTTCACAGTCGGTAAACTTTTTGCTCAGGTAGTAAATAGCATGCTCTTTTTGGACATACTCGTCATGTTGGCCCAACACACACCCCATAGAATTCTCTAACACCGTCAAGTACATGATCAAGGGTCTTCCTTCAACTGGAGGCATGAGGATAGGAGGTTCTTGTAGATAATCCTTTATTTTTTCAAAGGAAGCTTGACATTCATCATTCCATCTGACTACTTGATCTTTCTTCAAGAGTTTGAAGATTGGCTCACAAGTAGCAGTTAAATGAGATATGAAGCGGGCGATGTAGTTAAGACGATCCAAGAATCCTCTAACTTCCTTTTCAGAGTGGGGGACTGGCATTTCTTGGATGGCCTTCACCTTGGCAAGATCGACTTCGATGCCTTTACCACTGACAACAAAACCTATAAGCTTTCCAGATCGTACTCTGAATGTGCACTTATTAGGGTTCAACCTTAACTTATACTTTTTCAGCCTCTCGAATAGCTGGTACATGTGATTGAGATGCTCCTCATCAGTTTGTGATCTTGCAATCATATTATCCACATATACCTCTATTTCACGATGGATCATATCATGAAACAAAGCTGCCATTGCCCTTTGATATGTTGCCCTTGCATTCTTCAACCCGAATGGCATGACCTTGTAACAAAAGGTGCCCCACTGCGTAACAAAGGTGGTCTTCTCCATGTATTTGGGAGCCATCCTAATTTGATTATAGCCAGAGAAACCATCCATGAAAGAGAAGACTTTGTGTTGAGCAGTGTTATCGACCAAGACATCAATATGAGGTAGAGGGAAATCATCCTTGGGGATTGTCCTATTCAGATCCCTATAACCTACGCAGATGCGAACTTTTCCATCTTTCTTCGGCATCGGCACCACGTTTGCAACCCATTTGGGATAAGATGTCACAACTAGGAATCCTGCATCAAATTGTTTCATCACTTCAGCTTTTATCTTGTCAGACATGTCAGGCCCAACCCTCGCATATCTTCATACGACCAAGCAAACACTTCCACATATTCATGCAACATTTGAACCAATTTGCTTTTGACACTGCTTTCTAGGTTAGCGCCGATCTTGACCTCTTTCTTATTTGTCTTGGTACCTAGATTGATGATCTCAACTGACTCTTCATGCGACTGGATAGCTTTTTCCTCTTGCAATAGAAGTCTGGCTAGTTCTCCCGGTATTTCACAATCTTCCTCGCCTTCGTCTTTGGCTTGGTTAATTGGATGTTCGAAATCATAGGTGGCAATAGTAGAGTTATTGGCAAAGAGGTCCGGAGTGGACGAGGACCTTCAAGAGTGTGTGTGTGCATGTAAGATACATGGCTATTTTGAAAAATGCATTTGAAGGAAAAGAAAGACAATGGGCACAAAGATTTGAATGAAAAAGTCTAATGATTTGTATTGAATGATCATATGATAAAATTAACATGAATAAAACCCTTGACAAATTGACCATAGTGCCCCGGGCAAGGCATGTGGCTTAAAAGTCATTGTTTAATATTACAGACAAAATGTTCTTGAATTAATAGAAAGCAATAAACAAGTAATTACTCCTCAATGAAGGAGATGGGAACGAAGTTCTTTGTGTGCCAATTGTTGAGCTCTGTTGTAGTAGGGTATACCCATTCTTTGAATGCACACTCATCATCAGAATCAACCACATCATTTACTTCATGACTTCCAATCCAGAGAGGGGGCTTCCTTGCACGTGCGCGCCTCACTTCTTTCTGAGCCTTGATAGTGAAACCCAACCCACATTTTTCTGCTTTGAATGGGATCTCGGGGAGTTGTCCCCAAGTATCACTGCTTCCTTCTTCGACTGCGGTACGAGCATCTTTAAATGAAACCATATTTGGCACCAATCTATCAGCTTTGGGCAGGTCGGAGGAGACTTTGGCAGTAGAAATCATAGGTGGCACAACTTCAAAAGCCTGACACAGGGTTTCTATAAATTTTCCATCCATCTCCACATATTTGAAAGAATTGAGATGGCTTACCATGAACTCTTCCTCACCACAAACAGTGACGATCCTTCCCTTGACCGGGTGTTTGAGCTTTTGATGAAGAGTTAACGTTACTGCCCCTACTCCATGGATCCAAGGGAGACCCAGCAAACAGGAGTAAGCAGAACTGATATCCATGATGTAGAAAGTAGAGTTAAAAATCTGTGAGCCCACCTTGATCGGGAGACCCACCTCTCCATGAACTATCCTTTTGGACCCATCGAAAGCCCTTACAATAATATCACTCGGCTTCAACACCAGTCCTTCATAGTCTAAACGGTCCAAAGCGCCTTTGGGTAGTATGTTTAAGGAAGAGTCAGTTTCCACCAGAACATGTGCTAGGGCAGTCCCCTTACATCCAACAGAAACATGCAGAACTTTGTTATGGTTCTTTCCAAGTGGTGTCAGATCAGCATCTGAGAAACCCAAACCATTGTCGGCCGTCAAGCTTTCCACACAATTTTCAAACTAGTCAGTGCTGGTCTCATGAGGGACATGAGCCTTCTTCAAGAATTTAATTAACGCTCGGGCATGAGCATCAGAACAAAGTAGCAAAGATAACATGGAAATCTTGGAAGGGGTTTGCCTCAACTGCTCCACTATCTTGAAATTACTCCTCTTTATAATTTTCAAGATCTCATCCATTTCTCGAGCGGAAGGTTCCCCAACAGCAATGTCTTTTGCGGGTATCTCTGTCTCAACAGGCTCAACTACTTTCTCTTTTCCCCTTACATCAGCACTAGGCTTAGTAGTGGTAATGTGGACATGCGCCTTTGTAGCGGTTGGTGGTGAGATGTTGGGTGAAAATATTCTTCCAGTTCTGGTCACCTTACTAGAGCCAGTAATGTTACCAATGTCATCAGCTTTGCTTTCTTCAATCTAAGCATCTTGCTTTGTTCCATGGTAAAACACCTCAACACCATAGTTCTAGGGCACTGCTTTGTTGGAAGAGTACGAAATTGGCCTGGGGCGGTAATTATCAAAGGAGAAACAGTCGGTTCATTTGAAATCTTGATAGGACCCTTGAAGGAGATCCTAAGAGGCTTGTTTGAAATTGTTATGATGGAGAGGTCTTCAATCTTATCAGTCAAACTTTTGGCGGACAGAGTCTTCTCAAATAGGATCTCATGGCTATTCATCAGGCGTTGAATGCCTTCCTTCAACCTTTTGCATCCATTGAGTTGTGTGGTGCATCAATCACAATCCTTCAAATAGCCAGGGAAAATCCTGGCTTTCAGCAGATTCTTTTTTATAATGGTTAACGGAGTAGTCAAGTCTTCGATGGAGGAAACAAAAATGGTGTCTTCAATTGCATTGACACTTTTTCCATGGTTTGGCATTGGTTCCGTTATCACATTGGGAACTAGAGGTGGATCAAATTCGATGGTCTTATTGTCTATTAAGTCTTGAATTTTATTCTTCAGTGCCCAGCATTGGTTAGTCTCATGCTTGGGACTATTCGAGTGATATGCATGGTATTCAGATTATATTTAGGTGAGGAGGTATCTGGATTGGCCAGAGGATCACGCAGTGTCACCAAATTAGCCTTTAACAGGTGTTGTAAGGCTTGGGATAGCAACATACCTATCCTTATGTATTGTCTTCGTCGAGCCTCAAATCGTTGATGATTGGAAGATTGTCTTTGAACAAGAGTTGGATTGGAAATCCGGACAACATTAGTGGAGGGGTGGTCATCCTTCTTGGTACAGGCCCTTACCCCATACACAACATTTTTTTATTTATTCCCAGTGAAGGGTTTTGTTGTACCCCAAAATTTGCCCTCTCATTTTACTCAATACATGTCAATTGAGGTCCCCAAGTTGCTCAAGGAAGTTCAAGAGTTGACCAGACAAACTCTCTCATATGGTAGTGCACCTCAAAATTAGGGTTTCCCTTTTCATCAAGATGTGTGAACCAAAAAGGACTCAAAAGCTTTACAATGTCCTAATATGTTCCCAAGACCCTACATGTCAAGTTTCATGCCTTGCACAAGAAGTTTTCCCAACCAACTGCTCAGATGCTTGAGAATCAATTGTATTAGGTCAAAAGTCAATTGTGGCCCGCATACAGTCAAACTTCAAGATTTTTGGTCAACATCATCATTTTGAAGTGTTATCCATCATTTGATCAAGTTTTGATCATGATTCCTCAAGGATTGCTCACAACTCATAAAAATCCAAAAGTTGCTAAATTAGGGTTTTGTAGAAAAAGTCAACCCAACTTTGACCAAGCATAACTTCCACATGCTTTATCATAAATTTTCCATCCAAATATCATTTTGAATAGGATGAAATTACCTACAACTCATCTTCATCTCACAAGTTCAAAATATGCACTCATAAAAAGATATGAATTTTGACATTATAGGTCCTTTTGAAAAGTCAACAAAAACACCTTTTGGGTCAAAGCTTCCTGCATGAACATGGAAGATCCAATTGAGATGAAACCAAAAGGTTTGTTTATAGGACATCCTAAGATTTCTAAAAAGTCAAAGAACACCCTCCTAGGGTCAAAATTGAGAGAGTTGTGCATTGTCAAAGTTTGCAATTTTTGGAAAATTGTCAAAAGTCAACATTGATCAAATTTGCTTTTTTTATAAAGGGGCCCATGTTTTCTTGTTTGAAACATGTTTCTAATAGCACCCACGACCCCTGAGCTTTTCCACCTATTATTTTATTATTTGTATCATTTATTTTGATTTTTTATTCATTTAAACCAAAATAAATCAAATTAAATGGTAAAATAATAAAAGAAAATCAAATCTTGGGATTTTTGTGCACATTATGAGTCCATATACAGATAGCATGGCATGTAATTCGTGCAAGGATGATTTAGATTGAAAAAGTCATGATTGGAGCTATTTTGGGAAGAAATCAGACAAGGCCAAAATCAAATCAAATCTTCATAATTCCTCAAGATACCATGAGATTTCTTCCATTATTTTTGACCTAAATTCCTCCTCCATATAAACACAACACCCTCATACACTAGTGTTGTACCCCAAAATTTGTCCTCCCATATTCTTCAAGATTTGCCAAAAGCAAGCTTCAAAATTCCCCAAGGGTTGCACAGTGCAAGGGCCTCCTAACAGGCAAAAATTAGGGTTTTGGTTCTGACAAAGAAAATGAAGTTTCCAAGGGTCCAAACAAGTCCCACATGCCTACAAACATGGTCAAGCATCCATATGCCAAGTTTCAAGACTTACAACACAAAATTGCACAATCAAAAACCCTAATTGCCCTACAGTCAACTGCAGGGGCGAAATGGTCATTTGACAGTCAAAAGTTCAAATTTTTGGTCAACATCTTATTTTGAAGCCACAAACATCATTTGATCAATTATTGATCATGATTCTCAAAGCTTGGCTCAAAAAGTCTCAAGATGCAAGAGTTTCCATATTTGGACAGTTGAAAAAGTCAACTGTAACTTGACCAAGGCATAACTTCCACATGGATTATCAGAAAAATCCCATCCAAAGCTCATTTTGAAGAAAAAGACATTTCCTACAACTCCTCTTCACACTTAAAGTCCAAGAAATGCTCTCACAAAAAGTTATCAATTTCAACATTATAGGTCATTTTCAAAAGTCAACAAAAAGAGACTTTAAGTCAAAGGCCATAACTTGAGATTGGTAAATCAAAATGACATGGGACCAAAGGCATTGGTTAGAGGACTTCAAGACCTTTCCAAAATGTCCAAGAACATGATCAAAGCTTACAAATTGAGCAAGATATGCCTTGTGGAAGTTGGGAAATTTTTGGATATTTTGAAAAGTCAACTTTGCTTCAAATGCCTTAAAATTGCTAATGGGCCACATTTTCTTCCAAGATTCATCATCCAAAGCATGTGCACGACCATTTGGCCCAAAGGGAATTTATTCATCATTTTTATTTATTTATTTGAATTTTTAATTGCTAATAATTCATTTAATTAATTAAAATATGGAAAAAAATACCAAAGCAAGCTTTTCAAATCTTTTTATGCATGGAATATCTTCAAAATTCCGTGCATTATTTGATATGGAAAGAATCAGGAAGATTGGACATGATTGGTATCAAATATGCATGGAAAAGATTTGAAAATATATGCCATGAAAATCAAATATCTTTCCATCAATGCAAAGGGTTTTTGGATCAAAATCTTTACCCTAATCATTCCATACATAAGCCAGAAGCAAACCCTAGTGGAAGAGACCAAAAAAGTTGCGCCCCATCTGAAGAAAGAACTTTGCAATTTTATCAAAAAAATCCAAAACTGAAAACGTGATTACAAAGGGTTTCAAGACAGAATAACCATCCCATTGCATTCCTGATACTTCAAGGAAGGTTTCTGGATCAAAACCATCATCTCTAACGCAAAGAATTGGTAGAACAACTTCATCCCGTTCATGTTTTTTTCCATATTCATATATCATGATTCACGCATTATTGTCAATTTTTAATGTTTGATTTATATTCAGTTAACCATTCTAAAGCTAACCATATGTTTTAATTGAGTTTTCACGCATCATATGAAGAATCACCATTGAAGCACTCTAGGGTTTCAGACTTGCAAAATTAGGGATTCCCTCGTCCAGAAAAATTAGACCCTAAGACCAGGACTGTTGGATTCAGGAGCTTCATGTGAATCGTTCCCATACCTCGCGATTAATTTATGATTAACAGGGAGCTAATCGCTATTTTTGTATGCAGTACTTAGTGGGGGTTTAAAACCCCCGCTAACTAGTTTGTTTTTCAGGCCAAAACGAAGAACATGTGGGGAAGACAATGCGTGTAGGCTTCTGAGTGGTCCGTTCAAACTTTAGCGCGTTTTTGAGGTAATTGTCACTAGCATGTTTTATTATATATATTGTTTATTATCCACTAATGTTACGAAGAAAGCAAATGGTGCAGATGGTTGGTGCGTTGTCCTATAACCACTGGGACCTGGGTTCGATTCCCAGGTCCCCTTACTTTCTTCACATATTTTGTTTCAGCCTAATCTCATGCAGCTTGCCTCCTGAAGTTCATCATACGCCCACAATCTCAGCATGCCACATGGCCAATGACTCCAATCCAAGGGTTGAGATCTGATGAACACCATGGACACTGGTCAATGTATGTACACGCGCCCAGAAAAGTCAAATAAAGTCTTGAAACATTGGGCCAAAAATGCTGGACAACACCTCCTGATTGGGGCAGAACCCCCCCCCCCCCCCCCCTTGTATTGTATTTCTTTATTTCTATTTTTCTTTATTATTTGTTTTAATTCAATTATTTTCTTTTTAATTCAATAAAAATTAATTTCACATAAAAATAGTAAAAAAATCAGAAAAGACAAAAAATAAATATATTTGATTTAATATTTTTTGTAAGTAAATCTCATTAATTAATTTAGTTTTCAATTCTAGGGTTAATTTTAACATTTTTTCATAAACTAAAAATTTGTAGAATTAGGGTTTTCAAAGACTTTTATCCTTTTCTTTTCTCATTATTAATAATTAATTATTTATTTTTAAATAAAATCGTATTAATTGATTAGGTTAATTTTAGATTAAATTTCAATGCTTTTCTTAATAAATTAAAAATAACTAGAATTAGGTTTAATATTTTAATTTCATTTAATTCTCATAAAAATCCATAAAATACAAAAAAACTAAAAAATAATTTCTTTTCATTTTAATTTAATTAATTTCATAATTCCAATTTAATTTCCTTAAAAGGGTCCAACGCCCTCGCATTCCCGATTTTTATTCTCTTCGCGCATTGTATTCTTATTCCTTCTTTTAAATATTAATGTAATTCTCCCAAAGCCGTGTAAATTGGACGTTTTATTTCTCGCACTTTATTTTATGTCAAATCGGGTCCTGGATTTAATTTGGCGATGTGGACCCGCGCCTTTGTAATAACGTAGGAAATTTTAATTTCCGCATCCTTTTAACTGCTAATAAATTGCATGCAAGAATGAATGTCAAAATAAAATAAAAGCGTAGATCACCCATGGCATGAATAAGACAAAAATATCTGAAAACGACACACAAATCACACACCACCCCTAGGGTACCCTTCACTGTTGCCTTGCCTCTCGAAAGGTGATCGTCGAGTAGAGGATGTCTTAGTAAGTCCTCATGATCCGGGAACCTGGCATGAGGGTAGCTTCTAAGGTATCTTCCTATTGCTCTGGTGATCACCATGTCCCGAACCCTCGAATTGACCCGAACACCTCCAACGGTGGTGCTACCTACCTCTCAATGGTGGGATGGCACTACTTTAAGGACATTTACACAGACGAATTCCTTAGGGTAGGTAGACGACTCTAGATACTTGCTCTAATTGCAACAACAAATTCAAAAATACTTTTCACACCGACACCTTTTCAAAAAGCTTTCGAAAGCAACTTTTCAAACACTCTTGAGGACCGATACAAGAGTCGAACTGGAATTTTCAAAGAAACTTTTTAAAACCCACAATTGAAAAGCAAACAAACCACTTTTGAAAACACAAATGAGCAAGTATCTAAGAGCCCATGGATAACCATGGATAGAAAGGGTGCTAACACCTTCCCTTTCTATAATCTACCTCTCGAACCGAGAGCAATCTCTATAAGGAATTTTTCTGTGCTTTTGTCCTTTCCATTTGGAGAAAATAAAAGACGGTGGCGACTCTTGCTTCCGCGACATTTCGCGAACCAGCGTTAAACAGTCAGTTCCAGATCCACCGATCACAGAACTGGCGACTCTGCTGGGGAAAATAATAAAGTGAGGTGTACCTTAGGATAGTTCATAACTGTGTTTTCAATTGTATTGATTTGCTTGCTTTAAATTGTGGGTTGCATGGGAGTTACATAGATCCTAACCCGGATCTGGGGATACCCTGTTTAGGTAGCATATGCTGTGAGGGACCTGTCCGGCATAGGCCGACACGGGTGAAGCAGTGGCTACATTGGTGTGGCACCTTGGTCTGTACCGATATCCCTTGTGTTGCAACGAGGAGAATATGGGTCTTCTGAGGAGTCATTAAGCACCAACAGACCTTAGAACCTTAAATGACACAACTTGGCCATTAGAACAGTAGCAGTATGCTACGCCCATTGAGGCTAAACTCTCGTGATGGTTCTGGCCGCAAGAAAAGATTGCGACGCTGGAGTTATGATCGATTGAGGGTAGTCAATGATATCGGGATCCTCTAAGAACCCGGTTACTTTTGATAGGACAGGTATAAACCAACAAACTTCAAGAGGGTAATACCCATGCCCCATGCTGGCATAAACTCCAAGGGTTTCCTCTTGTGTGACTTGTGTGCCTTCGTACTTGACTACTTGCATGCTTGTTATCTGACACATGAATTACTTGCAGGTTTTGTTTATAGTCCTCAATTGGGACTCATAACAGGGTTTACTAAGTCTCTTGCAGGTTTTGTTTATAGCCCTTAATTGGGACTCATAACAGGGTTTATCGAGTTTCTTGCAGGTTTTGGTTTGCAGTCCTTAATTGGGACTCATAACAGGGTTACTTACATTACCCCATGCATAGCATAACATCATACCATTGCATACATCCTGCATAAGGACTAACCCATTTCAAGGATCTCAAGGGCTTGTGATGCAGGTCATGATGAACCAACTGTCCAGCAAGGGGCAAAGGGGATTTATTTTCCTCTAGACAAGGTTGACAGGGGCTATGACCCACTAGATATGGTGAGCTTTGACACTTGAAGAAGGTTCCCCCAACCAAGGTTGTTTGGAAATCAAAATCAGACATGATGACTAAAGTCAGGGGCTATGACCCACTGGATATGGTGAGCCCTTGACCCTTTGAAGAAGGACTCTCAATATTATGCAGTTCCTTCAATCAAGCTACCGGACCCAAATTCTAACAAATTTTTCTTGTTTATCCCGCGAGATCCTTGAAAACATTGCATGCATATCATACATATCATTTCATTACAGGTACCTTTTTACAGGTCACTTACCTTCTCCGCTGTTTATTTCAGCAATGGCTTCCCAACAAGATAACCAGGACTTCCATGCCCAAGAGACTCGGTTCGGGGAAATCCTCCTGAATCTATCCAAGGGGCAGGAGGAGCTGAGAACACTTCTCATGGAGACTTTGGTCAGGAACAACGCTGAGGACGAACGGCTGAAACATCTGCAAGATGAGATGGATGCATTGAAAGCCCAGATGCTGGGGTAGGTGACTGCCATTCAAGGTTTAGCTCAAAGACAAGATGAGCTCGGGGTTCTCGTCAACCAACTGCTGCAGGGTAACCACCTGGGGCAAATATCTAAGGGTAAAGAGCCAGTCATCATTCAACCATCTTTGAGACAAGGAGATAAGGGGAGAGCTCCTCAAAGGGCTCCAGTGTCACAACTTCAGCATCAACCTCACCAGCTTCAGCCAGACAAGCCCAGGAGGCAATTCACCCAGCTCAACATGTCGCTGTTTCAAGCTTTACAACGCCTGTTGAGGTTGAATCTAATCACATTAAGGGCTCATCCCCGGAACCCCAACACAGCATCTCCTGTCTATGATCCCAATAAAAGGTGTGCTTACCACTCTGCCAGTCCAGGACATGATACAAATGAGTGTTGGGCTCTGAAGAACAAGATCCAGGACCTGATTGATGAAGGGGCATTAGAGTTCACACAAGATGGTCAGGCTGAGTTTTTCTATCATCCCTCCAAGGCTCACCATTTGAAGTGACAAGCCCTGAGATGAAAAGACTTTTGTTCATTAGGAGTTTCAAGTTGTAACTTTCGTTTGTTCAAACATTTACTCATGTTAAACGTTGTTATTTCATTGATGCATCGCATATGTCTGTTTTGAAGCAATATATTCGTATTCACTATATGCAAATTATTTTCATATTTTTTCTGATGATCAACGCTCGGTTAATAATTCTAAGCCTCTTGAGGGAGGATGACGAAAACGATACCACAATCTATAGTATGCTTTTGAACAGACCCCGCTGATGAAGTACAGGCATTGTTTCAAATCCCTAAACACTGGAGTTATAAGGAAGATAATCCCTCGTTAACCCCTCTGAGCCAAAGAAGTAGGAGTTTTTCTTTTTGAAATTTAAAACCCTTAATCATAACCTGGGGCAGGGTAGTCTCTCAGTTGATCCAAGTGCATAACAAATGGCACCAAAGAGGTCCTTACAAAAAAGAAAAAGAAAAAGACCGTGATGATTCCGAATAATCATAAGGATAGGCAGTCATTATATCTCAAAAATAAAAGCCCAATAAGTCAAAACCTATGAAGGAGACTTACAAAACGGGGGCATCCCGCTGACTGTAATCACAAAAGAAACAGTTCAGGCAAAAAACAGGGATAACGAAACAAAAAAAAAAAAAAGAGGTCCTACAAACCCTCAACAAAAGAGATGACTGTCTATTCAAAATAAGTTATCAACATCTGAATCATCACCGGAAAATCAGGACAAAGACTCGAACAAGGTCTGACGCACGATCAACTGAGTTTAGGTTTGAAGAACATCACGAAGAATGGGTGGGTACAAATAATTTGAGCCTTTATCTTTTGTTTCTTAAACCATGAACCAGGCCACGTTATAACCCTCAAAAGTCCTAGCCGAAGCATGGGTTAGTTCGAAAGCATACTGTTACGAAAGGTATCCTGACTCCTTAAGGCTTGCGGTAAAATGACGAGTTGACATCACAGTTCACAAAATTCACTTGTTTTACTAAAAATGAATTCTCAAAAATTTCAAGACAGACATAAGCTTTGCATTTTTGATATAACATTATTTGCATATGACTATTTGTTTGAACAGTAGGGAAATTCGCACAATGAATACCTAGTGAACAAAAGCACTTCCAATCAAGGGGCAGACGTGATTATTGTCCGTCATCTGGGGCAGTTAAGTCAAGATTCAGAGAATCTCTCAAAAAGGCCAACCAGCTTGGGGCAAATCTCCATCTGAGTCACTTGGGGCATTCCAACAACGAATCTTGCCTGATCAAACACCTTCTGGTGGCAGGACAAA
Source organism: Vicia faba (assembly GCA_948472305.1). Classification (NCBI taxonomy): domain Eukaryota; kingdom Viridiplantae; phylum Streptophyta; class Magnoliopsida; order Fabales; family Fabaceae; genus Vicia; species Vicia faba. The sequence goes on along the minus strand of OX451739.1, from coordinate 458,627,782 downwards.
ACACTTCTAACAGGGGCAACTCCCTACATTCCGAAAGCGTGGACATAGTCGAAAAAATACTACGCAAAATCAAAGACCCGCTAGGTTGACACACCTAGGAAAAAATAAGGGCTTCCCGGCGAACCAAAAGGGTTCGGGCAAAATGAGGGATGGAATGAAAAAAAATCTGTACACCCGGCAAGTCGAAAACCTGAAAAGGCGGCTTGGGCAAAAATGGGTATCCCGGTGGACTGAAAACCCGAAAGGGCGGTCCAGGCAAAAGTTAGGGATCAAAGCGTACGACTATGTCCTGTTATCTTGTCACCTGCCTACCAAAAGAAGGTTGGCCCATCAACAACTAACAGCACCTCACAGGTTTTCCTCCACCATCTCAGAAACAGGGGCAATAATGAGTCGTCCAGACGATCTAATGGTTCTGTCCATCAAGGTATCAAGGTAGGTTCGGCTAAAGAACATAACCAGATATCTTAATTCCCCAGAGAGTGAGTCAGCAAGTCAATGCACTCTCCCCCAAGCAAAGCTACATCGTCAGCCTTAAGGAAGTTGGGTATCCTCCAGCAGATCTTAACATTCCCCAGCACAATATACGAACATTCTTAACAAGCATCCCCGGCAGTCTTAGTCTAAAGATTGTTCCCCGGCGGTATATCAAACATTCAGTGGAGCTACTTCCAATACAGTTCAATCTTCCCCCAGGAGAGTCCAATCCAGTTTCCCCAGGAAAGTTGGAATCCATCTCCCCAAGCAGTAAGCTTATCCCCAGTAGATTCTAGAAGCTTATCCCTCGCAGAGCACGAACGCGTCTCCCGGCTTTATTCAAAGAGTTATTTCCCTACCAGGATATAACTGGGTTATCCTCAGCCAAAAGCCACGGAAAGATCGTCCTCGACGAAGTCTTCTTATCCCCAGCGAGGTCTATTAACACTTCCAACACAACAATGGTATCCCCAGTGGAGTTATCATCAACATTTCAACAAAGTACCTCTCTCCCCATAGAGTATTGCTTCCCAGCAAGATCGCTAGAGTAATTTTCTCCCCGCAGAATGTTCTATTCGCCAAGTTTATTCCCCAACGGAGTTATCTTCTCCTACCGGTATTCTTGCAACTATCATCCCAGCGGAAGCAAAATCTATTCTTCAACATCAGCCCAGAAGTGACTTCCCGGCACCCGTCAAGGATTTATTTTCCTAAGACGAAAATATACGTTCATCACATTTGCATACATCATTATAGCATGCATATACGCATCATACCTTACAAATCTCATTTATGTTGAGAACATCATTGCTTGATCTATATCATGCATTACATATGACTGACCTTTACCTTTTAGGAAAGATCCAGTTAAGTTCTCAGCTATTTTCAAGACCTAGACCGGTTCAGTTAAATCGACCCTAAGATTTTTCTGTTTCTTATCCAGTCCAAGGCCTTCTCTGGTTCAGTCAGATCGACCCTAATATCTCCCTGTTTCTTATCCAGTTGAAGATTTCAAGACCTAGACCGGTTCAGTTAAATCGACCCTAAGATTTTTCTGTTTCTTATCCCGTCAAAGGCCTTCTCTGGTTCAGTCAGATCGACCCTAAGATCTCCCTGTTTCTTATCCAGTTGAAGATTTCAAGACCTAGACCGGTTCAGTTAAATCGACCCTAAGATTTTACTGTTTCTTATCCAGTCAAAGGCCTTCTCTGGTTCAGTCAGATCGACCCTAAGATCTCCCTATTTCTTATCCAGTTGAAGATTTCAAGACCTAGACCGGTTCAGTTAAATCGACCCTAAGATTTTCCTGTTTCTTATCCAGTCAAAGGCCTTCTCTAGTCCAGTTAAATCGACCCCTAACAGATTTTCCTGATAAAGACTCAGTAGAAGATATCCAAGATTCTCTCAGCGTTACTGTTGAGGTAGAAGTCGCCCAAGATTCTCTCAGCGTTACTGTTGAGGTAGAAGTCGCCCAAGATTCTCTCAGCGTTACTGTTGAGGTTGAAGTCTCCTATGGTTCTCTCCCCGTTACTGCGGAGGTAGTAATCGTCCCTAGATTCTCTCAGCGTTACTGTTGAGGTTGAAGTCGCCCAAGATTCTCTCAGCGTTACTGTTGAGGTTGAAGTCGCCTATGGTTCTCTCCCCGTTACTGCGGAGGTAGTAATCGTCCCCAGATTCTCTCAGCGTTACTATTGAGGTTGAAGTCGCCCAAGGTTCTCTCAGCGTTCCTGTTGGGGTAGTAATCGTTCAAGGTTCTCTCACCGTCTCGTTGACGTAGTAACCATACCTGGTTCATTCATCACCTTTTGAAGCTCCAGATTCAGCTCCTGTAACCAGTTATGACACATCTATACAAAGAATCTGAAGACCAGCTCCTGTAACAGGTCAGGTAATCATTTTCTTTTGCAGGTACGCAAGTTCTCGCTAAGGAATCTCTTACGCGATCAACACCCAGATGGCATCTATAAGCCCATCCACCTTCCATCATCTCTTAGCATGTCATCTATAAGCCCATCATCCTATTCATCAATCTCCAAATGGCATCTATAAGCCCATTCCACCATCACACCGCTACTATGTGAGCGCAAATTTCTGGGCACTCTAGTGTTCAATCATCTTCCACCTTCGGATTACGAAAGGCACGTCAGCCAATCTGCATCCTCAGGTCTAAGAAGATTGAACAGGGGAAACTGTTGTACCCCAAAATTTGCCCTCCCATATTCTTCAAGATTTGCCAAAAGCATGCTTCAAAATTCCCCAAGGGTTGCACAGTGCAAGGGCCTCCTAACAGGCAAAAACTAGGGTTTTGGTTCTGACAAAGAAAATGAAGTTTCCAAGGGTCCAAACAAGTCCCACATGCCTACAAACATGGTCAAGCATCCATATGCCAAGTTTCAAGACTTACAGCACAAAATTGCACAGTCAAAAACCCTAATTGCCCTACAGTCAACTGCAGGGGCGAAATGGTCATTTGACAGTCAAAAGTTCAAATTTTTGGTCAACATCTTATTTTGAAGCCACAAACATCATTTGATCAATTCTTGATCATGATTCTCAAAGCTTGGCTCAAAAAGTCTCAAGATGCAAGAGTTTCCATATTTGGACAGTTGAAAAAGTCAACTGTAACTTGACCAAGGCATAACTTCCACATGGATTATCAGAAAAATCCCATCCAAATCTCATTTTGAAGAAAAAGACATTTCCTACAACTCCTCTTCACACTTCAAGTCCAAGAAATGCTCTCACAAAAAGTTATCAATTTCAACATTATAGGTCATTTTCAAAAGTCAACAAAAAGAGACTTTAAGTCAAAGGCCATAACTTGAGATTGGTAAATCAAAATGACATGGGACCAAAGGCATTGGTTAGAGGACTTCAAGACCTTTCCAAAATGTCCAAGAACATGATCAAAGCTTAAAAATTGAGCAAGATATTCCTTGTGGAAGTTGGGAAATTTTTGGATATTTTGAAAAGTCAACTTTGCTTCAAATGCCTTAAAATTGCTAATGGGCCACATTTTCTTCCAAGATTCATCATCCAAAGCATGTGCACGACCATTTGGCCCAAAGGGAATTTATTCATCATTTTTATTTATTTATTTGAATTTTTAATTGCTAATAATTCATTTAATTAATTAAAATATGGAAAAAATACCAAAGCAAGCTTTTCAAATCTTTTTATGCATGGAATATCTTCAAAATTTCGTGCATTATTTGATATGGAAAGAATCAGGAAGATTGGACATGATTGGTATCAAATATGCATGGAAAAGATTTGAAAATATATGCCATGAAAATCAAATATCTTTCCATCAATGCAAAGGGTTTTTGGATCAAAATCTTTACCCTAATCATTCCATACATAAGCCAGAAGCAAACCCTAGTGGAAGAGACCAAAAAAGTTGCGCCCCATCTGAAGAAAGAACTTTGCAATTTTATCAAAAAAATCCAAAACTGAAAACGTGATTACAAAGGGTTTCAAGACAGAATAACCATCCCATTGCATTCCTGATACTTCAAGGAAGGTTTCTGGATCAAAACCATCATCTCTAACGCAAAGAATTGGTAGAACAACTTCATCCCGTTCATGTTTTTTTCCATATTCATATATCATGATTCACGCATTATTGTCAATTTTTAATGTTTGATTTATATTCAGTTAACCATTCTAAAGCTAACCATATGTTTTAATTGAGTTTTCACGCATCATATGAAGAAACACCATTGAAGCACTCTAGGGTTTCAGACTTGCAAAATTAGGGATTCCCTCGTCCAGAAAAATTAGACCCTAAGACCAGGACTGTTGGATTCAGGAGCTTCATGTGAATCGTTCCCATACCTCGCGATTAATTTATGATTAACAGGGAGCTAATCGCTATTTTTGTATGCAGCACTTAGTGGGGGTTTAAAACCCCTGCTAACTAGTTTGTTTTTCAGGCCAAAACAAAGAACAGGTGGGGAAGACAATGCGTGTAGGCTTCTGAGTGGTCCGTTCAAACTTTAGCGCGTTTTTGAGTTAATTGTCACTAGCATGTTTTATTATATATATTGTTTATTATCCACTAATGTTACGAAGAAAGCAAATGGTGCAGATGGTTGGTGCGTTGTCCTATAACCACTGGGACCTGGGTTCGATTCCCAGGTCCCCTTACTTTCTTCACATATTTTGTTTCAGCCTAATCTCATGCAGCTTGCCTCCTGAAGTTCATCATACGCCCACAATCTCAGCATGCCACATGGCCAATGACTCCAATCCAAGGGTTGAGATCTGATGAACACCATGGACACTGGTCAATGTATGTACACGCGCCCAGAAAAGTCAAATAAAGTCTTGAAACATTGGGCCAAAAATGCTGGACAACACCTCCTGATTGGGGCAGAACCCCCCCCCCCTTGTATTGTATTTCTTTCTCCTTTCTTTATTTCTATTTTTCTTTATTATTTGTTTTAATTCAATTATTTTCTTTTTAATTCAATAAAAATTAATTTCACATAAAAATAGTAAAAAAATCAGAAAAGACAAAAAATAAATATATTTGATTTAATATTTTTTGTAAGTAAATCTCATTAATTAATTTAGTTTTCAATTCTAGGGTTAATTTTAACATTTTTTCATAAACTAAAAATTTGTAGAATTAGGGTTTTCAAAGACTTTTATCCTTTTCTTTTCTCATTATTAATAATTAATTATTTATTTTTAAATAAAATCGTATTAATTGATTAGGTTAATTTTAGATTAAATTTCAATGCTTTTCTTAATAAATTAAAAATAACTAGAATTAGGTTTAATATTTTAATTTCATTTAATTCTCATAAAAATCCATAAAATACAAAAAAACTAAAAAATAATTTCTTTTCATTTTAATTTAATTAATTTCATAATTCCAATTTAATTTCCTTAAAAGGGTCCAACGCCCTCGCATTCCCGATTTTTATTCTCTTCGCGCATTGTATTCTTATTCCTTCTTTTAAATATTAATGTAATTCTCCCAAAGCCGTGTAAATTGGACGTTTTATTTCTCGCACTTTATTTTATGTCAAATCGGGTCCTGGATTTAATTTGGCGATGTGGACCCGCGCCTTTGTAATAGCGTAGGAAATTTTAATTTCCGCATCCTTTTAACTGCTAATAAATTGCATGCAAGAATGAATGTCAAAATAAAATAAAAGCGTAGATCACCCATGGCATGAATAAGACAAAAATATCTGAAAACGACACACAAATCACACACCACCCCTAGGGTACGCTTCACTGTTGCCTTGCCTCTCGAAAGGTGATCGTCGAGTAGAGGATGTCTTAGTAAGTCCTCATGATCCGGGAACCTGGCATGAGGGTAGCTTCTAAGGTATCTTCCTATTGCTCTGGTGATCACCATGTCCCGAACCCTCGAATTGACCCGAACACCTCCAACGGTGGTGCTACCTACCTCTCAATGGTGGGATGGCACTACTTTAAGGACATTTACACAGACGAATTCCTTAGGGTAGGTAGACGACTCTAGATACTTGCTCTAATTGCAACAACAAATTCAAAAATACTTTTCACACCGACACCTTTTCAAAAAGCTTTCGAAAGCAACTTTTCAAACACTCTTGAGGACCGATACAAGAGTCGAACTGGAATTTTCAAAGAAACTTTTTAAAACCCACAATTGAAAAGCAAACAAACCACTTTTGAAAACACAAATGAGCAAGTATCTAAGAGCCCATGGATAACCATGGATAGAAAGGGTGCTAACACCTTCCCTTTCTATAATCTACCTCCCGAACCGAGAGCAATATCTATAAGGAATTTTTCTGTGCTTTTGTCCTTTCCATTTGGAGAAAATAAAAGACGGTGGCGACTCTTGCTTCCGCGACATTTCACGAACCAGCGTTAAACAGTCAGTTCCAGATCCACCGATCACAGAACTGGCGACTCTGCTGGGGAAAATAATAAAGTGAGGTGTACCTTAGGATAGTTCATAACTGTGTTTTCAATTGTATTAATTTGCTTGCTTTAAATTGTGGGTTGCATGGGAGTTACATAGATCCTAACCCGGATCTGGGGATACCCTGTTTAGGTAGCATAAGCTGTGAGGGACCTGTCCGGCGTAGACCGACACGGGTGAAACAGTGGCTACATTGGTGTGGCACCTTGGTCTGTACCGATATCTCTTATGTTGCAACGAGGAGAATAAGGGTCTTCTGAGGAGTCATTAAGCACCAACAGACCTTAGAACCTTAAATGACACAACTTGGCCATTAGAACAGTAGCAGTATGCTACGCCCATTGAGGCTAAACTCTCGTGATGGTTCTGGCCGCAAGAAAAGATTGCGACGCTGGAGTTATGACCGATTGAGGGTAGTCAATGATATTGGGATCCTCTAAGAACCCGGTTACTTTTGATAGGACAGGTATGAACCAAAAAACTTCAAGAGGGTAATACCCAGGCCCCATGCTGGCCTAAACTCCAAGGGTTTCCTCTTGTGTGACTTGTGTGCCTTCGTACTTGACTACTTGCATGCTTGTTATCTGACACATGAATTACTTGCAGGTTTTGTTTATAGTCCTCAATTGGGACTCATAACAGGGTTTACTAAGTCTCTTGCAGGTTTTGTTTATAGTTATCACCAATGTCCTAATATGTTCTCAAGATCATCCATGTAAAGTTTCAAGCCTTGCAGAGGAAGTTTGTTCAGCCAATTGCTCAAAGGCCTAAAAATCGACTATGCTAGGGCAAAAGTCAATTGTAGCCTACATACAGTCAAACTTCAAATTTTTGGTCAACATCCTCATTTTGGAGTATATTTCATCATTTAATCAAGGTTTGATCATGATTCATCAAGGATTGCTCATAATTCATCAAGACTCAAGAGTTGCTAAATTAGGGTTTTGTAGGAAAAGTCAACTCAACTTTGACCAAGCATAACTTTCTCATACTTTATAAGAAATGACCCATACAAAGCTCATTTTGAAGAGGATGCAATTACCTACAATCCATCTTCATCTCCCAAGTTCAAAATATGCACTCACAAGAAGTTATGAATTTGGACATTATAGGTTATTTTAAAAAGTCAACAAAAGCACCTTTTTTGTCAAAGCTTCATACATGAGCATGGAATATCAAAATGAGATGAGACCAAAAGGGTTTCTTAGAGTACATCTCAAGATTTCTAAAAAGTCCAAGAATACCTCCAAAGAGTCAAAATTGAGGAAGTTATGCATTGGTGAAGTTGACCTTTTTTGCAAAATTGCCAAAAGTCAACTATCCCTAAAACATCAATTTTTTCCAAATGGGCCCAATCTTTTTCACTTGTTTTGAGTTGGAAACATAGTCCACGAGCTCTAGCCTTTGCCACTTGTCCTTATCATGTTTTTATTATTTATTTTGATTTTTATTTGAATTAATTCAATTTAAATCAAAACAAATCATATAAAATCCAAAATATTGAAAACAAAAGATTTTATGCTTGTTTCAGGTTTTATTATACAGCTAGCAACCATTCAAATTCGTATCAAGGCATGGTGTGAACAAAAAGATTGAAATAGGCCAATTTTGGAAAGTTTTCAAAGTGAATCAAATCAAGGATCCAATTCATTGATGGAGGAAGATCAATATCAGTTATCAACCCTAATCCCTTCCTGGATACATATAGAGGGCGTGCAGACTCAAAAAGAAGGTGGGAAATAGGCGCAAGAGGCAGAACGAAAACTGAAAAACTCAAGGAAAAGTGGTGAATCGAATTTGCACTTAGAGGCCAATACAAGACTCTTTGCCTATCCCAATCGATTCCTGGGAGTCTCAGCAAGCCAAAGCAATCAAGAACCAAGCCTTTCCGGTCCCAAAAAGCTCTGTAAAATTAGCCTTCATGAAGGGCACCATCATGTTCAGGAGGACGAGACAAGTCCAATCATGGCATTAGATGTCATTTATATGGCCTATGGAGGATTTGGGAAGGAACCCTGGTTATAGCTATGGATGAACGTCCGTAGGTAAAAGTGTTTCACTTTTACCAATGGATCCAAGGAAGGAGACGACTGCGTGGCACTCCTCCATTGGCTTGTTCAAACCTCCGCGCGCAAAATTGATACAAAGAGCCTTTTTAATATTTGTTTATTATTTTACATTATTATTACAACAAGAACAATTGGCCCAGTGGTAGCCAGGCAAGCTTTAAGGCGCTGGAAGCTTGAGGTCAGGGGTTCGACCCCTGCCTCCACCAAATGCATTTTTCTTAATTTCTTTCAGGTAATCTTATGTGCATACCAAGCCAAGGAGTATCATATGTCCCCATAATCCAGCGTGCCAAGTGGCTTGAGATCCAGATCTGAGGGCCACTAGGGGAAAACACCATGAAGCCTAGTCAACTCAAAGCATGTGATTGTGCCAGTCAACGTGGACCTCACTCAAATGGGCCCAGATCTGACTTTTTACACCCTCCAAAATACAACTCAGGCCCAATTTCTTTCTTCATTTTTATTTATTTATTTGTTTTATTTAAATTATTTATTTATTTACTAACCAATTAAATTATTTTCTTTTTATCAAAAAATCACAAAAATAATTTTCATAAATTAGGTCTAGATTTTATTTTTATTAAAAAAATTAATTAATTTAATTAGGTTTGTTAATTTAGATAACTTTAATTTCTTTTTTTTAATAACTTAAAATTAATTAGAAAATTAGGTTTTTATTCCAAATTTAATTTTTCTTAAAAATAACAAAAACCCAAAAATAGGCTATGCATTTATTTTTATTAATTAATTTAATCACTAATTAATTTTTAGCATTTAATTTTAAAACCTAATCTTTTTCTTAAAAAATATTTAAAATAACAAGTTTTTTTTCCTTTAATTAGGATAGAAGGGTCAAAACCCTAGTTCGCATTCGATCTAATTTGTCATCGCGCGCTTTATTTTATTTTTTATCTCAATTATTGTATCTGCTCACAATTTTAATAGTTTAAATTAGGACGTTTATTTACATTTATCACTTTAATTTCAAAGGGTTTGTTTTTGGCTATGTAAATACCTGAAGCCTTGTAATAGCGTAGTTTAATTTCCGCATTTTAAATTCCGCAAAATATTAACTGTTAGATGTATGATTAGGGATGCATGACAAGAATGTATGACTAATTTTAAAACAGTTAGATAACCCTAAATGTGCAAAGATGATAAATCTGAAACTGAATCACTCGCACATGCGCACTCCTAGGGTACACTTCCACTTGGTTGCCTTTGGTAAACGGTCATTGAGTATAGGATGCTTTAGTGGTCATCCTTTTGTCTAAAGATCATAGTTGCCTCGGAATGGTTGCCTCGGATATTGTTGCCTCGGATAATTGATCTAAGATACTAGGGTTACTACTAAGACGTCCTAACATTGCTTTAGTGAATGTACGTCCCTCTTCGAATTGACCCTCAAAACTCCAACGACGGTGCTACCTACTCACTAATAGTGGGATAGCTCTGTCTAAAGGAAACAAACATATAATGATTCTTTTTTCGAGTAGGTAGATTAGTTCTTAAGTGCTTGCTCAATCAAAACAAACTTTTTTCACACTTACACTCCTTTACAAACAAAGTTTTCAAAAAGACTTCATTACACTCTTGAAGACAGAAGCAAGAGTTAAATAGAAGTTAAAACAAAAAAATTTCAAAGCCCACAAACACAAAGAAATTTTTTTTGAAAATAATGAGCAAGTACCTAAGAGCTCGTAGATAACTACGGATAGAAAGTGTGCTAATACCTTCCCTTTCTATAATCTACCCCTCGTACTCAGAAATATCTCGAAAAAGGAATTTTCTGTGATTTTTTCCTTTCCTTGTTGGATAAAATAAAAGACGACGGCGACTCTTGTTTACCGCGACATTTTGCAGACACAAACGCAAAACGCAAACCAGCAAATTCCTTAAAAAAATAGGGAAACACGTCCCGGTTCTGGCCACCGTATCACAGAACAGGCGACTCTGCTGGGGAGATGATAAGTGGGGTGTACCTTAGGAATAGTTCATTATATTGTTTTCAATTGTTTGATCTGTTTGCTTTATCTTTGTTGGCTTTGTATTGGAGTTACTATAGATCCTAACCCGGATCTGGGGACACCTTTTAGGTAAGTAGCAATAGACTGTGAGGGAACTGTATGGTGTAGACCGATACGGTTGAAGCAGTAGCTACGTTGGTGTGATGCATTAGTAGGTACCGATATCCCTTGTGGAGGAACAAGGAGAGTATAGGGCTGCTAATGGGTCATTAAGCATCAACTGACCTTAGAACCTGTAATTGACCAACTTGGCCATAGAAAAGTAGCAGTATGCTACACTCATTGAAACCATGCTCTCGCGATGATTCCGGCCGCAAGAAAAGGTTTCTAAACTGGAATTATGACCGATCGAGGATGGTTAGTGATATTGAGAACCTCTAGAACCCGGTTACTATTACTAGGAGAGGTTGAACCAACTAAACTGCAAGAGGGTATTACCTAAACTTCATGCTAGCCTGAAATTTAAGGGCTATTGTGTGACTTGTTTTCCTTTACCATGTTTGCTATCTGTGATACTTGTGGTGTGTTATGATCATGACATCATGCATCATGACATCGCATGCATATTTCATTAGACTAACCATTTCAAAGACCAAGGGGATTCATCTTTGTTCTGTTTTGTAGATCATGGCATCTATGCGCAGAAATACCATTCGAATCAACTTTGTACAGATCCCTGCTCAGCTTAGAGAGTTGGTTTCAAAGGTTCCTGATACTTCTTCCTTTGTTAGAAGACATGGTCATCTCCTCGGCTCGGTCACTTTCAAGTTGGATGAGCAAATGATGAGCGTCTTGTTCCAGTTCTTTGACCCATTGCATCACTGTTTCACCTTCCCGGACTATCAGTTGGTCCCTACTTTGGAGGAGTTCTCTGATTTACTTGGCATATCTATTCTAGAGCAGACACCCTTTACAGGTTTAGAGATAGCTCATAGGCCAGAGGATATTGCTCCAGCCCTCCATCTGACAATGGCTGATGTAGTATCTAACTGGGAGACTCGGAGTGGGATAAAAGGTTTCTTGGCTAAGTTTTTGATTGATCAGGCTCAATAGTTCTGGGACAGTTTGGACTTTCAAGCATTTGAAGACATCCTGGAACTTCTCATCTATGGCTTGGTTCTGTTCCCAAATTCAGATTCTTTTGTCGATGTGAACGCAGTCAAGATTTTCATGTCTCGTAACCCAGTGCCTACCCTCTTGGGTGATATTCTGCATGCTCTTTATACCTGTAGTGTTTAGAAACAGGGAACTCTCATGTGTTGTACACTCCTGCTGGCGAGGTGGTTTATTTCTCACCTCCCCAAATTTGTATTGAAGAATGAGGAAGGTATGGGTTGGGCTTACAGAATCATGTCCCTTGCTCATACGGACATCCTTTGGAGTACTAAAGATATGGAAAAGGTAGCTGTCATCGATCGGTGTGGGGAATACCCCAATGTTCCATTGCTTGGAATTAGAGGAGGGATAACCTATAATCCTTGTTTGGCCTTACGACAGTTTGGACGAGCTCGAAGGGACGGTCCTCATGAGTTGCTGCTTCCAGACATTGTCTTTGACTTCATGGGGGATGTTGAGGGGCATCACCGCAAATTTATATGAGACTGGGATAGGGTGAACAAGTCTGATCCACATGAGCTAGGAATGAAGACTTCTCTCCCAATGCAACCGTATCTCCAGTGGGTTCGAGCCCGTGCTCAAAAGCTGGGAATGCCATATGAAGTTGTTTTGCTGGTGATTGTGGAGCATACTGATGAAGAAGGGGTTCCTTATACAATCCTCCATCCTCATATGCCTACTGATCTGGGGGAATTAAAGAGGTATTGGATCCAGTTAAGGGAGGAACGAGATACCTACAGAGAGAAGTATCATGAGTAGGAACGGAAGATCCTGAAGCTTACAAGACAACTAGAGACTGAGAGGATAATCAACAATTACGTCAGCACGAAAGGAAAATGACCATGGGAATTCTGATGTCTTTTATTGTTTCTAGTTTTAGATTTGCTTTTCAGTATTTCTTTTGTAACGCCTTAAAGGTATTTGTTAAACATTGTTTCAAGTTTTAATCTAATAAAGTGTGTTTTATTTTGGTTTACAAATTTGAATCTCCCTAAGTCTTTGAAATCATTTCATACGCATTCCATTCCCATGCACCTCATTACAGGTACCCTTACAGGTTTCTCATCTTCTTCGCTGTTTATTTCAGCACAACATGTCTTCTGAAACACCTAATGATCAAGCCATCAAGGCTCTGCAAGCTCAGAATGCTCAGTTCCAGAAGATGTTCATGAACTTGGCCAAGAGTCAACAAGATTTGAAGACTCTCATCTTGAAGGACAAGAAGAAGAATAAGAAGAAGAAGAAGAAGACGGTCCTCCTAAATATAGGTCACGGGTTTGGGAACAGGTTGAGACAAGAAGCTAATTTATCTCATTCATCTGGAGAAGGAGAGAATCAAGAGGAAAGGAAGGGTCATAGCCCTGTGGTTTCTGACAATGACATTGATTTTGATGAAGACCAGTAACCTCCTGCTGAGGATAGGTATAAGCAACTTGAAGACGGGTTAAGCGCAATGGAGATCCAAAAGGTTCCAGGTTTGGACTTCGGAGATTTGGGTTTGGCATCTGGGGTGGTGATCCCCCACAAGTTTAAAGCTCATGTCTTTGCTAAGTATGACGGGGTATCTTGCCCAAAGTTACACCTCCGCTCATATGTTAGAAAGATTCAACCATATACTGTTGATAGGAACCTCTGGGTTCATTTCTTTCAAGATAGTCTGTCAGGGACTCAACTTGAATGGCTCTACCAACTGGAAGGAGCTAACATCCGTAACTGGGAGGACCTTGTTGCTGCTTTTTATAAGAAATACCAGTATAATGCCGACCTTGCTCCCACACGTACTCAACTTTAGGGTATGTCTATGGGTGTGAGCGAATGTTTTAAGGACTACGCTCAGAAGTGGAGAGATCTTGTTGGAAGAGTACCACCCCCTCTGGCTGATAGGGAGTTGGTGGATATGTTTCTTGGGACTTTGTCTGGTCTATATTTCAATCATTTAATCGGTAGTTCATCGTCTGGGTTCACTGAATTGATTATGACTGGGGAGAGAGTTGAGGCCGGTATCAAGAGTGGCAAGATACAGAAGGATGCTTCGTCAAGTGCAGAGAAGAAGCCTTTCAAGAAGGAATCTAGCGCAGTTTACAGCTCGAGGAGCCAAAACCGACCTGAGCACCGCCAAGCAGTTAATGCAGTGGTAATATAAAGTCCAATTATTTCCCCACAATGCAACACTCAGTAAAGAGTGGAGAGACCGCAAAGGCAGTATACTCGGCTCAGTATGACCTTATCTCAAATTCTACCGCAACTGTTGAAAACCAACTTGGTGACTCTGAAGGAGGCTCCAAAGAATCCCAGTACTACATCACCGCTGTATAATCCAAACGCCCGTTGTGCTTTTCACTCTGATAGCCCGGGGCATGATACCAATAACTGCTGAGCTTTGAAGAATAAAGTGCAGGATCTGATTGATGCTAAGGAGATTGAGTTTGAAGCGCCGGAAAAGCCTAATGTCATGACTGCTCCTATGCCCAAGCATGGAGTGAATGTTGTGGACGGTGACTCATTTGTGACTTCCGTGAAAGACATTTCTACTCCGTTGATGACAGTGAAGAAGAACTTATTATTGGTCGGTTTATTTCCGGGTTGTGGCGAAGGTTGCCACCTGTGTTCCATCCTGCCTATTGGTTGCCATCTATTGAAGTCAGGTGTCCAACGCCTGATGGATAACAAAGAAATCTTGTTCGAGAAAACGTTGGTTCCGTTGATTCCCGTTAAAGATGTTTCCATAATCACCATTTCCGCCAATTCTTCCAAGGATTCCTCGAGAAAGCCTGTTAGAATTACATTTGTTCCGAGAGTTGCTCCATTGATCATTACTATTCCTGGACCTATCTCTTACACGTCGAATAAGGCTGTCCTGTGGCACTATAGGGCTGATGTGTATTATCATGGGATTAAACAAGACTTGAAGGATGAAGAGGCTGATACTGATGTCAGCAATATTGTTGGGTCTAGCAAAGTCACCCGAAGCGGAAGACTTTTCTCTCCTGAGATCTCCCCACCAACTGTTCAGAAGCCTGTTTCTATTACACCTGCCAGTACATCTACTATTGTCCCTGTTCATGTTCCAATTATTACCCCTGTCGCCGAGTCATCTGACGCTCGGGGCAAAGGAATCACCGGTGAGCCTGCCCAGACGGAGGCACCGAAGAAAATTATTGTTGAAACCTCTAGGCAGGAGATAGAGGAAATTTTGAAGATCATCAAGAAAAGCAACTACAATGTAGTCGAACAGCTGGGGCAAACCCCGTCGAAGATCTCTATGTTGTCTTTATTGTTGTGCTCAGAAGCCCATGCTAAGGCTTTAATTGCTTTCTTAAAAACTGCACATGTGCCACAGGAGACATCTGTTGATCAATTCAAAGACTGTGTGGCTAGTTTAACAGCTGACAACGGGTTGGGTTTCTCCGATGCATATTTGAATTCCAAAGGAAATAATCACAATGACGCCCTGCATGTTTCGATCGAGTGCAGGGGCACTACTCTGGCTCACGTGCTGGTGGACATTGGGTCCTCGTTAAATGTTTTACCCAAGAAAGTGTTAGACCGGTTGGACTATGAAGGGTTGGTGCTGAAGCCGAGTAATATTGTGGTTAGGGCCTTTGACGGGTCCAAAAGGATGGTACACGGGGAAGTGGATGTTCCTATTAAGGTTGGTTCCCAGACTTTCGCGTCTACATTCTATGTGATGGACATTCGACCATCTTATTCTTGTTTGTTGGGTCGCTCGTGGATTCATAAGGCTGGGACAGTAACTTCTACACTCCATCAGATGTTGAAATACCCAGTGAAGGGGAAAATTGTTACAGTACGAGGAGAAGAGGAGTACATGGTGAGCCACCTTAACTCTTTCCGGTATGTAGAGATGGATGGGGAGTTCATTGAAACCCCGTGTCAAAACTTTGAAGAAGTCCCCCAGACTCTGGCGTCGACTAAAATTGTTGCTGAAAATCCTCCAATGAAGATGGCTTCCCTCAAGTATGCCCGGGCTGTTATTGAAAAAGGTGGGTGTGCGAATTGGGGCCAACTCCCTGACTTTGCACACAAGACTGACAAGTTTGGTTTGGGTTTTACTGCAGAAGCTCAAAGGGTTGTTCGGCGTGCGCGGATTGGAAGACCTCCCCTGTGTATCACAAATCCGGGAGTGAATGCAATTGAAGATGATGATGAAGAGTCTGAGTTTAACAACTGGATTTACCCGACTACCGACGACAGATTAAGCAATTGGACGACGAAGGACTTCGTGCCAGTTTCTTTTATTACACAGTAATAAGACTTTTGTTTTAGATTTGTAACAGACAGTTTTAAACTTTATGGCCCGGTACATCGTGGCTTTGTTTGAGGGTTTATTATGTGTCATTTCCATATATCATCAATAAAAGCATTGGACGCTTTTCTCGCATTACGAATTTTGCGCTCCTTGTTTTTCTTTTCTATCTTGCAAAACAACTATTTGCCTTACACACACTCACATACACAGGTCTACATCCCACTCTGGATCCCACTAATAACGACTCTGCTACTGCCAGTTATGACTTTGAAAGTCCGATCAACCAAGCCGAGGACGAAGGTGAGGATGATTGTGAAGTTCCTGGGGAACTTGCTAGACTGTTGCTTCAGAAGAGAGGGCCATACAGTCGCATGAAGAGCCAGTGGAATCAGTGAATATGGGTACAGAGGTAGACAAGAAAGAGGTCAAGATCGATGCAAATCTGGAGTCTAGTGTCAAGCAACGGTTGATTCAGATGCTGCGGGACTATGTTGAGATCTTTGCCTGGTCTTATGAAGATATGCCGGAGTTGGATACCGATATTATGGTTCACCGCCTGCCTACTAAGGAAGAATGTCCTCCAGTAAAGCAGAAAGTTCGCCGAATGCGCCCAGAGATGTCTGAGAAAATCAAAGCTGAGGTCATGAAACAGTTTGATGTCGGGTTTCTAGCAGTTACTTCTTACCCGCAGTGGGTTGCCAACGTGGTTCTAGTGCCGAAGAAAGATGGTAAGGTTTGAATGTGTGTTGACTATAGGGATCTGAACAGGGCGAGCCCCAAGGATGATTTCCCTCTGCCTCATATCAACGTTCTGGTTGACAACACCGCACAACATAAGGTCTTCTCCTTTATGGATGGTTTTTCTGGTTACAATCAGATTAAGATGGCTCCCGAGGATATGGAGAAGACAACCTTCATTACGCAGTGGGGTACCTTTTGCTACAAAGTCATGCCTTTCGGATTGAAGAATGCTGGGGCAACGTATCAGCGCGCCATGGTTGCCTTGTTCCATGACATGATTCATCATGAGATTGAGGTATATGTCGACGAAATGATTGCAAGGTCCCAGACTGAGGAAGAACATCTTGACCACCTGCAGAAGCTATTTGACAGGTTGAAGTTGTACAAGCTGAGGTTAAACCCGAACAAGTGCACCTTCGGAGTAAGGTCTGGTAAGCTGTTGGGTTTCGTCGTAAGTGATAAAGGTATTCAAGTGGATCCTGCAAAGGTGAAGGCTATACAGGAAATGCCAACTCCCCGAACAGAAAAAGAAGTCAGAGGCTTTTTGGGACGGTTGAACTACATCGCCCGATTCATTTCACATTTGACTGCTACTTGTGATCCAATCTTCAAGTTACTGAAGAAAGATCAAGTGGTAAGATGGGATGATGAATGTCAGGCCGCTTTCAAAAGGATCAAGGAATATCTCCAAGAGCCACCTATTTTGATGCCTTCAGTTGAAGGAAGACCTCTGATCTTATACTTGGCAATACTCGATAATTCAATGGGGTGCGTGCTGGGGCAGCATGACGAGTCTGGCCGAAAAGAGCATGCTGTTTATTACCTTAGCAAAAAATTTACCGACTGTGAGACCCGATACTCATTGCTTGAGAAAACTTGTTGCGCTTTGGCATGGGCTGCTCGCTGGCTGAGACAGTATATGCTGACTCACACTACTCTATTGATATCAAAGATGGATCCAATCAAGTATATCTTCGAAAAGCCTGCCTTGTCCAGAAGAATAGCAAGATGGAAAATGATCTTAACTGAGTATGACATCCAATACACGACCCAAAAGGCAATCAATGGGAGTGTGTTGGCAGATCATTTGGCGCATCAGGCCATGGATGATTACCAGTCTATGAACTTCGAGTTCCCGGATGAGAACATTATGTTGGTGACTGACTGTGAGACACTTGGACCGGATGAAGGACCTGAGGAGGGATCCCGATGGTCTATGTACTTTGATGGAGATTCAAACGCTTTGGGTAATGGCATTGACGCTGTGATCATATCTCCTAAAGGCTCTCATACTCCGTTCATCGTCCGACTATGTTTCAACTGCACCAACAATATGGCGGAGTATGAGGCGTGCATCATGGGTCTTCGAGCAACAATTGACCTAAGGATTAAGTTCTTAAGTGTATTCGGAGATTCCGCTCTCGTGATCAGTCATATCAAAGGCGAGTTGGATACGAAGCACCCAAATCTTATTCCTTACAGAGAGTATGTATTGACTTTGCTTCCACACTTTGAAGAGATAACCTTTGAACACTTCCCAAGAGAGGAGAATCAGTTAGCGGACGCGCTATCTACGATGTCTTCTATGTTTAAGGTCAGGTGGGACAATGAGGCTCCCCAGATTACCATTGAAAGGTTGGACGAACCCGCACATTGTTGTGACATTGAGACTGAAGAGGTAGCAGATAAACCCTGGTTTCATGAGGTAAAGAGGTATCTTGAGGCTCAAGAATACCCCGAGCGTGCATCTATTAATGATAAGAAGTTTCTGAGGAGGTTCGCGGCGAAGTTCTTCATCAGTAATGGTATTCTTTACAAGCGTAACCATGATTCAACCTTACTGCGATGTATGGATAAGAACGAGGCAGAAAGAATCATGGTAGAGTTACATGAAGGTACTTTCGGAACCCATTTCAGTGGACACACCATGGAAAAGAAAATCATACGGGCAGGATATTATTGGTCTACCATGGAAGCTGACTATTATCAGCATTCTCGGACCTGTCATAAGTGCCAAGTGTTGCACCCCAAAATTTGCCCTCTCATGTTTTCCAAAGTCTTCCCCCTGCCTGGTTGATCACAAACTCTTGCCTAAGGAAAAAGAAGATTTTTGAGCGGTACTTCAAATACCTTTCGATTGGCATTCTGAAGGAGTATTTCGATTGGCATTCTGAAGGAGTATTTCGATTGGCATTATGGACAAGCATTTGATTAGAATTATGTTAAGGCAATGTCGACAGGCATGTCAACCATGTCCTTCATTTGGCATGAACAACACCTTTTGATTGGCATGTTAGCATAGCATTTCGATTGGAATCCTTCGATTGATATTTGGGCCAGGCCCATTCGAAGGGTACGCAGGGAGTCCATTCGAAAGAGGCAAATCAGGACTAATCGAAGAGCATGGCCTGAAAGCACTCGAAATCCAAGCGTCAAGGTTCAGTCAAGGGACACGAATGTTTCAAAAAAGGAAATGATTTAATGTGTTTGATTTTTGTCCAGAGCGTTAAAGGCCTATTTTAATGGTTGTCCCTTGCCCTTTTCGTGCACTCCCACACTCCTATAAATAGGAGGCCAGTGACACATTACAAGACACAAAAAAAAATTACACGAAAAATCACACGAAAATCATAGAACGAAAATTATACACACTTCTTCAAAAAATCTGCAGGAGAACAAAACATTGGAGAGACGTTGCCCAGAATTTTCCAAGCCAAAGCAGTCCCTCAGATCGAAGGTGCCTACACCCAGAAGCCCTCAAATCAAAAGTGCCTACATCCAGGAAGTGCCCAGATCAGAAGTGCCTGCGCCCAGAAGTGCCCAGATCGAAAGTGCCTGCGCCCAGAAATCCCAGATTGAAAGTGCTCCCATCCAGCCAGTGCCCAAATCGAAGACTCAATCTGCAGGTAAGAAAGGGTAAATTGTCCAACCTTACATTTGCGTAAACTCATTATTACTTGTTGTTACCTTTGACCTGCCATCTTAGACAGGATCAAAAGGCCTGGGTTTGGCACCCAGGTCACATTTCTCGTGTGCTAACATTTGCTGCAGATTTAGCCTGAAGAGACCCCCAACAAGTGCAGGATCGAAGGGCCTGGGATTCAATACCCAAGCCCTGCATTTTTGTTTCGCTCACATACTTTTGCAGGTATAACATCCCAGATCGAAGGAGAGCCCTTCTCTAGATCAAACCCATTAGCGTGCTGGATCGAAAGAGGCATCTCATCCCTGGATCGAAAGACATGACCTCCATGATCGAAGGGTAATCCTCTTCCCTGGATCGAAGGCTACTCACGCCTTACTGTCTGGCCCAATCGAAAGGACCAGGACCCTCTCCGGACCGAAGCAGTACATTCCCTCCCTGGGTCGAAACTCCTTTTTTCCCTGGATCGAAGGATCCCTCCTGCACTTTATTTTGTTGTTTTTATTCTCATAGACTTCTTTTTTATCTTTTAATTAACATTAAAATAAAATAAAAATCACAAAAAAAAAACATTAGGTTAGTTTTTTATTCAAATTAATTTTGTAAATAAATTAATTAATTATTTTAACTTCATTTTATCAATTTAAAATAAACTAGGCTTAGGAGTATTTAATTCAAATATCTTCTTAATCAAAAACAACAAAAAGAGTTCTTATTCTTAGGATTTTTTTTTTTAGATTCACGCGCGTTTATTTTACTGGGATGTAATAGCTTAAACTAAGACCTTATTTTACTTTACTGTTTTTATTTCCCCCAATATTTTTGGACATGTAAATAATCCCCCTCCCCGAAAGCCTTGTAATAGCGTAGGGTTTACAATTCCCGCACTTTAAATTCTTGTACATATATTAAACTGCTTAGATGTATGCTAACTAGGATTGCATGACAAGATTAACTCTTAAACTTAAAAATCAACAATAGCTCACCATGACATGCAAGAGTAAAATAACTGAAAATTGACACACTTGCACATGCCACTCCTAGGGTACGCCTCACTGGTTACCTCGAACGTGGTCATTAAGTATAGGATGTTTTAGAGGTCGTCCTTTGTCCCAAGATCATAAGTTGCCTCGGAATGGTCGCCTCGATAAAAATGATCTAAGACATTAGGATTACCACTAAAACGTCCTAACGTTGCTTTAGTGACCACATGTCCCTAATAATCGAATTGACCCGAATAACTCCAACGACGGTGCTACCTACTTCTCAATGGTGGGATAGCACTATCTAAAGGACTCTTACACAGCTTAATTCCTTAGAGTAGGTAGATTCTCATGGGTACTTGCTCTTTCAAACAAACAAAAACATCTTTTCGCACTCACACTTTCTAAAAGTTTTCAAACAAATTTTTCATACACTCTTGAGGACAGATACAAGAGTTACTTAGAAATTTTTCAAACGAAACTTTTTTCAAAACCCACACACACTTGACAAGCAAACAGATTTTGAAAACATAAGAGCAAGTACCTAAGAGCCCATGGATAACCATGGATAGAAAGGGTGCTAACACCTTCCCTTTCTATAAATCTACCTCCCGAACCGAGAAACATTCTCAAAGAAGGAATTTTGTTGTGCTTTTGTCCTTTCCATGTTAGAGAACATAAAAGACGGTGGAGACTCTTGCTTACCGCGACATTTCGCGAAACCAGCTAAAAAACAGTCAGTTCTATTTCCACCGATCACAGAACTGGCGACTCTGCTGGGGAATCTTTAAAAGTGAGGTGTACCTTAGGATTAGACCACTCTTTGTTTTCAATTGCTATTTTGGTTGCTTTAAAATTGTGGGCCTGTCTTGAAGCTTCATAGATCCTAACCCGGATCTGGGGGGATACCTTTTAGAAAGTAGCAACAAACTGTGAGGGAACTGTGTGGGGTATACCGACACGATTGAAGAAGTTTGCTACGTTAATGTGGCACTTTGGTGAGTACCGGTAACCCTTGAGTCAAGTCAAGGAGAGTACGGGGCCACCGCGTGGTGTTGTGAAACATCAACTGACCTTAGGAACCTTACTTGACCATCCTGGCCTCTTTAGGGGTAGTGAGATGACCGACTTTGGTGCAGTCCGAAGTTGGTAGATACTCGATACTACACTCATTGAGGGTTGTTTTCTTGGAATATTTTGATCGCCAGTTCAATGGATAAATCGAAACAATGAACATAGAAAACAACCCAATGATATTGAGCTCCTTAGAACCCGGTTACTTTTGATAGGACAGGTTTGAACCCACCAACTTCAAGAGGGTAGTACCTAAACTTCATGCTGGCCTAAACTCTAAGGGCTGTCTTGTGTGACTTGTGTGCCTTCAAACTTGAACTACTTGCATGCTTGTTATCTAACACATGAGTTTCTTGCAGGGTTTGTTTACAGTCCTTAATCTGGGCTCATAACAGGGTTCACTTACATCACCTCACTTTTTGCTTGAACGCATAGCATATACATCATAACATCATACCTTAACATTTCCTTAACCATTTCAAGGATCTCAAGGGTTTGTGATGCAGGTTATGGTAAATCAAAAGTCTAGCAAGGGGCAAAGGGGATTCATTTTCCTCTAGCCAATACCATCTAGAAATCCAAGCACGATAACTTGAGTTAGGGGCTATGACCCACTCGATATGGTGAGCCTTGACTCTTGAAGAAGGACTCTCATCAACATGAAGCCCCTTCGATCAAGCTATAAAATTCAAGTTCTAACAATTTTCTTGTTTACCCCGCGAGATCCTTGAAAACATTGCATGCATACATACATATCATTGCATTACAGGTACTCCTTTGACAGGTCACTTACCATCTTCGCAGTTTATTTCAGCAATGGCTTCCCGACAAGACAACCAGGATCTTCACGCTCAAGAGACTCGGTTAGGGGAAATCCTCCTAAATCTATCCAAGGGGCAGGAAGAGCTGAGAACACTCCTCATGGGGACTTTGGTCAGGAACAGTCCAGAAGACGATAAAGACGAACGGCTGAAACGTCTGCAAACTGAGATAGATACAATGAGAACCCAGATGCTGGGGCAGATGGCTCTCATTCAAGACTTAGCTCAAAGACAAGAAGAGCTCAGGGTTCTCGTCAACCAACTGCTTCGGGATAACCAACTGGGGCAAACATCTAAGGTTGAAGATCAAGTCATCATTCAACCACCTTTGGGGCAAGAAGACAAGGGAAAAGCTCCTCAGCTTGCTTCAGGGTCACAAGCCCAGCATCAACCTCACCAAAAGCAACGGGTTGACCGAAGGAAATTTACCAAGCTCAACATGCCGTTGTCTCAAGCTTTACAACACCTGTTAAGATTGAATCTGGTGACATTAAGGGACCCTCCTAAGAATCCCAACAAAGTCTCCCCAAGGTACAATCCTGATGCAAGGTGTGCATACCATTCTGACAATCCTGGACATGACACCGACGACTGTCGGACTTTGAAGAACAAAATTCAAGACCTGATTGATGAGGGAGCAGTGGAATTCACCCCAGATGGTCAGGTCGAGTTCTTCTACTATCCCTGCGAGATTCACCATTTGAAGTGACAAGTCCTGAGACTAGAAGACTTTTTGTTCATTCGAATGTTCAAGTTGTATTTTCTTTGTTTATACAAACAATTATTGTCATAGCAAACTTTATTACTTTATCAATGCATCGCATATGTCTGTTTTGAATCAATATATTCGCATTCGCTATATTCAAAATTACTTTCATTTTTTGTGATGTTCAACGCTCGATTAATAATTCTAAGCCTCTTGAAGGAGGATGACGAAAACGATACCACAATCTACAATATGCTTTTGAACAGACCCCGCTGATGAGGTACAGGCATTGTTTCAATTCCTAAACACTGGAGTTATAAGGAAGATAATCCCTCGTCCACCCCTCTAAGCCAAAGAAGTAGGAGTTTTTCTTTTCAAAAATCAAAACCCTTAATCATAACTGGGGCAGGGTAGTTCTCTCAGTTTGATCCAGGTGCACAACGAGTGGCACCAAAGAAGTCCTTACAAAACAAAAGACAGTGATGGTCCTGAATAATCATAAAGACAGGCAGTCATTACCAAAAAAAAAACTAAAGCCCAATAATTCAAAACCCATGAAGGAGACTTACAAAATTGGGGCATCCCGCTAACTGTAATCACAAAAGGAACAGTTCAGGCAAAAATAGGGATAACGAAATCAAAAAAGAAAGAGGTCCTACAAACCCTCAACAAAAATGACTGCCTATTCAAAATAAACTGCCAACATCCGAACCATCACCGGAATATCAAGGCAAAGACTCAAACAAGGTCTAATGCATGATTAGCTGAGTTTAGGTTTGAAGAACATCACGAAGAACGGGTGGGTACAAATAAAATTTGAGCCTTTATCCTTTGTTTCTTAAACCGTGAACCGGGCCACACTACAACCTTTAAAAGTCCTAGCTGAAGCATGGGTTAGTTCGAAAGCATACTGTTACGAAAGGTATCCTGACTCCTTAAGG
Organism: Vicia faba; assembly: GCA_948472305.1. Taxonomy (NCBI): domain Eukaryota; kingdom Viridiplantae; phylum Streptophyta; class Magnoliopsida; order Fabales; family Fabaceae; genus Vicia; species Vicia faba. Next base: position 458,603,705 of record OX451739.1, on the reverse strand, counting down.
CTTGCGGTAAAATAACGAGTTGACATCACAGTTTACAAAAAATTCACTTGTTTTTATAAAAAAAATGCATTTTCAAAAACTTCAAGACAGACATAAGCTTTGCATTCTTGATATAACACTGTTTACATATGACTATTTGTTTGAACAGCAGATAAATTCGCACGACGAATATCTAAGTGAACAAAAGTACTTCCAACCAAGGGGCAGACATGATCATGGTCTATCATCTGGGGCAGTTAAGTCAAGATTCGAGGAATCTCTCAAAAGGCCAACCAACTTTGGGCAAATCTCCATCTGGATCACTTGGAGCATTGGACGATCAAACGAAGATCTTCTGGTAGTAGGGCAACGCAACACTACTGACAGGGGCACCTCCCTACATCCTAAGAGCACAGACATAGTCGAAAAAATACTGCGCATAATCAAAGACCCGCTAGGTTGACGCACCTAGGCAAAAATAAGGGCTTCCCGGCGAACCAAAAGGGTTCGGGCAAAATAAGGGATGAAAATGAAAAAAATCTGTACACCCGGCAAGTCGAAAACCTGAAAAGGCGGCTTGGGCAAAAATGGGTATCCCGGTGGACTGAAAACCTGAGAGGGCGGTCCAGGCAAAAGTTATGGATCAAAAGCGTACGACTATGTCCCGGCATCCGGTCACTTGTCTACCAGAAGAAGATTTGTCAATCAAGACCTCCACAGGTACCTTCTCCCACAGAAACTGGGGCAATAAGAACTGTCTAAGCGATCTGGCTGCTCTGTCAACCAAGGTACCAAAGTAGGTTCAGCTAAAGAACATGATCAAGACACCTTCACTCCCCACAGAGTAAGACAAGATTCAGCAACACTCTCCCCCGAGCAGAGTTGGTCTCCAATCAGCCCCGAAAAGGCACAGTATCTCCAGTAAGTCAGTGATACTCTCCCTAAGCAGAGTTAGTCTACTGTCAGCCTTAAGGAAGTTGGGTATCCCCAGAAAATCTCAACATTCCCCAGCGGAGTATGCAGATACTCTTTAACAAGCATCCCCGGAAGTCTTAATATAAGATTGTTCCCCGGCGGAATCCAGACACCCAGTGGAGCCACTCCCCAGTACAATCTCAAAAGTCTCCCCAGGAGAGTTGAACCATCTCCCCAGTAGATTCTGGAAGCTTATCCCCAGTAGATTTTGGAAGCTTGTCCCCTGCAGAATACGAACGCGTCTCCCCGGCTTTATTCAAAGGTTATTCTCCACCAGAGCTTATAACTAGGTTATCCTCATCTAATTTCCACAGAAAGATCGTCCTCGGCAAAGTTCTTCCTATCCCCCCAGCGGAGTTCATCAATTCCCCAACATAACTTATCAACGGTATCCCCAACGGAGTTATCGTCAAAACCTCAGCGAAGTATCTCTCCCCACAGAGTAATTCCCCGCAGAGTAATCTCTCCAACAATTTTATTCCCCAACCGAGTCATCTTCTCCTACCGGTTTATTCTTGCAACCATCACCCCCAGCGGAAACGAAGAACTCTACTCTTCAACATCAGCCCAGGATTCAACAAACTCCCGGCATTCGTCAAGGATTTATTTTCCCATACGAGAATACATTCATAAACATCACATCTTCATACATTATAGCATGCATACGCATCATACAACTCAAATCTCATTTATTTTTGAGAACATATTAAAATCATGCAGTTCATGCACCATGACATTGCATACGACTAATACTTTGCCTTTTCAGAAGAAAAAAAAGTCAATCAAAAGATGATTACCATCTACCTTTACATTTCCAGATCAACACCGGTAACAAGCCAGGAAAATTCTGTGGACGACTGATCGTGGGTTAATATCCGAAACCAAACAGGACAATTATCTACTTGATCATCCTCAGGCAACCCTACACCGGTTCCTTCTCAATTTTCAGACGAAGTCTTACACGGACTTATCATCAGGCAACCCTACACCGGTTCCTTCTCAACCTGAGATATAGTTTCACACGAACTCATCATCAGGCAACCCTACACCGGTTCCTTCTCAATTTTCAGACGAAGTCTTACACGGACTTATCATCAAAGTAACCCTACACCGGTTCCTTTTATTTCAGAAGAAGTCTTACACGGACTTATCTCAAGATGACCTTACCCCGGTTCATCAAGAAGTTTTACACGAACTTATCCTGCAGTAACCTTACCCCGGTTCCTCCAGAAGTCTTACACGGACTTATCTCAAGATGACCTTACCCCGGTCCATCCAGAAGTTTTACACGAACTTACCCTGCAGTAACCTTACCCCGGTTCCTCCAGAAGTCTTACACGGACTTATCTCAAGATGACCTTACCCCGGTTCATCCAGAAGTTTTACACGAACTTATCCTGCAGTAACCTTACCCCGGTTCCTCCAGAAGTCTTACACGGACTTATCTCAAGATGACCTTACCCCGGTTCATCAAGAAGTTTTACACGAACTTATCCTGCAGTAACCTTACCCCGGTTCCTCTAGAAGTCTTACACGGACTTATCTCAAGATGACCTTACCCCGGTTCATCCAGAAGTTTTACACGAACTTATCCTGCAGTAACCTTACCTCGGTTCCTCCAGAAGTCTTACACGGACTTATCCCTAAGTAACCTTACCCCGGTTCCTCCAGAAGTTTTACACGAACTTATCCCGAAGAAACCCTACACAGGTTCTCTCTCTCCAGACGTTAGTTTTACACGGGCTCGTCGTCAAAGAAACCCTACACAGGTTCTCTCTTCCCAAAGATGCAGTTTTACACGGACTCGTCATCAGAAACCCTACCCAGGTTTTACTTCTTCCAGGATGCAGTTTTACACGGGCTCATCATCAAAGTAACCCCACACAGGTTCCCTTCTCAAACTCCAGACGTAGTTTTACACGGACTCGTCGTCAGTAAACCCTACACAGGTTTCCTTCTCAGCTCTAGATGCGGTTTTACACGAACTCGTCATCAAAGTAACCCTACACAGGTTCCTTCTCCATTTCAGATGCAGTCTTATACTGACTCATTATCAGTAAACCCTACATAGGTTTCCTTCCTCCAAAGATGCAGTTTTACACGAGCTCATCATCAGTCAACCCTACACCGGTGTCCTTCTTTCCAAGATGCAGCTTTACACGAGCTCAACATCAGGCAACCCTACACAGGTTCCCTCTTTCAACTTACAAAATTATAATTCAACAGACAGTCTCCAAATGGCCTCTATAAGTCCATTCCCGACAAGGTTCTGTCACACCTCCAGATGGCATCTATAAGCCCATCCTCATATCCATTACATTTCCAAATGGCATCTATAAGCCCATTTCCGACAAAGTTCTGTCACATCTCCAGATGGAATCTATAAGCCCATCCTCCTACCAACAATCTCCAGATGGCATCTATAAGCCCATCCTCCCATCCACCATCTTTCCAAATGGCATCTATAAGCCCATTCCCGCCATCATACTGCTGATATCCTACTATGTGAGTGCAAATTTCTGGGCACTCTAGTGTTCAATCATCTTCCACCTTCGGATCACGAAAGGCACACAAGTCAATCTACATCCTCGGGTCTAAGAAGATTGAACAGGGGTAACTGTTGCACCCCAAAATTTGCCCTCTCATGTTTTCAAAAGTCTTCCCCCTGCCTGGTTGATCACAAACTCTTGCCTAAGGAAAAAGAAGATTTTTGAGTGGTACTTCAAATACCTTTCGATTGGCATTCTGAAGGAGTATTTCGATTGGCATTCTGAAGGAGTATTTCGATTGGCATTATGGACAAGCATTCAATTGGAATTATGTCAAGGAAATGTCGACAGGCATGTCAACCATGTCCTTCATTTGGCATGAACAACACCTTTTGATTGGCCTGTTAGCAAAGCATTTCGATTGGAATCCTTCAATTGATATTTGGGCCAGGCCCATTCGAAGGGTACGCAGGGAGTCCATTCGAAAGAGGCAAATCAGGACTAATCAAAGAGCATGGCCTGAAAGCACTCGAAATCCAAGCGTCCAGGTTCAGTCAAGGGACACGAATGTTTCAAAAAAGGAAATGATTTAATGTGTTTGATTTTTGTCCAGAGCCTTAAAGGCATATTTTAATGGTTGTCCCTTGCCATTTTCGTGCACTCTCACACTCCTATAAATAGGAGGTCAGTGACACATTACAAGACACACAAAAAAATTACACGAAAAATCACACGAAAATCATAGAACAAAAATTATACACACTTCTTCAAAAAATCTGCAGGAGAACAAAACATTGGAGAGACGCTGCCCAGAATTTTCCAAGCCAAAGCAGTCCCTCAGATCGAAGGTGCCTACACCCAGAAGCCCTCAAATCAAAAGTGCCTACATCCAGGAAGTGCCCAGATCAGAAGTGCCTGCGCCCAGAAGTGCCCAGATCGAAAGTGCCTGCGCCCAGAAATCCCAGATTGAAAGTGCTCCCATCCAGCCAGTGCCCAAATCGAAGACTCAATCTGTAGGTAAGAAAGGGTAAATTATCCAACCTTACATTTGCGTAAACGCATTATTACTTGTTGTTACCTTTGACCTGCCATCTTAGACAGGATCGAAAGGCCTGGGTTTGGCACCCAGGTCACATTTCTCGTGTGCTAACATTTGCTGCAGATTTAGCCTGAAGAGACCCCCAACAAGTGCAGGATCGAAGGGCCTGGGATTCAATACCCAGGCCCTGCATTTTTGTTTCGCTCACATACTTTTGCAGGTATAACATCCCAGATCGAAGGAGAGCCCTTCTCTGGATCGAACCCATTAGCGTGCTGGATCGAAAGAGGCATCTCATCCCTGGATCGAAAGCCATGACCTCCATGATCGAAGGGCAATCCTCTTCCCTGGATCGAAGGCTACTCACGCCTTACTGTCTGGCCCAATCGAAAGGACCAGGACCCTCTCCGGACCAAAGCAGTCAATTCCCTCCCTGGGTCGAAACTCCTTTTTTCCCTGGATCGAAGGATCCCTCCTGCACTTTATTTTTTTGTTTTTATTCTCATAGACTTCTTTTTTATCTTTTAATTAACATTAAAATAAAAAAAAATCACAAAAAAAAACATTAGGTTAGTTTTTTATTCAAATTAATTTTGTAAATAAATTAATTAATTATTTTAACTTCATTTTATCAATTTAAAATAAACTAGGCTTAGGAGTATTTAATTCAAATATCTTCTTAATCAAAAACAACAAAAAGAGTTCTTATTCTTAGGATTTTTTTTTTAGATTCACGCGCGTTTATTTTACTGGGATGTAATAGCTTAAACTAAGACCTTCTTTTACTTTACTGTTTTTATTTCCCCCAATATTTTTGGACATGTAAATAATCCCCCTCCCCGAAAGCCTTGTAATAGCGTAGGGTTTACAATTCCCGCACTTTAAATTCCTGTACATATATTAAACTGCTTAGATGTATGCTAACTAGGATTGCATGACAAGATTAACTCTTAAACTTAAAAATCAACAATAGCTCACCATGACACACAAGAGTAAAATAACTGAAAATTGACACACTTGCACATGCCACTCCTAGGGTACGCCTCACTGGTTACCTCGAACGTGGTCATTAAGTATAGGATGTTTTAGAGGTCGTCCTTTGTCCCAAGATCATAAGTTGCCTCGGAATGGTCGCCTCGATAAAAATGATCTAAGACATTAGGATTACCACTAAAATGTCCTAACGTTGCTTTAGTGACCACATGTCCCTAATAATCGAATTGACCCGAATAACTCCAACGACGGTGCTACCTACTTCTCAATGGTGGGATAGCACTATCTAAAGGACTCTTACACAGCTTAATTCCTTAGAGTAGGTAGATTCTCATGGATACTTGCTCTTTCAAACAAACAAAAACATCTTTTCACACTCACACTTTCTAAAAGTTTTCAAACAAATTTTTCATACACTCTTGAGGACAGATACAAGAGTTACTTAGAAATTTTTCAAACGAAAATTTTTTCAAAACCCACACACACTTGACAAGCAAACAGATTTTGAAAACATAAGAGCAAGTACCTAAGAGCCCATGGATAACCATGGATAGAAAGGGTGCTAACACCTTCCCTTTCTATAAATCTACCTCCCGAACCGAGAAACATTCTCAAAGAAGGAATTTTGCTGTGCTTTTGTCCTTTCCATGTTGGAGAACATAAAAGACGGTGGCGACTCTTGCTTACCACGAAATTTCGCGAAACCAACTAAAAAACAGTCAGTTCTATTTCCACCAATCACACCAAGTCTATGCTGATAAGGTGTACGTACCTCCAGTTCCTCTGAACGTATTAACGACTCCTTGTCCTTTTGCAATGTGGGGCATCGACATGATCGGCGAGATCAAACCTACTGCATCTAACGGGCATCGTTTCATCCTGGTAGCAATTGATTATTTTACAAAGTGGGTTAAGGCAGCTTCCTTTGCTACTGTAACCAAGAATGTCATGGAACGGTTTATTCGGCACAATCTGATCTGTCAATACGGTGTACCAGAGAGGATCATTACGGACAATGGTACAAATCTCAACAATAAGATGATCACTGAGCTCTGCAAGCAGTTCAAGATACAGCATCACAACTCTTCTCCTTACCGGACGAAGATGAATGGGGCTGTTGAAGCGGCTAATAAGAACATCAAGAAGATTGTGCAGAAGATGACAGTGACATACAAAGACTGGCACGAGATGTTACCATTTGCTCTTCATGGGTACCGTACCTCAGCGCGGATGTCAACAGGGGAAACCCCTTATTCCTTGGTATATGGCATGCAGGCCGTATTACCCATTGAAGTTCAGATACCCTCTCTTTGGATTATGAAGGATGCAGGTTTGAGCAAAGATGACTTGATTCAGACCCGGCTTGATCAGCTGAACTTAATCGACGAAAAGAGACTTACTGCTATTTGTCATGGTCAGACGTATCAAAAGAGAATGATCAAGACATTTAACAAGAAGGTTAGACGACAAGAGTATCAAGTCGGGGATCTGGTTATCAAGTGCATCATCTTACCTCAAGGTGATCCCAGGGGCAAATGGACCCATACGTACGAAGGGCCATTTGTGGTTAAGAACATTTTCTCGGGAGGAGCTATGATTCTAACCACCATGGATGGTGACGACCTTCCTCACCCTGTCAATGCAGACATAGTGAAAAGATACTACGCATAATCAAAGACCCGCTAGGTTGACTGGCCTAGGCAAAAATAAGGGCTTCCCGGCAAACCAAAAGGGTTCGGGAAAAAATAAGGGATGAAAATGAAAAAACTGTACACCCGACAAGTCGAAAACCTGAAAAGGCGGCTTGGGCAAAAAAGGGTATCCCGGTGGAATGAAAACCCTAAAGGGAGGTCCAGGCAAAAATTAAGAATTAAAGTGTAACACTATGTCTCATTGGATCACCTTGCAACCAGACTTCAGTATCAACTATCAGGCTCGGAAGGCACTAATCAATCTAATCTACCTTCAACCAAGTAGCAAAGTGATGAGATGCTCGAGGATATAAAGGCAATAGCAGAGTTGGAACCCAGTGGGATTATTCACATAGCTGTTTTTCTTTGTTTACACAAACTGTATAAACTCTATTGTTCAGTGACTTTCTCTTACTAGGACGTCAGCCTCGTGTACAAAAAACGCCTATTTACAGGCCAAACTTCAAAGTCAATACAATTCATTTTCACAAATAAATTTCAAATTGTTTTCTTTTTTCTGTTTTGTTTTGCAAGAACGTCCAATGTCCATTTTTGATATATGCATTTGACAATAATTGTTGCTCATAAATATTTACATGCGAAACAAAAGACGATTACTCGTAATATCAGGAACATGGGCAAATAAGAATTGTCCAGACCTTACAGTTTCTTTGTCCACCGGGTACAAGGATAGATTTAGCTGAAGAATATGACTAAGGTACATTCACTCCCCGCAGAGTAAAAGAAAAAGACAGTAGTGTTAACTCTCCCCAGCTGAGGCTCGCAACCGCGAATAAGTCGGTAAAATTCTCCCCAAGCAGAGTTTAGCTATCATCAGCACTAGAAAGTTATCCCCACTAGAGGTTGGAGAATTGTCCCCATTAGAGCCTAAAAAGTTATCCCCAATGGAGTCTGGAAAATCATCCCCAACGGAGTTCATTCCTTTCACAAACGGAAATTCAATCCCTAACAGGTTTCATTATCACCAGCAACGATAATTCATCCTCGACTGAGTTTATTTCTCCAAATCAACAGGTCCTCTAGCAGGGTATCTGTCCTCCCCACAGAGTCATTTCCTCATCAGTTTATTCCCCAACGGAATTATCTTTGTAATTGCAAGCTTCTCAAGTCATATTTAAAGCATGTGTTTTGATGAAGACAACATGGACATCAACATTCAAAGGATGTGCAAAAAGCTTATCAACATCATATAAAAGTCTTGAAGATTATTGAAGAATTATTAAAGAATCATCAAATGTCAAAATGGTATAAATAATTCTTAAAATCTTGAATATAGATGTTCACAATTGCATTCATCAACATATACATATTCCATAACTTTAACATCAAGAAAAACTTTGTTTGAAATATCTTTCAAAAAGTATTTTTGAAAATAACCCTTTAGGAACCGTTTCCTCCCTAACAGGGAACCGGGTTCCAACCCTTGTTCAAAAACATGTCCCTGGTTTTTGTACCAGGAACCGGGTTGTACCAATAGGGGAACCGGTTCCTGCGTGATATTTTTTGAATTCTAACTTCTAACGTTCACTAAGAATCGGGTTCCTCCTGTGTCGGAACCGGTTCCTAGCGAACCAGTGCAGCTTTTCTTTTTTTTTTTAAACATTTTTCAAGTGGTATCTTTTCATGAATGCATTACAACTTTTCATATGAATTGGCATGAATGAAGAGGTTCTTATGACTTTATAAAATGCAGATTTTCAGATTTTAAAAACAAGAATAATATAACATTTTCATACTACAAAAAACCTTCTTCATATTAACAATTTTCTCATTCATTCAAATTTGCACATAAACTTTCATGTGTTCATAATTTTGTGAAACTTGCCATATACACTTTCATTATCATTACAAGTTTCATACATACATTGTGAACATTTATATACATTGTTGAGAATTGTTTTTATCTTGAAGAAGAAGATCAATTGAAGATTGATAAAGCTCTCCATATCTTACAAATAAACTATTGTATTACTTAAAGGTTTTCCCTTACTATCCAGGATTGTTGGAAGTAAGTGTTGTGATTTGAAGAGGATTGTTCTTCATTCACATTAGTGTTTGTTTGGTCTTAAAGGTGTTAAGAACCTTTGATCACCCTATAGGTTAGATAGTAAGCATAGGCTGTACAATCATTCTAACTATAGTGAAATCTCTTTCGTGTTGGAAAGGGGACTGGAGTACTCTCGGATTGTGAGGGGAACCAGGATATATCACCGTGTTCTTTAATTTTCCGCATTTATCGCTTTCATCACCATAATCAGGAAAAGATAAAGATATCATCAAAACCTTCAAACACTTAACCAAAAATTACTACCAAGCATTCTCATAAAACCGAATAAATTTTTATAAGACCTAATTCACCCCCCCCCCCCCCCCAAGGCAACTTGGGTACCTAACAAAGAATAATTTGTTTGTGTAGGTATGCTTGAAATCCACATCAAATGTTTGGTATCTTGATAGTGGATGTTCAAAGCATATGACAGGAGATGTACACCAATTTTCATATCTAGTACATAAAGCCAAAGGGTATGTCACCTATGGAGACAACACCAAAGGAAATATTCTTGGCGTTGGAATAGTTGGCACACCTCCATCCATTCAAATTGAGGATGTTATCTATGTTGAAGGATTAAAGCACAACCTTCTTAGCATAAGTCAACTTTGTGATATAGGTTCAAGATCAAATTCAACAAAGAAGAATGTCTCATTATGGATGAGGCAACCAATGAGGTAAAACTCAAAGGTATAAGAACTAACAATATTTTTATGATTACTTTAGATGATTTGTCTCTGAAGGTACAATGTCTTATGGTAAACAACAATGACGCTTGGTTATGGCACAAGAGGATTGCTCACATTCACATGGAGCACTTGAACAAATTGGTTAAGCATGACTTAGTTATTGGTCTATCAAAGATGAAGTTCATCAAAGACAAATTATGTAATGCATGCCAAAAGGGCAAACAGACCAAAACAACTTTCAAATCTAAGAATGTGGTGTCTACTACAAGGCCACTACAATTGTTACACATGGATCTCTTTGGTCCATCAAGAACAAAAAGCTTCGGAGGTAATGTATACGCTTTAGTCATTATTGATGATTTTTCTAGATATTCTTGGACTTTGTTTCTTGTGCAGAAAAGTGATGCTTTTAAAGCTTTTAAGAAGTATGCTAAGCAAATCCAAAATGAAAAATCACTAAACATTGTATCCATAAGAAGTGATCATGGTGGAGAATTTCAAAATGCACAATTTGAAGAATTTTGTGAAGAACATGGTATCTCTCATAATTTTTCAGCACCAAGAACTCCACAACAAAATGGAGTAGTTGAAAGAAAGAATAGGTTTCTAGTGGAACTTGCAAGAACAATGCTTAGTGATGCAAATCTTCCTAAATATTTTTGGGCGGATGCGGTTAGTACGGCATGTTATGTTGGAAATCGAGTTATCATTAGACCTATAATAAAGAAGACTCCATATGAACTCTTCAAAGGAAGAAAGCCAAATATTTCTCACTTTCACATTTTTGGATGCAAGTGCTTTGTTCTTAATAATGACAAAGATAATCTCGGTAAGTTTGACGAGAAATCCGACGAAGGTATATTTCTTGGTTATTCTCTTTCTAGTAAAGCATATAGAATTTATAATAAAAGAACTTTAACTATTGAAGAATCTATGCATGTATCTTTTGATGAAACTAACCCCTCTAAGGAGGAAGTAGTTGTTTGTGATGATGATGATCCTATAGATTTACCCCCGGAAGATCTTTCAAATGATCAAGTTGTGAAATCACCAGAAAATTCAGAAATCATTGGTCAACAAGATTCAAACATCAATGATCTACCAAAAGAATGGAGAACTCATAGAGACCATCCTATTGACAAAATTATTGGTGATATTAGCCAAGGAGTATCAACAAGATTGAATCTAAAAGATGCTTGCTTAAACATGGCATTTGTTTCTCAAATTGAACCTACCAAAGTTGATGAAGCCTTAGGAGATGATCAATGGATTATTGCTATGCAAGAAGAATTAAATCAATTCGAGAGAAATCAAGTTTGGGAACTTGTTCCTAGACCAAGTGGTAAACACATCATAGGTACCCGATGGGTGTTTAAGAACAAACTTGATGAGAATGGTCTAATTGTTCGAAACAAAGCAAGGTTGGTTGCCCAAGGTTACAATCAAGAGGAAGGAATCGATTTTGAAGAAACATTTGCTCCAGTTGCAAGGTTAGAAGCTATACGTCTTTTACTTGCTTATGCTTGTTCATTAAATTTTTAGCTTTTTCAAATGGATGTCAAAAGCGCATTCTTGAATGGATACATCAATGAAGAAGTCTATGTCAAACAACCCCCGGTATTTGAAGACTTCAAACATCCTACACATGTCTTTAAGTTGAGAAAGGCTCTTTATGGCTTAAAGCAAGCACCAAGAGCATGGTATGATAGACTTAGCAATTTTTTGTGTGAAAAAGGTTTCGAAAAGGGTAAGGTTGATAAAACCTTGTTCATTAAGAAAATCCAAAGTAACACTTTATTGGTTCAAGTCTATGTTGATGATATCATTTTTGGATCGACTAACAAAGAAATGTGTGAGGAATTCTCATTGATGATGCAAGGAGAATTCGAGATGTCTATGATGGGAAAGATGAACTACTTTCTTGGACTACAAATCAAGCAACTAGAAGATGGAATCTTCATCAACCAATCTAAGTATTGCAAAGAATTATTGAAAAAGTTTGATATGGACAATTGTAAAGCAATGAATACTCCAATGGGCTCCGGTACATATGTTGATCAAGATGAATCCGGTACTCCAATTGATATTACAAAGTACAGAGGTATGATTGGTTCTTTATTGTATTTGACGGCAAGCCGTCCTGACATCATGTTTAGTGTTTGTATTTGCGCTCGCTTTCAAGCAAATACAAAGGAATCACACCTCATGGCTGTTAAAAGGATCATGAAGTATCTAAAAGGAACAACCAATGTCGGCTTATGGTATCCTAAAGGTAGTATTTGCACTTTAATTGGTTATTCTGACGCGGACTATGCAGGTTGTAAAACTGATCGTAAAAGCACAAGTGGCACTTGTCACATTATTGGAAATGCATTAGTATCGTGGGCTTGTAAAAAGCAAGCATGTGTTGCTCTTAGCACGGCTGAAGCAGAATACATAGCAACGGGTAGTTGTTGTGCACAAATTCTTTGGCTCAAGCAACAACTCTGTGATTACGGACTTGATCTCGGATGCATTCCTCTTCGATGCGACAATACAAGTGCTATCAATATTACAAAGAATCCGGTCATGCATTCAAGAACCAAACATATAGATATTCGACATCATTTTCTCCGTGATCATGTTCTTAAAGGAGATGTCGAAGTCACGTTTATGGATACTCATAACCAAATCGCAGATATCTTCACAAAACCGCTTGCTCGAGAACCTTTCTTCAAAATCCGAAGAGAACTTGGTATTTTGGATGAAGGTGATATCTAAAGGTTTCTCATAAGGTGCACGTCTTAATTCTTCAACAAGAATTTTTATGTTTCAGTACACTCTGCTTCTACTCCTTCTTTTATATGTTTTTATCGTCTTATTTTTAAATATGTATTTGTTTCACTCTTTTTCCCCATCCTTTTTTATGTTAACAAAGGGGGAGAAGAATATGCATATGTGTTGTTTTGTTTCAACGAAATTACAGGCCCAAATATCTATTATACTCACTCCAAAATTCAAAGAATCATGGACTTAGGGGGAGCATACAATTTAGGGGGAGCCTTGCATTTGCTCAACATGTTTGCTATACAAAACAACATAAAACATTTCAAGAAATCGTTTTCAAGACTTGGTTGTCATCATCAAAAAGCGGGAGAATGTAATTGCAAGCTTCTCAAGTCATATTTAAAGCATGTGTTTTGATGAAGACAACATGGACATCAACATTCAAAAGATGTGCAAAAAGCTTATCAACATCATATAAAAGTCTTGAAGATTATTGAAGAATTATTAAAGAATCATCAAATGTCAAAATGGTATAAATAATTCTTAAAATCTTGAATATAGATGTTCACAATTGCACTCATCAACATATACATATTCCATAACTTTAACATCAAGAAAAACTTTGTTTGAAATATCTTTCAAAAAGTATTTTTGAAAATAACCCTTTAGGAACCGGTTCCTCCCTAACAGGGAACCGGGTTCTAAACCTTGTTCAAAAACATGTCCCTGGTTTTTGTACCAGGAACCGGGTTGTACCAATAGGGGAACTGGTTCCTGTGTGATATTTTTTGAATTCTAACTTCTAACGTTCACTAAGAACCGGGTTCCTCCTGTGTCGGAACCGGTTCCTAGCGAACCAGTGCAGCTTTTCTTTTGTTTTTTAAACATTTTTCAAGTGGTATCTTTTCATGAATGCATTGCAACTTTTCATATGAATTGGCATGAATGAAGAGGTTCTTATGAATTTATAAAATGCAGATTTTCAGATTTTAAAAACAATAATAATATAACATTTTCATACTACAAAAAACCTTCTTCATATTAACAATTTTCTCATTCATTCAAATTTGCACATAAACTTTCATGTGTTCATAATTTTGTGAAACTTGCCATATACACTTTCATTATCATTACAAGTTTCATACATACATTGTGAACATTTATATACATTGTTGAGAATTGTTTTTATCTTGAAGAAGAAGATCAATTGAAGATTGATAAAGCTCTCCATATCTTACAAATAAACTATTGTATTACTTAAAGGTTTTCCCTTACTATCCAGGATTGTTGGAAGTAAGTGTTGTGATTTGAAGAGGATTGTTCTTCATTCACATTAGTGTTTGTTTGGTCTTAAAGGTGTTAAGAACCTTTGATCACCCTATAGGTTAGATAGTAAGCATAGGTTGTACAATCATTCTAACTATAGTGAAATCTCTTTCGTGTTGGAAAGGGGACTGGAGTACTCTCGGATTGTGAGGGGAACCAGGATATATCACCGTGTTCTTTATTTTTCCGCATTTATCGCTTTCATCACCATAATCAGGAAAAGATAAAGATATAATCAAAACCTTCAAACACTTAACCAAAAATTACTACCAAGCATTCTCATAAAAGCGAATAAATTTTTATAAGACCTAATTCACCCCCCCTCTTAGGCACTCTGAGACTTACAATCTTCTCCTGCAGGTTTATTCTCACAATCATCTTCATTCACTATCCCCAGCAGAAACAAAGAATTCAACTCTTTTCTCCAGTAGTAATCCGGGATTTATTTTCCCCAGCTAAAAACATCACATTTCCATACATCATGACACATGCATATATGCATCATACAAACACAATCTCATTTATTTTGAGAACATCATTGCCTGATACATATCATGCATTACATACAGCTAACTTTTACCTTTCAGGAAAGATACAATCAAATTCTCACAAAATTCAAGCTGTGAAGCTCGGGTACGGCTAATAATAGTTTAATCCCCAATTGAATACGGACGACCGAAGCTCCTAAAATTCAACTTTCCTCTTCAATAGAGATGTTTCCTCGGTTGAATACGGACGACTGAAGTTCCTAAAATTCAACAGAGATGATTCCCCAGTTGAATACGGATGACCGAAGCTCCTAAAATTCAACTTTCCTCTTCAATAGAGATGTTTCCTCGGTAGAATACGGACGACCGAAGTTCCTAAAATTCGACAGAGATGTTTCCTCGGTAGAATACGGACGACCGAAGTTCCTAAAATTCGACAGAGATGTTTCGTCGGTAGAATACGGATGACCGAAGTTCCTAAAATTTGACAGAGATGTTTCCTCAGTAGAATACGGACGACCGAAGTTCCTAAAATTCGACAAAGATGTTTCCTCAGTAGAATACGGATGACCGAAGTTCCTAAAATTCGACATAGATGTTTCCACAGTAGAATACAGACGACCGAAGTTCCTAAAATTCGACAGAGATGTTTCCTCAATAAAATACGGATGATCGAAGTTCCTAAAATTCAACAAAGATGGTTCCTCAGCAGAATACGGACGATCGAAGTTCCTAAAATTCAAACAGAGACGACTCACCCGCAGAATAACGGACGACGAAGCTCCTAAAATTCTACTTCTTTCAACAAAGATCAGCCTTCCCCAGCGGAATCTTCCTCAACAACAGAGATACAAGCTCTCGCTAAGGAATCTCTTATGCGATCGACACTCCTTCAGATGGCATCTTTAAGCCCATCTCCCATCAGCAGTTTCCAAATGGCATCTGTAAGCCCATTCCCGACATCACAAGACAATTACCACTTCATGCGAGTGCAAATTTCTGGGCACTCTAGTGTTCAATCATCTTCCACCTTCAGATCACGAAAGGCAGACAAGCCAATCTAAACCTTCAGGTTTAAGAAAATTGAACAGGGGAAGCTGTTGTACCCCAAAATTTTCCCTCCCATATTTCTCAAAATATTTCAAGAAAGATCCCCAAGTTGCTCAAGGTAGTCCAAGGGTTAGCCGGACAAGCTCCCTCCTAAGGCGGTCTACCTCAAATTAGGGTTTCATGTTGCATCAAGATAATTGAGTCCAAGTGATCCCAAATGCTCACAAATGTCCTAATATGTTCTCAAGATCATCCATGTCAAGTTTCAAGCCTTACAGAGGAAGTTTGCTCAGCCGATTGCTCAAAGTCCTAAAAATCGATTGTGCTAGGGCAAATGTCAAATGTGGCCTACATACAGTCAAACTTCAAGATTTTTGGTCAACATCCTCATTTTGGATTATATTTCATCATTTGATCAAGGTCTGATCATGATTCATCAAGGATTGCTCATAATTCATCAAGACTCAAAAGTTGCTAAATTAGGGATTTGTAGGAAAAGTCAACTCAACTTTGACCAAGCATAACTTTCTCATACTTTATGAGAAATGAACCATACAAAGTTCATTTTGAAAAGGATGCAATTCCCTACAATCCATCTTCATCTCCCAAGTTCAAAATATGCACTCACAAGAAGTTATGAATTTGGACATTATAGGTCATTTTGAAAAGTCAACAAAAACACCTTTTTTGTCAAAGCTTCATACATGAGCATGGAATATCAAAATGATATGAGAACAAAAGGGTTTCTTAGAGGACATCTCAATATTTCTAAAAAGTCCAAGAACACCTCCAAAGAGTCAAAATTGAGGAAGTTATGCATTGGTGAAGTTGACCTTTTTTACAAAATTGCCAAAAGTCAACTATCCCTAAAACTTCAATTTTTGCCAAATGGGCCCAATCTTTTTCACTTGTTTTGAGTTGGAAACATAGTCCACGAGCTCTAGCCTTTTCCACTTGTCCTTATCATGTTTTTATTATTTATTTTGATTTTTATTTGAATTAATTCAATTTAAATCAAAACAAATCATATAAAATCCAAAATATTGAAAACAAAAGATTTTATGCTTGTTTCAGGTTTTATTATACAGCTAGCAACCATTCAAATTCGTATCAAGGCATGGTGTGAACAAAAAGATTGAAATAGGCCAATTTTGGAAAGTTTTCAAAGTGAATCAAATCAAGGATCCAATTCATTGATGGAGGAAGATCAATATCAGTTATCAACCTTAATCCCTTCCTGGATACATATAGAGGGTGTGCAGACTCAAAAAGAAGGTGGGAAACAGGCGCAAGAGGCAGAATGAAAACTGAAAAAATCAAGGAAAAATGGTGAATCGAATTTGCACTTAGAGGCCAATACAAGACTCTTTGCCTATCCCAATCGATTCCTGGGAGTCTCAGCAAGCCAAAGCAATCAAGAACCAAGCCTTTCTGGTCCCAAAAAGCTCTGTGAAATTAGCCTTCGTGAAGGGCACCATCATGTTTAGGAGGACGAGACGAGTCCAATCACGGTATTAGATGTCATTTATATGGCCTATGGAGGATTTGGGAACGAACCCTGGTTATAGCTACGGATGAACGTCCGTAGGTAAAAGTGTTTCACTTTTACCAACGGATCCAAGGAAGGGGATGACTGCATGGCACTCCTTCATTGGCTTGTGCAAATCTCCGCGCGCAAAATTGGTACAAAGGGCCTTTTTAATATTTGTTTATTATTTTACATTATTATTACAACAAGAACAATTGGCCCAGTGGTAGCCAGGCAAGCTTTAAGGCGCTGGAAGCTTGAGGTCAGGGGTTAGACCCCTGCCTCCACCAAATGCATTTTTCTTAATTTCTTTCAGGTAATCTCATGTGCATACCAAGCCAAGGAGTATCATATGTCCCCATAATCCAGCGTGCCAAGTGGCTTTAGATCGAGATTTGAGGGCCACCAGGGGGAGAACACCATGAAGCCTAGTCAACTCAAAGCATGTGATTGTGCCAGTCAACGTGGACCTCACTCAAATGGGCCCAGATCTGACTTTTTACACCCTCCAAAATACAACTCAGGGCCAATTTCTTTCTTCTTTTTTATTTATTTATTTGTTTTATTTAAATTATTTATTTATTTACTAACCAATTAAATTATTTTCTTTTTATCAAAAAATCACAAAAATATTACTTTTCATAAATTAGGTCTAGATTTTATTTTTATTAAAAAAATTAATTAATTTAATTAGGTTTGTTAATTTAGATAACTTTAATTTCTTTTTTTTTAATAACTTAAAATTAATTAGAAAATTAGGTTTTTATTCCAAATTTAATTTTTCTTAAAAATAACAAAAACCCAAAAATAGGCTATGTATTTATTTTTATTAATTAATTTAATCACTAATTAATTTTTAGCATTTAATTTTAAAACCTAATCTTTTTCTTAAAAAATATTAAAAACAACAAAAGTTTTTTTTCCTTTAATTAGGATAGAAGGGTCAAAATCGTAGTTCGCATTCGATCTAATTTGTCATCGCACGCTTTATTTTATTTTTTATCTTAATTATTGTATCTGCTCACAGTTTGTAATAGTTTAAATTAGGACGTTTATTTACATTTATCGCTTTAATTTCAAAGGGTTTGTTTTTGGATATGTAAATACCTGAAGCCTTGTAATAGCGTAGTTTAATTTCCGCATTTTAAATTCCGCAAAATATTAACTGTTAGATGTATGATTAGGGATGCATGACAAGAATGTATGACTAATTTTAAAACAGTTAGATAACTCTAAATGTGCAAAGATGATAAATCTGAAACTGAATCACTCGCACATGCGCACTCCTAAGGTACACTCCCACTTGGTTGCCTTCGGTAAACGGCCATTGAGTATAGGATGCTTTAGTGGTCGTCCTTTTATCTAAAGATCATAGTTGCCTCAGAATGGTTGCCTCGGATATTGTTGCCTCGGATAATTGATCTAAGACACTAGGGTTACTACTAAGACGTCCTAACATTGCTTTAGTGACCGTACATCCCTCTTCAAATTGACCCTCAAAACTCCAACGATGGTGCTACCTACTCACTAATAGTGGGATAACGTTGTCTAAAGGAAACGAACATAGAACGATTCTTTTTTCGAGTAGGTAGATTAGTTCTTAAGTACTTGCTCAATCAAAACAAACTTTTTTCACACTTACACTCCTTTACAAACAAAGTTTTCAAAAACACTTCATTATACTCTTGAAGACAGAAGCAAGAGTTAAATCGAAGTTAAAACAAAAAACTTTTCAAAGCCCACAAACACAAAGAAAACAATTTTGAAAATGATGAGCAAGTACCTAAGAGCCCGTAGATAAATACGGATAGAAAGGGTGCTAATACCTTCCCTTTCTATAATCTACCCCCCGTACTCAGAAATATCTCGAAAAAGGAATTTTTCTGTGCTTTTTTCCTTTCCTTGTTGGATAAAATAAAAGACGGTGGCGACTCTTGAAGAAGTGAAAAACACAAGAAGGGGGGTTGAATTGTAAAACTTGAAATCAAATGCAGACAACACGTTATTTTTATCCTGGTTCGTTTGATCTCAAACTACTCCAGTCCACCCGTCAAGGTGATTTCTCCTCTCTCCAACGAGGTCTTAATCCATTATATTCAACTGAATATTACAACTGCTTTAACAACTGCTAAAGCCTTCTTGAGTCAAAACCACAAACCGGTTTCTCAAGGAAATACTTTCTTACAGATAAATGAAATCTAAGTATGTTGAATGTTTTCTACAAAACTGTTTATCACAACTGTGATACTACACAATTTAAGCTTATGAGAACTAGAATGCTAAAACAATAGAGTAAGTAATTTGAGGGCTTTAGCAAACTGTGAATGAGGATGAAGATGAATCGCTTTAGGCGTGTAGAGAGTTGTAGAGCATTAGCCGTTTCATTCTTCACTGACTTGTTTATATAGCATATGGAAAAGATACGTTGTAGCCAATTATGCCATTTCAATGTCCATTGCATTCTTTCCATATTGAGAAGATCTTTGTCTGGAATAATGCCGTTGATAATAAAGTATCTTGAATGCACAGTACCGTTGCCAATAAAGCGTGTTCTGGCTTTGGCTTATTCTGACGCTGCTAGGGGCTGATGAATTGTTGTGGTCTTGATCAGAGTTTAGATTGTTACGCGCAAATCTGTTCATCAAGCTTCAGCGTAAGCACATGCTTTGATCTTCTGATTCTGGCATCTGATAGAACATCTTCTGATGCTGATATCCATAAGAGTTTCTGTAAAAGTACAATATAATTTTTAGGTAGCATATATGTCTCATATGAACTATACAATTTATTTAATCTAGTATTTTGTTATCATCAAAACTATAACTTGGGGTAGTAGATTCAAACTTTGTTCTAACAATCTCCCCCTTTTTGATGATGACAAAAACCGGATATTTTCAATTTGAAATCTAAGGAAAAATATTAGAGATAACCAAATAATAGATTGTATTGGAGATAGACAGATAGGTATCAAGGATAAGGAGGAATAAGAAGGTATCAGAGCTTAAGAAGATAAGAAAAAAAACTATCAGAAAAACTCCCCCTGAGTTTATTACTTCCCTTTTAATTCCATGAGTCCTTTAGCATCAGATCTTTCTTGAACTTTCTTTGAGCATCAGGTCTTTCTGGAGCAGAGCTTCAGTGTATCAGAGATAATTAACTTCTTGTACCTGTAAGCTTATGCAGACCAAAGAAACATTCAAGTATATCAGAGTGTTAGAATGTTTGAGACTTTTGTCTCAGTAATCCGTTATTGATAAATATCATTCTTTTTCTCCCCCTTTTTGTCAGCAATCAAAAAGTGCAAGTAATTGAGGTTAAAACGATCAGTGCAGAAAAACTGTTGTATTTAGTTCAAAGAAGATAGTACAGAAAACATGGAATGAAAACAATGAAAACACTAAGAGACAAAATCTAAGGTTGGGGTGGAAAGCGTGTGAACAGAGCTTCTAGCATGTTCTTAATCTGATCAGCGGTTTCCTTCTGCTGATGCACCATGCTGGCTACTGAATCAATCTTACTATCTTGCACATCCACCATTTCCTTCATTCGTTGATCATTCTCATCCATTCTTTGCTGCAGACGAATATCATTTTGCTTCAGCTCTTCAAGAGTCTGCCTGTCCAAAGCAGCTTGAGAGACGTCAGAATCAGGATGCTTCTGAGAGCTTTCTGCAACATCTTCTGCTTGACTAAAGTCTTCAGCTGGAATCGTCTGATTTTCTGCTGGTTGAACAGTTGAAGTTGGACGCTTTTCAGACCATGGCTCACTGTCCAGAAGAAGCACTTCCTCCTTCAGCAGCTGACTCATGACTGGACCTTCAACTTCCTTCAGTAGATTGCTGAAGTTCTGTTGAGCCTGTTCATAGTTTATGTCTTGCATCTTGAAGGCTTCAGCACATACCCACTTTCTGAATTGTGTCCAGAGTTGGTCTGAAGCAGCAGGATCAATCATTCCAGGACACGCCTGCTTTAGAGAAGCAATCCAATTCTGCATGCCTATTTCAAAATTCAAGATGCTAGAACCAACATCTAGTTGTTTGTGTTTGGGAATGGCGATTTTATTTTTAAGGGAAGCAAGGCGGTCAAGGACTGTTAGATCAATGAAGGTCTTGTTGTGGTCATTTGGATTTTGTTTGGGTGAGGGAGTAGGAGAGTCAGAAATGATTATTGGACTGTGTGGAGTGTTAGGTGGAGTATATTCTGGTGAGGATGGTAGTTGCGGTATGTTTACAGTTGTACCACATGGCAGTTGAATTGCCAAGGGTTGTGGTTCAGAGGATTGAGGTGATTGAGGTTCAGGGGTTTTAGCCTCAGAGTGTTGAGACTAAGAGTGTTGAGGTGAAGGTGGATTAAGTTTTGGTTGTGGAGAGGGAGGTGGAGGAGTTTCTGGTTCTGGTGATTGTGGATTTTCTGGTATTGGTGAGAGTGTATATTCTGGTTGAGGTGAATGGGCAGTTTCTGGTTGATTGTTTGGATTTTCTGAGAGGGGAGCGGAAGAACGTTGATCAATTTCAGAAAGAACTTTATCAAGTTCTGATTCTGTTGATGTTGTGGGTTTTGGATTTTGAGGTTTGGTGCGGGATCTCCTGAGAGTTAGTGACTCAGAAGGGTCAAACTCTGGTTCGGTATCATCAATAGTTGGTATGGGAATTGGGAGTTCATATGAAGCTGGGGTTGGAATCAATGTTGGAACAACAGATGAATTTAAAACATTAACAGCAGATAGATTACCTTTCTTCTTTGAGGTCTGCTGAGACGGTCCTTCTGATGCAGCCTTTCTCTTCTTAGTCTTCTTCAAAGTAACCTCTGGTGCTTGCTGGTGCAGGTCTTTGATGTTCAGATCAGGATCTGTGCCATCAGCTTTACACGCATCCAAGTATCTGAGAACGATGACTGGTTTAGAGTCAATCTCAGAGAACATAGGAAAGTCGTCCAGAGGGACTCTTCTGCTGGGGATGTCAGCAAGAGGAGTGACGCAGGGCTCCTTTCTGATATTCTCTATCAATTTCATCTTCTTCAGATTCTTGGCGTTCAGCTGCTTGCCAACAGCTGGTTCCAGAGAGCTTATTTCCTAGGCCTCTGTCAGGTGTTCTATCAGCCTATTCTCAGTTAAAATATTTGATATTAATCTGCCGAAGGGTATCCAATCCCTTTTAGTCTTTTCTTCTTCTCACGTCTCTTTGACGCTGGTCTTCAGATGATTGAACAGAAGATGAGCAAGGTTGATCTTGGTCTTCTTTGCAATAAAATAGAGCAGAAATTGTTGATCTATGTTGATGTAGTTAGGAGAGCTTGTGGGCTTCCTGTGGTTAAAGCAGCCCAAGATGATCTTTGCCCAGTGTGATCGGTGGAAATAGAACTGACTGTTTAAAGCTGGTTCGCGAAATGTCGCGGTAAGCAAGAGTCGCCACCGTCTTTTATGTTCTCCAACATGGAAAGGACAAAAGCACAGCAAAATTCCTTATCGAGAATGTTTCTCGGTTCGGGAGGTAGATTTATAGAAAGGGAAGGTGTTAGCACCCTTTCTATCTGTGGTTATCCACGGGCTCTTAGGTACTTGCTCTTATGTTTTCAAAAGTTTGCTTTTCAAGTGTGCGTGGGTTTTGAAAAAAAAATTCGTTTGAAAAATTTCTAAGTAACTCTTGTATTTGTCCTCAAGAGTGTATGAAAAATTTGTTGGAAAACTTTTGAAAGTGTCAGTGTGAAAAGTTGTTTTTGTTTGTTTGAAAAGAGCAAGTACCCATGAGATCTACCTAATCTAAGGAATTAGGCTGTGTAAGAGTCCTTTAGATAGTGCTATCCCACTATTGAGAAGTAGGTAGCACCGTCGTTGGAGTTTGTCGGGTCAATTCGATTATTAGGGACAGTGTGGTCACCGAAGCAATAGTAGGACACCTTAGAAGTAACCCTAATGTCCTAGATCCTTTTTTATCCGAGGCAACCGTTTCGAGGCAACAGGATCTTTAGACAGGAGGGCGACCTCTAAAACACCCTATACTTGACGACCACGTTCGAGGAAACCAGTGAGGCGTACCCTAGGAGTGGCATGTGCATGTGTGTTGTTTTTCAATTTATATTTATCTTTGAACATGCATTCGTGAGCTACGGATTGATTTTATTTGGCATACAGTCTTGCAGGCATAATTAACAGTTAAGAGTGCGGAAAATAAAGTGCGGAAATATGAATCTACGCTATTACAAGGCGCGGGTCTATACATCGCCAAAAACAAAAACCCGTTTGGAAAAATGCGGAAAATTAAAGAAAGCGGTAAATCCTAATTAACTATTACATACTTTGAGCAGATACATAAATAATCAAAATAAGAATCATGCGCGAAAGAAATAGAATCAGGACGTCCTTAGGGCTTTGACCCTTTTTGAGAAAAGAATTTAAGTTCTGTCCTTTTTTGCAATTAATTAAGAAATTAAACCTAATAACTAATTAATTAATTAAAAAATGTTTTTTTGTGTTTTTTACGTAAATAAAGCAAAAGGAATTAAAATTAAAAGTTAGTGAAACCTAATTCTAAGTTTATTTTATTTATTATAAAAAAAGTTAAAGTTAACCTAATTTAACTAATTTAATTAATTTACATTCTATTTACAAAAAATAATAATTAATAAATAAGAATAATGATAATAAGAAAACATGATTGAAAATTGTCAAACCCTAATTCTGCATGATTTTTATTTATTTATGAAAAAGGATTAAAATTGACCTAATTTAACTAATTCAATTAGTTACAATTTATTTACAAAATAATAATAATAAATAATGATATAAATAATATTTAGGTTTCTGATTTTATTATGAAAAATAATTTAGGAATTAATTAAATAATGGTAATAATAATTATGAGAAGAAAAAAAAGAGAAAGAAAATAAAAAAAAAAGGAATAGAAACCAGTGGGGGTGTTGACCCAATAATGGAGGTATGGTCTGGAAATTTGAGGCCCAAAAAGCCAAGCCTGCGTTGACTTTCTGGATGGCCTAGAGCGTGGATTGACCAGGAGCATGGTATTCTTTCATCATGACCATTGGATTGTTGATTGGGAACACCTGGCGCGCTGATCATTGAAGACACATGGTGGACTGCTTCTAAGTGCCTGCGTATGATTATATTATGCAAAACAAGAAATAAATATGGGGTGGACCTGGGAATCGAACCCAGGTCCCATTGATTTCCAGACACGTCCTCTTCCACTAAGCCAACTGCACGCTTTTGTTATAATAATGTATAATGAAATTAATGTATGAAAACAATAATTATGCTGGGAAATAAATGAAACGCGCGCTATTTATTCAAACCAGCCAATCACACATCCACACGTAATCGTCTTCTTCCTTTTTTCCCTGTAAAACAAAAGCAGTTAGCGGGGGTTTTAAACCCCCACAAAGTAAAACTGCCAATAATAGCGAATAGAAATCCAAGCCATATAAATATGGCGCGAGGTGTCCATTGTATTCGTCACGTTCAGTCGGTTTCAACCATGGTCATGGGAGGTTCTAATTTTGCTTGGTCAAGAAAGCCCTAAAATCAAAGCTTCGAAACCCTAGATTTCTTTAATGGCAGTTTTCGTTTCAGGGCTCCATAATCAAATTAACCTGTACCATTAGCTTCAGGGAGGTTCTAGCAATGCAAAGCACACAACAAATCACATTAATAATGCATGAATTATGATTTACGATTATGAAAAAAGAACCAAACCGTGTGACTTGTTCTGGCGTGTTCTTGGAGTGTTAAGGCTTGTTTGTGATTGCTATGCGTTCCTGAATGTCCCAGCAAGGTAGTGGAATCAAGAAAGGGCTTTGAATTAGCCTGGAAGGTTGAATTCAGTTTTCAAATTTCTTGGCTTTTTTCAATATGGTAATGGTGTTTTTGCAGCAGCTTGTACGTGTAAGGCTTTAGGGTTTGCTTCAGTATTTGTATTGGAATGGAATTAGGGTAAAAACTAGGTCAAAGATCCATGGAATAATGTTTTGCATCTTTGATTTCCAATCAAATATTTTTCAATCTTTTTGATTGAAAAACCTTGCGAAAATTGGATATTTTTGCCTCTTTGATGGATGCACGAAATTGCCAGCTTGCCCTGATCTTATTTGCTTCACAAAAGATTTGAAGACCATATCTTTTGAATTTTCCTACAATTAAATGAATTAAATGAATTAATATTAATAAAAATTCAATTAATTAATTAAAAATAAGAAAATAAATCAATTTAAGTTCAATTGGTCGTGCATAGGCCTTGGACAAAGTTTCAAGAAAGAATTTGAGGCCCATTAGCAAAAATGAAGTGTTTTGGGCAAAGTTGACTTTTGCAAATTCCCAAAAATTTCCCAACTTCTCCAATGCATATCTTACTCAATTTTGATCATATGAACATATTCTTGGACATTTTGGAAAGGTCTTGAAGTCCTCTAACCAATGCCTTTGGTCCCATGTCATTTTGATTTACCAATCTCAAGTTATGGTCTTTGACTTAAAGTGCCTTTTGTTGACTTTTGAAAGTGACCTATAATGTAGAAATTGATAACTTTTTGTGAGAGCATTTCTTGGACTTGGAATGTGAAGATGAGTTGTAGGAAATGTCATCCCCTTCAAAATCAGCATTGAATGGGATTTTTCTGATGAACCATGAAAAAATTATGCCTTGGTCAAGTTACAGTTGACTTTTCAACTGTCCAAAAATAGAAACTTTTGGCATCTTGATGATTTTTGGGCCAGGCTTGTGGAATCATGATCAAGACTTGATCAAATGATGATTGTGGCTTCAAAATAAGATGTTGACCAAAATTTTTGACTTTTGACTGCCAAATGACCATTTTGCCCCTGCAGTTGATTGTGAACCAAATGAAGCTTTTGACTGTGCAATTTGACCCTGTGAGTCTTGAAACTTGCCATGTAGATGCTTGAGGATACGTGTAGGCCTATGGGACTTGATTGGACCATTGAAAACCTCAAATTCACTGAAGGAACCAAAACCCTAATTTGACTGGCTTAGGAGGATGTTTAGAATGGGCAACCCCTTGATCCATTTGAAGATTGATCTTGACAAATCTTAAAGAATATGGGGGGGTAAATTTTGGGGTACAACACCCAGATTCTGTGCTGATCCATCAAATCTCTGATCTTGCTGGATGGAACCCCATGCGTGAAAATCTGTCTAGCAACTATGCCAGTGTTTCCAGCTCTTTCTGCCATGTCAATACAGCGGATGCCACCACCGTTGTATCCAATCAGCCTAGCAATGTGATCCTCAGTAATCACTATCTTCTTTCCCATGATGTACGATGTAACCTGATGAGTTGAAGCATACGCATGAATCCAGAACTGTTTAACTAGGATTGGGAACGTTGGACCCATCAACCTATCAAAGTACCTCTCCCATCCTTGTGCCCTAATTTCTTCAGTCAAATCGAAGCCATTTTCTTTCAAATTGTTGAAATCAACGATCAGTTCAGACAGAACTTCCAGGTTCTTCACCGGAGTAAGGAGCGTTCTGAATGGAATCTGATATTGTTCAGATGAAGCCTCTTACTGGGAACCTGCAGAAACAGTGCTAGAAGTTGCCATGTTCACACTAGGGTTTCTTTGAGAAAAAGCTTGAAAAAGGGTTTCTTTGGAAAAAGATGAACACACAAGTAAGAATGCAGAAAATATTTAGATGATTGCAAGAGACGGTAAAAAGTGAATGAATGGAGTGATGGTGTTTAAATAAGTTTCAAAAAGTGTTTTGAAAACATAAACGTTTTTAAGAGAGAGAATTAACTCATGATTATGCGCATTTAATGTTGGCTGATTTTGGGGGATTTGAGAAAGATATTTGGAACGATTACCAGTGACATGTGTCTCAATGCATCCAATCAGCGTTTTGCCTTCTTAGAAGCGTGCACGCGTGTTCTGCTTCAGAGATTAGCTGATGACTGGATGACACTTGTTTGATTTGGTGAACAGCACATCTATCCTTGAAATGAGACGCTCAGATCTTTATGGATAGACTCTAATACAATCTGCATGTCTAACTTTCTGAAAGAAGATTGATCAGAAGTTCACAGTAAAATAAAACACATTCTGAAGGTTAATATATAAAATTAAAACATTTTCACTCTGGGCAGAGCTTCATGCTGAGATGTTTCAGAATGAAGTTGAACCTATCTTCAGAAAGTGGTTTAGTGAAGATATCATCCCATTGATGGTCTGTATCAATAAATTTTAAGTTCAAAATTCCTTTCTGAATATAGTCCCTAATGAAATGGTGTTTTATTTCTATATGCTTAGCCCTAGAATGCAAGATTGGATTTTTACTTAAGCAAATGGCAGAAGTGTTGTCACAGAGTATAGGAATGTTACTCTCAAAAATCTGGAAGTCTTCAAGCTAACTTTTCATCCAGAGCATTTGTGTGCTGCATCCAGCGGCTGCTATGTACTCAGCTTCTACTGTTGATAGCGCAATTGTGGATTGCCTTTTGCTGGACCAATAGATCAGATTTTCTCCCAGAAATTGGCAGCTTCCAGAAGTACTTTTACGCTCTGCTCTGTCTCCAGCAAAGTCAGCATCACAGTAACCTACTAAGCTGTAATCACTAGATTTTCTATAAAATAAACCCAGATTAGTAGTACCTTTCAGATACTTGAAAATTCGCTTAACAACTGTTAAGTGAGATTCTCTAGGATCTGATTGGAATCTTGCACAAATGCATACACTGAATAAAATATCAGGCCTTGAAGCCGTCAGATAAAGAAGAGAACCAATCATACCTCTGTAGATCTTCTGTTCTATCTTTTTGCTTACCTCTTCTCTTTCCAGAATGCACGTGGGATGCATTGGAATCTTTGATGACTTACATTCTGAGAGATCAAATTTCCTCAGAAGTTCTCTGACATATTTGCTCTGATGAATGTAAATTCCCTCTGGATTTTGATTGATCTGAATTCCCATAAAGAATTTAAGTTCTCCCATGAGACTCATCTCAAATTCTGCCTGCATACACTTAGCAAATTTTCTTCCAAGAGAAGGATTAATAGATCCAAAAATAATATCGTCAACATAAATTTGACAAACTAAGATGTCATTCTTAACTGACTTACAGAATAAGGTAGTGTCCACCTTCCCTCTGGTGAATTCTTTTTCTAACAGAAAGTTACTTAGTCTTTCATACCAAGCTCTGGGAGCTTGTTTCAGACCATATAGTGACTTCTTTAGTTTGAAAACATATTCTGTATTTTTTGTACTTTCAAAACCATGGGGTTGGTGCACATAAACATCTTCTTCTATATATCCATTTAAGAAAGCACTCTTGACATCCATCTGATACAGAGTGATGCCTTTATTAACAGCAAACGAAATTAAAAGTCTGATAGATTCTAACCTGGCAACTGGGGCAAAGGTTTCTGTATAGTCTATTCCCTCTTGCTGACTATAACCTTGTTTCTGATAACTTCACCTTGTTCGTTCAGCTTGTTTCTGAACACCCATTTTGTTCCAATGACGTTGAATCCTTTTGGTCTGGGAACTAGACCCCACACGTCATTTCTGGTGAATTGATTCAGCTCTTCTTGCATTGCTAGAATCCAATCGTTGTCCAGAAGTGCTTCATCAATTGAAGAAGGTTCAATCAGAGACACAAGTCCCATGAGGGATTCTTCAGAGTTTCTGAAGCTGGCTCTTGTTCTGATTGGATCTTCCTTTCTTCCTAAGATTGTTTCTTCTGGGTGATCCATGCTGCTTCTGGGTAGTCTTTTCTGAGGTTGATCAGCAGTTGTTGCTGGATTGCTTGCAGTGCTCCTTTCTGATGTTGAAGGAGTGTCTTTGTTGAGAGCTTCTGATGACTTGTCTTCAGAACCTGTGAATTCTACTTCCATACCTGTAAATACTTCATTCTGCTTTGACTTTTCAGAGTCAAGCTTATCATCAAAACGAACACTGATTGATTCTTCCACAATCTGTGTTTCTATATTGTATACTATGTACCCTCTTGAGCGTTCAGAGTATCCTAACATAATACACTTCTGTGCTTTAGAGTCAAACTTGTTCAAATAATTTTTTGTATTTAACATAAAACAAGTACATCCAAATGGATGAAAATATGAAATGTTGGACTTTCTGTTCTTCCACAATTCATATGGAGTCTTTTCTAGAATATGTCTTATGGAGATTCTATTCTGAATGTAGCATGATGTGTTTATTGCCTCTGCCCAGAAGATCTTAGCAACGTTTGTCTCATTGATCATGGTTCTGGCCATTTCTTGCAATGTTCTGTTCTTTCGTTCTACAACTCCATTTTGCTAGGGAGTTCTAGGACAAGAGAAATCATGCAGAATGCATTTGTCATTAAAGAATGACTCAAAATCTTTGTTTTCAAACTCTCCACCATGATCACTTCTGACTTTAACGATTCTAAGATCCTTTTCATTCTGAACTTGGTTACAGAAGGTGACAAACACAGAGTGTGACTCGTCCTTGTGTCTTAAGAACTTTACCCATGTCCATCTGCTATAGCCATCTACGATTACTAACCCATACTTCTTGCCACTGACTGAAGCAGTTTTAACTGGTCCAAATAAGTCAATGTGCAGAAGTTCTAATGGCTTAGAGGTAGAAACAACATTTTTAGATTTGAAAGAAGGTTTTGCAAACTTGCCTTTCTGACATGCTTCACACAGAGCATCTGAATTGAACTTCAGATTAGGAAGTCCTCTGACCAGATTGAGTTTGTTAATCTGAGATATTCTTCTCATACTAACATGCCCCAATCTTCTGTGCCAGATCCATTGCTCGTTGTTAACAGACAGAAGACACTTTACATTCTGACTTTTTAGTTCAAAAAGTTTGATTTTATAAATGTTGTTTTTCCTCTTTCCATTAAATAGGATAGTCCCATCTTTCTGACTAACAGCTTTACATGATTTTTGATTAAAGATTATATCATAACCGTTATCACTTAATTGACTTATGGATAACAGATTATGCATTAATCCATCTACTAACAGAACATTGTTTATAGAGGGAAGATTTCCATTACCTACAGTTCCAGAGCCAATGATCGTTCCCCTCTGATTGCCTCCAAAGCCTACGTGGCCTCCAGGCTTAAGTTCCAGGCTTTGGAACATATGCCTTCTTCCCGTCATGTGTCGTGAGCAGCCAGAGTCCAGGTACCATGACTGGTGTTTCTGATTTGCTGCTAAAGATATCTGCAACATGTATTATTTTATCCTTAGGTACCCATATTTTCTTGGGTCCTGATTTGTTAGCTTTGCCAAAACTCTGGTTGAATTTTGGTTTCACAGAATAATTACTACTAGTATATTTAATGTCATGTGTGTGACCATACACAAAGTGTGAATTCAGAGGAGTGTGTTTAATAGTTAAATCCATGGCATTCTTTGGTGTAGGAACCTTACCTTGGTATCCTATTCCCTTTCTGTCGTTTCTGCTAACTCCATAGATCATTGAAGCCATTTTGCTTCTATCTATACTTTTAGCAAGGAACTTCTGAAAGCTATGATCATACTCCTTGATGATCTCATCAGCGCTGCTGGAAGTTTCAGAAATTGTTTCCTTCTGAGAGTTTTGTAAAACATTTTCTAATTTTGAAAATTTATTTTTCAACTCAGAATTTTCCAATTTGAGACTCTCAGTTTTGTCAGAGTCAGAATCAAGATTCCTTTTCAGGTTTCTGAATTTAACTCTGATCTGCTGATACCTTTCCAGAATTTCGTTAAGGCTTTCAGCAAGTTCAGCCTTAGTAAAATTAATTGCAAAGTCAGGAAATACCTCTTCGGTGTCTGATTCTGAGTCTGATTCAGAAGCTTCACTATCTTCTGATATGTTGGCCATGAGAGCTATGTTTGCTCTCTCATCATCTGATTCTGAGTCAGCTTCAGACGAGTCAGAGTCATCCCATGTAGCCATGAGACTTTTCTTCTTTTCTCTTCCAAACTTCTTTTTGGGCTTTTCCCTCTGAAGCTTTGGACAGTCACTCTTATAGTGTCCTTGCTCGTTGCATTCATAGCAAGTGATGCTTTTGGTGTTTGGCTTTATGCTTCCTGAAGAGCCTTCAGATCTTCTGTATCCAGAGGAAGAGTCTGACCTTCTGTATCTGGAAGAGAACTCATTCTGATCAGATCTTCTGGGATTCCTGAACTTCCTTTGCCTCTGCTTCCATAGTTGGTTCACTCTTCTGGAGAGGAGGGAAAGTTCGTCTTCTTCTGATGAGGACCCATCAGATGTTTCTTCAACTGCCTGCAAAACTTTAGAGTCAGATTTTCTGTTAGATTTTAATGCTAGAGGCTTACCTTGCTTCTGAGGTTCATCAGCTTCTAGCTCTATCTCGTGACTTCTGAGGGAGCTGATAAGTTCCTCCAGAGAAATTTTGTTGAGATCTTTAGCTAGCTTCAGCGCTGTAACCATTGGCCTCCACTGTTTTGGCAAGCTTCTGATGATCTTCTTGACATGATCAGCAGTAGAGTATCCTTTGTCCAGAACCTTGAGACCAGCCACTAGAATTTGGAATCTTGAGAACATTATTTCAATGGATTCACTTTCTTCCATTTTGAATGCCCCATAATTCTGAATGAGCGCAAGAGCTTTAGTTTCTTTGACATGAATGTTGCCTTCATGCATCATTCTGAGTGAGTCAAACATGTTCTTTGTTGTGTCTCTGTTAGATATCTTTTCATATTCAGCGTAAGAGATGGCGCTGGGAAGAATGGTTATGGCCTTGTGGTGATTTTTGAAGTCATACTTTTGTTGATCAGACATTGCTTTCCTGTTAATCTTCTGACCACTTGCATTCACTGGGTGCGTGTAACCATCTGTCACCATGTCCCACAGATCAGCATCATGTGCCAGAAAGAAGCTTTCAATTCTGTCTTTCCAGTAATCAAAATTCTCTCCATCAAAGACTGGAGGTTTGCCGCTGAATCTGTCTTTGTCTTCATTGTTGTCATTGCTGGTGTGTTGATATGTTCCTGCCATTGTATTTTTCTGACGCTGGATCTTGTACTGACACGGTTAAGTGTTTTAGCTCAGAACCAGGCGCTCTGATGCCAATTGAAGAAGTGAAAAACACAAGAAGGGGGGTTGAATTGTAAAACTTGAAATCAAATGCAGACAACACGTTATTTTTATCCTGGTTCGTTTGATCTCAAACTACTCCAGTCCACCCGTCAAGGTGATTTCTCCTCTCTCCAACGAGTTCTTAATCCACTATATCCAACTGAATATTACAACTGCTTTAACAACTGCTAAAGCCTTCTTGAGTCAAAACCACAAACCGGTTTCTCAAGGAAATACTTTCTTACAGATAAATGAAATCTAAGTGTGTTGAATGTTTTCTACAAAACTGTTTATCACAACTGTGATACTACACAATTTAAGCTTATGAGAACTAGAATGCTAAAATAATAGAGTAAGTAATTTGAGGGCTTTAGCAAACTGTGAATGAGGATGAAGATGAATCGCTTTAGGCGTGTAGAGAGTTGTAGAGCATTAGCCGTTTCATTCTTCACTGACTTGTTTATATAGTGTTGTACCCCAAAATTTGCCCTCCCATATTCTTCAAGGTTTGTCAAGAATCATCTTCAAATGGTTCAAGATTTCCCAAGGATTGCACAGTCAAACCACCTCCTAAGCCAGCTGAAATTAGGGTTTTGGTTCTTTCAAGGAATTTGAGGTTTTCAATGGCTCAATCAAGTCTCATAGGCCTATACATATTCCCAAGCAGCTACATACCAAGTCTCAAGACTCACAATGCCAGTTTGCACAGTCAAAAGCTCCATTTGCTTCACAATCAACTGCAGGGGTAAAATGGTCATTTTGCAGTCAAAAGTCAGAATTTTTGGTCAACATCTTATTTTGAGCACACAATCATCATTTGATCAAGTCTTGATCATGATTCCACAAGCATGGCTAAAAAATCATCAAAGATGCAAAAGTTACTATTTTTGGACAGTAGAAAAGTCAACTGTATCTTGACCAAGGCATAAATTTTTCATGGTTCATCAGAAAAATCCCATCCAATGCTCATTTTGAAGGGGATTACATTTCCTACAACTCATCTTCACATTCCAAGTCCAAGAAATGCTCTCACAAAAAGTTATCAATTTCTACATTATAGGTCAATTTCAAAAGTCAACAAAAATGCACTTTAAGTCAAATACCATAACTTGAGATTGGTAAATCCAAATTACATGGGACCAAAGGCATTGGTTAGAGGACTTCAATACCTTTCCAAAATGTCCAATAACATGTTCATATGATCAAAATTGAGCAAGATATGCATTGGAGAAGTTGGGAAATTTTTGTGAATTTGCAAAAGTCAACTTTGCTCAAAACACTTTGTTTTTGCTAATGGGCCTCAAATTTCTTCTTGAAACTTTATCCAAGGCCTATGCACGACCCATCAAGCCTATTTGAGTTTATTTTCTTATTTTTATTAATTAATTGGATTTTTAATTGATTTTAATTCATTTAATTAATTTAAATTGTAGGAAATTCAAAGATATGGTTTTTCAATCTTTTTTTGAAGCAAGAATGACCTAATCAAGCTGGCAAATTCGTGTGCAAATCAAAGGGACAAAAATCTCCAAGTTTGGCAAGTTTCTTCAATCAAAAAGATCCAAAAAGATGTGATTGCAAATCAAATATTCAAACCATCATGCAATGGATTTTTTGTGCAAGATTTAACCTAATTCTCTTCTACTATATATACACAAGCTAAACCTAATGCCATGGACATGAAATTGCTGCAAACAAAGCCATAACAACTTTGAAAAAAACTCAAGAAACTTGAAAACTGTTTTCCAGGTTTCAGGCCAATTCAAGGACTTTATTCAAACACGTTGCTGGGAGTGTGAGGAACGTTTTGCAATCAAAACCACACGCTAAGGCTCAAAGAATCACCAATAACAGTCACACGGTTTGATGATTTTTTCCATAATCGAAACTCATATGTCATGCATAATTAACATGTTTTAATCATTGTTTTGGGTTGCTTGAATTCATATAAAGCTAATGGTACAGGTTAATTGAATTATAGAGCCCTAAATCAAAAGATACCATTGACAAATTCTAGGGTTCCTAAGCTTTGATTTTAGGGCTTTATTATCCAGGGAAAATTGGAGCCTTTAAGACCCATGGTTGAAACCGTTGCATCCAGACGAATCTAAGGAGACCATCGCGAAATATTTATGTTGCTCATAGGCCTAATCACTATTATTCGTGGTTGTAGGTTGTGGGGGTTAAAAACCCCCGCTATCTAACTGTGTTTTTTACAGGCAAACGAAGAAGATGAGTACGTGGTGATATGCCATTGGAGCGTTTAAAAACACGCGCGTTTTACTTTGGTTTCAGCATATTATTTATTTATCATATATAATAATTTCCCTCTATAATAATAATGACTGAAGCGCGATGGTGTAGTAGCTGGTGAGTTGGCTGGTAATCATTGGGACCTGGGTTCGATTCCCAGGTCCACCCAAAAGCTTATACAATTTTTATTAACGTGATCTCATGCAGGCTTCACAAAGGCGTTCCATCATGCACCTCAAACAATCAGGCGCCAAGTGGCCACATGCTTAAATCTGTTGGCCAGGAGATGAAGAACACCATACTCCCTAGTCAACCAACGTGCAGACAATTACAAAAGTCAACCAGGCTGGAGAGCTTATTGGGCCTCAGATTTCCAAACAAACCTCCTAATGGGCCAGCACACCCCCCTGGTTTATTTTTTTTCTTTTATATTTTCCTATTTAATTATTTTATTAATTATTACTATTATTATTATTAACTAACAAATTAATTATTTTTCATAATAAATTCAGAAACCTAAAATATTATTTATTTTTATTATTTATTAATTTCACTATTAATTATTTTTTGTAAATGAATTCTAAATATAATTAATTTAGTTAATTAGGTTAACTTTGACTTTTTTCATAATAAATAAAATAAATTTAGAATTAGGGTTTTCTTGACAACTTTTAATTTCTTTTATTTTTATTTTCATTAAAACCTAAAAAACACAAAAATACCTTTTTCTTTTAATTAATTAATTGATTAGTTTTAAGTTTAATTTAATTTAATGCAAAAGGACTAAAATCTCATTCTTTTCTCAAAAAGGGTTAAAACCCTAAGACTTTTCCCGATTCAATTTTTCTCGCGTATGTTTATTCTCGATTAATTTTGATCATTATTTATGTATCTGCTCCGAGAATGTAATAGATAATTAGGGCTTTTATCGCTTTCTTTATTTTCTCGCATTTACTTTTCCAAAGGGTTATGTTTTTGGCGATGTAAATACCCGACGCCTTGTAATAGCGTAGATTTACTTTCCGCAATTTACTTTCCACAATTATTAACTGCTATGCATGACAAGACTTGTATGAAATTAAAATCAACTCGTAGCTCACCATAAAATGTGCAAAGATAATATAACTGAAACCTGACACACTCGCACATGCCACTCCTAGGGTACGCCTCACTTGGTTGCCTCGACGTGGTCATTGAGTATAGGGTGTTTTAGAGGTTGCCCTCCTGTCTAAAGATCCAGTTGCCTCGAAACGGTTGCCTCGGATAAAAAGGATCTAGGACATTAGGGTTACCGCTAAGGCGTCCTACTATTGCTTTGGTGACCACACATGTTCCTATAATCAAATTGACCCGAATAACTCCAACGACGGTGCTACCTACTTCTCAATAGGGGGATAGTAATGTCTAAAGGACATTTACACAACTTAATTTCTTTTGAGTAGGTAGAGGTTCTAAGGTACTTGCTCTTTCAAAACAAACAAAAATACTTTTCGCACTTACACTTTCAAACAAAAGTTTTCAAATGAACACTTCATACACTCTTGAGGACTGATACAAGAGTTACCTAGAAGTTTTCAAAACAAACTTTTTCAAACCCACAAACACAAGCAAAGCAAACTCTTTTGAAAACATAGTGAGCAAGTACCTAAGAGCCCGTGGATAACCACAAATAGAAAGGGTGCTAACACCTTCCCTTTCTATAATCTACCTCCCGAACCGAGAAACATCTCGAAAAGGAATTTTGCTGTGCTTTTGTCCTTTCCTTGTTGGAGAAAATAAAAGACTGTGGCAACTCTTGCTTACCGCGACATTTCGCGAACCAACATTCCAAAACAGTCAGTTCTATTTCCACCGATCACAGAACTGGCGACTCTGTTGGGGACATTATAAGTGAGGTGTACCTTAGGATTAGATCATTCTATGTTTTCAATTGTATGCCTTGTTTGCTTTAATATTGCGGGCTTGTATCAGAGTTTTATGATCCTAACCCGGATCTGGGGATACCCTTTAGAAGTAGCAACAAACTGTGAGGGAACTGTGCGGGGTATACCGACATGGTTGAAGCAGTTGCTACGTTGATGTGGCACTTTGGTGAGTACCGGTAACCCTTGAGTCAAGTCAAGGAGAGTACGGGGCCGCCGCGTGGTATCGTGAAGCATCAACTGACCTTAGGAACCTTACTTGACCATCCTGGCCTCTTTAGGGGTAGTGAGATGACCGACTTTGGTGCAGTCCGAAGTTGGTAGATACTCGATACTACACTCATTAAGGGTTGTTTTCTTGGAATATTTTGGTCGCCAGTTCAGTGGCTAAATCAAAACTATGAACATAGAAAACAATCCAATGACATTGAGCTCCTTAGAACCCGGTTACTATTCATATGATAGGTTTTGAGCCAACTAACTTCAAGAGGGTAGTACCTAAACTTCATGCTGGCCTGAAATCTAAGGGCTCTTATGTGTGACTTGTGTGCCTTCAAACTTGAACTACTTGCACATTCTTGTTATCTGACAACATGGGTTCCTTGCAGGTTTTGTTTACAATCCTTAATCTGGACTTATAACAGGGCTTACTTACACCTCACACCTTTGCATCCACGTACATAACATCATACGCATCATAACATCATACCATAGCATTTCCTTAACCATTTCAAGGATCTCAAGGGTTTGTGATGCAGGTCATGATGGACCAAATGTCTAGCAAGGGGCAAAGGGGATTTATTTCCTCTAACCAAGGTTGTCCAGAAATCCAAGCACGATAACTTGAGTCAGGGGCTATGACCCACTCGATATGGTGAGCCTAACTCTTGAAGAAGGACTCTCAGCAACATGAAGTTCCTTCAATCAAAGCTACCAAATTCAAATTCTAACAATTTTCTTGTTTACCCCGCGAGATCCTTGAAAACATTGCATACATACATATCATTGCATTACAGGTACCCTTTTACAGGTCACTTATCTTCTTCGCTGTTTATTTCAGCAATCATCATGTCTACCGAACCTTCCACTGAACAAGCTATCAAGACCCTCCAGGCCCATAATGCCCAGTTCTAGGAGTTGGTTATGAGCCTAGCCCAGGGTCAACAGGACTTGAAAACTCTGATTCTGAAAGAGAGGAAGAAGAAGAAGAAGAAGAGGACTGTTTTGTTCAACACTAGACGCAGATCTGGGATGGATTACAGAATGAGGTTGATCTGACTACTTCCTCTGTAGGGAAGGAAAGTCCCCAAGAGAGAAGGGTTCCTAGTCCCGTGGTCTCCGACAACGAGACGGATTATAATGATGAACAGTATCCTCCTGCTGAGGACAGGTACAAACAGCTAGAAGACCGCTTAAGTGCTATGGAGATTCAACATGTGCCCGGGTTAGACTTTGGAGACCTAGGCTTATCCTCTGGGGTGGTGATTCCCCATAAGTTCAAGGCACCTGCTTTCACCAAATATGACAGAGCCTCCTGCCCAAAGCTGCATCTCCGGTCGTATGTAAGGAAGATCCAACCATACACAACTGACAAGAATTTGTGGATCCATTTCTTCCAGGACAGTCTTTCAGGGACTCAACTCGAATGGTTCTATCAGCTGAATGGGGCCAGTGTCTGCAACTGGGAAGATTTGGCTACTGCGTTCTATAAGCAGTATCAATATAATTCCGACCTTGCTCCTACGCGTACCCAACTCCAGGGTATGTCACTAGGGACGGGCGAAGGATTTAAGGAATATGCCCAAAAGTGGAGAGACCTTGCCGAAAGGGTGCAGCCACCTTTAACTGATCGTGAACTTGTTGATATGTTTATGGGGACCCTGTCTGGTCCATTCTTTAACCATTTGATTGGAAACTCTTCAGCCGGGTTTACAGACCTTATCTTGACTGGTGAAAGAATTGAAGCTGGCATCAAAAGCGGGAAGATTCAAGAAGCTACACCTTCCGATGCTCAGAAAAAGCCCTACAATGGGAAGAAAGAGTCCAATGTTGTGTATGGTCAAAAGAGTCGTCATGACCAACGCGTAGGAGAAATATTGATCTCTAATCCTACGCCTGCTCAACAAAGACAGGGGCATCAACGTAAGGAGGTCGCACCTAAAAGACAATTCACTAAGATCAACATGTCACTGACTCAAGCGCTACAACAAATGTTGAAGGCAGGGCTAATTACATTAAGGGCTCCTCTCCGGAATCCAAACACTTCCGCTCCTACCTATCATCCCAATGAAAGGTGTGCATACCACTCTGACAGTCCGGGACATGACACAAACAACTGTTGGGCCCTGAAGAATAAGGTTCAAGACATGATTGACGCCAAAGAAATCCAGTTTGACCCTCCAGAGACTCCAAACATAATCACTGCTCCTATGCCAAATCATTGAAGGCTTTTGTTTTACTAGAATTTTCAAGTTGTATTTTTCTTTGCTTATTCAAACAATTATTGTCATGGCAAACTTTTTTTATTTCAATAATGCATCGCATATGTCTGTTTTGAATCAATCCATTCGTATTCACTATATTCAAATTGCTTTTATTTTTTGTGATGTTTGTTGCACCCCAAAATTTGCCCTCGCATTTTTCCACAAGAAATCTCAGCTTCAGGCATTTCCTGATTTTTCAAACTGGCTCAAGAATCGGACAAACGGATTTTTCTCGTCAGTCAGACAAAATTAGGGTTTTGTTGATTTTTCAGGGTTCTGGATTGCTTCAAACAGTTGGCTTAGGGTTTTGGTTGATTCTGGCTCAATTTTGATCAGGTGGACGTTCTTTGGCATTGAATCAGGAATTAAGGTTTTATGGGCATATTCTCAGAAAGATTAAAATTCCACAGCACTTTGCAAGTTACTCCGAGATTCGGGTCGAATTCGCATTATTTTTAATTTAATCAGTAAGAGGAGGCAGTTGGTTTGAATTCACCAGTCAAAGGATATGCGCAGTTTGGAATTACAGTGCTTGGCAAAGAATCAGTGAAAAGGGAATGCGCTTGATCAGTTTATTTTGGTTAACTGTTGCTTTGCTTTGGATATTGGAAAGGACAGGTTTAATTGGTCAATTACTAAAGCATTGTTTTATTTAAATTATTTATTATTCTAAATTAAGTGATTGAAATTTATTTTTCAATTATTTTAATTCAAAGGGTTTTAAATAAATAAATAAACAATAAAGAGAGAAAACATAATTAAACTGGATAATGGAAACTTTTATTTATCTTTAAATTAACTGTACAATTGATGTTTGGAATTTAATTACAAACATTGGTTTTACATTGATTTAAATTTAAATAAAAAAAAAGGAAAACTATCCTATTTATTTCTAATTCTTCATTCTTCACTTCACTCCGGTGCTCCATTATTCATCTGCAAAAAGAAAAGGAAAAGTCAAATAGCAGATAAAATAATAAACAACAAATTGCAGTCATCATTAAGGGCCACTGACTGGGATCAGTTAACCCTCTCTGCAAATCACGGGATTTCTCCCGGTTCACAAAGAGGGAAGAATTTTTATGCAAAGTTGAAAAAATGCAAAAATGTCAAAATGCATAAAATGTCAAACTGCATAAACTCAATCTCAAACTCCAAGTTCAAACCAAACTGAAAATCCAAAAGTATCAAACTTACTGTCAAAAAAGTACAAAGTCTACTCAAGGCTGTCATGAAAGGATTTGGCAAAGATATCAAAAAGCACAAAAGCTGTCAAGAAGATAAAGAATGCAGAAGTAAGAAATTATGCAAGCAAGCTTTCTTTTTTTCATCATTTCCCATCAGTAGCCACTTTCAGAAAAGTACAGAAAAAAGCATAGCTTAATATTTAAACAGTACTAAGAGAGAGAGAGAGAGAAAAGATGCAGGTTTTCAGGCTTAGGCAGGCATAGATAAAAAAGATATAACACACAAGAACACATACAGTTCAGGAGAGAGGCAGAACTTTCACAAAAGATACAAGAAAATATACAAAGACTCCCCACTGCATAAAAACGAATACAGAGATACAAACTGCCTCAGCATAAAAAAAACCTGTCCAAAACCAACAAAACAAAAGAACCAGAACCTGCATTAGCCAAGCCCTCAAACCTACCAGGGCCATCAACAAGGAACACACAAGCCTGTACCTTTAACCCTCAAACCTGCTGAGCCTCAAGAACTCAACCAAGTCCTAATCAAAAGCCAAGCCTGCTGAAGCAAATAACCTGCTAGGCCTCAAGCCTGAAAGGTATCAAAACCATAAAACATACAACCAAAATACCTCCAAACCATCAAAACCTGTAAAAACACCTAAAACCTGAAGCACAACCTGCCTGAACCATACTAAAACCTGCTGCCTGCATTAGCCTGAACCTGCATTATCCAAGCCTAAACAGAACCTGCTACCAGAAGCAAAACCAGTTACCAACCCAAAAACCTCAAAACCAAGTTCAAGCCTGAAGCTCAACCCTGCCTGAAACCAAACCATGGCCTAATAAACCAAGCCAACTCTAAGCCTCAGAAACCCTTCATCATAGGCAGCAAATATTCAAGGCAAGCATACGAAAGTTCTAGGCAACTGTAAGAGAAGAGAGAAAGTACTCAGGCCCTCAGAACCCTAGGTTCTTCATGGGGCAAACAAAATATATTCCAGAAACAATAAGCAACCAAAGCAACTGAGATGGAAGAAGCATTCAAGGCAATTCTAAGGCCTCAGAAGAGGGCTTCATCATAGGCAAAAGGCTCAACAAGTTCAAAAGCGCATTCATCTCAAGGCATCATAATCAACAGTTTCAAAGGGCAAGCTCAAGGAAAAAGAGAAGAAGAACGTAAAAGCAAGCATTTCAACAAAGCGTTTAAGGCAACACAGGCATCAAGCTCAAAAAGCAACATTTCAAGCATACAGGCAAAACCCCCTCAGAACTCTGAGTTCATCATAGGGTGGAAGAAGAAACGGCAAGCATACAGTGGTAAAGAAAAAGATAAAGAGTACCAGGAAGCTCAAAGGGTACGTCATCACGTGTATCCTCCACCCACCGGCCATCCTCAGCGCCTCCGGTCCGCCTCATCTCCATCTCCCAAAAAGCCTAAGGTATAAACCCCTTCTCTTCCCTTTTTTGTCGCTCACAGAAATAATAATGACACAAATTGAGATCCAATAATCAACGAATAAGGATATACAAAGACATTAATCAAAGAGAACCTTAGAGTGTTCAAAAGTTTATTACCTTTCTTGCCGTCTTATTTGAACGACTGTGAAGAGACGAGGACGGAGGTGGCGCCCGGTAGTCGAAGGTTGGAGGGAATCAGTAGCCCTAGGTTGGAGAGATGAAGGCAACGAACGGAGAAGAGGACGAAACCAAGATGAGCGTCGCTGTACAAACCCTAAACGCCTTGTCCCAAATGAAAACAAATCTGAACCCTAAAAAATATTTGCTTCAGAACAATGGGCCTAACCCGTTTTGACCTCTCTAAAGCCCATTAAAAACTCTAAACCTCTTATATAAAACAACTCTTTTTTTTTCAGTTGATTAATTAACCTATGTCATTTTTTATTTATTAAGTTAAAACATTTAATATTTCTAAACACCATATAGTTTCTTTTTTCTAATTTAATAGATTTGTTATACTAATACATTAATACTAAAACATATAAAAACACTTTTTATTTAAAATATCTAATTTAAATTATATTTGTACATAAATAATAAAGATACATTTTTTTATCATATAATTGAAAATACTTTTTATTCTTTTAATAAAGATATATTTTTTTGTACATAATAAATAACAATACACTTTTTTACACAATTTAAATCCCTAGCATTTAATGAGGATATTCTTTTGTACATATTAAACACAAACTACAAAAATACATTTTACACCATGTAATTAAAATTGAAAACTTTTTTTCCCTTTCTCTTAATTAAAATATTATTTGTACATAACAAATGAAAAAAATACTTTTTGTATACATAATTAACACCTAGAAATATTTTCTTAAAAAACATCATTTTCATAATTTAATTAGAACTTGAGCATTCAATTAAAACACATTTCTTTTGTACATATTAAAAATATACAAATCAAAGATTCCTTAAAACACATATTTAGGTCAAAACAAATACCCTAATACACATTAATGTCACCTTGTCGCACCTGTAAATAATCACATGCTCATATACTTGTACACTTACACAATACATTCACATTGCTCCTACATACTTGTTTATCTTATACATTGATATTCGTCATTTACATTTGATCGCAAATTCGATTTGGTTGTAACTTATTGGATACTATAAGTCTCATCCCCATTCATACACTTGTACCCCCACTCCCGGATACTAACTTTGTAATAGCGTAGATTTTACATTTTTTGCAATTTACAGTTTTCCAATTATACCATAGTTAGACCTAGGGTTTGCATGTACATAAAATCAAACGCTAGATAACCTAAATACAAGACAAATACATGAAATCAATACACAATCACACTTGCACCCTCTAGGGTAATCCCACATGTTGCCTTCAAAAATGGGTCATACTTGCACGTCGAGTATCTTTGGCAAAACAAAATCAAAATGATCATAAGTCCCTCAAAATGTTGCCTAAACAAATGATCGAGTCCCTCAAAGCAAATTGCCAAAGACACTTGGCATCATTGCATTCGTGGTCCATACGATGACCCGCGCCCGTCCCGAACAAACTTCCTAAACGCAAGATTGTCCACCAATTCCAATGGTGGAACAAAATTGTTAAAAAGGGTTAAAACATAACAAAAACCTTTGAGTAAAATAGGGTAGACAAAACTCTTAGTTACTTGAGATCAATTTGCAAAAACACTTGCCTTCTTTTCAAAAACCACAAGCACTTTCAAACAAACTCTCAAAAAACATTTGAAACATCTTTTCGAAAAGATCCACACTTTTGTAAAACACTCAAACACGAGTCAAATACATTGGTCGCCTAAGACAAGGCATCTCTTCAAAAACATTTTCAAAACACCCACACACACACCATCTTCAAGCAATCGAAAATCAAGGCAAGTGATCTAAAAAACCAAGTAACTAAGAGCCCATGGATAACCATGGATGAAAAGGGTGCTAATACCTTCCCTTTTCATAATCTGCCCCCCGAACCCACGAAATATCTCAAAAGGTTTTTGCTGTGCTTTTTTAACCTTTCCTTTAGGATAAAATAAAAAGTCGGTGGCGACTCTTGCTCAACCGAACAAGTGCGAATACGAACGCAAAACCATAGTCAGATCTCCCACCGTATCACAGAACTGGCGACTCTGCTGGGGAGAAATTTAGAAGTGGGGTTACCTTAGGGTTTAGATCACCTTTACTTTCTTGCTTTAATTGACTTGATTGCTTTATCTTTTGGGTTCTTTATTTGGGTTTGTTGTAAATCCTACACCCGGATTAGGGGCACCTTCTTAGGTAAGTAGCAAAAAACTGTGAGGGAACTGTGCGGGGTATACCGACACGGTTGAAGCAGTAAGCTATGTTAGTGTGACATATTTGTGAGTACCGGTAACCCTTGAGTAGTCAAGGAGAGTACGGGGCCGCTGTGTGATGTCATGAAGCACTAACGAACTCTTAGAACCTTAATTGACCATCTTAGCCTTTTTAGGGGTAGTGAGATGACCGACTTTGGTGCAGTCCGAAGTTGGTAGATCCTCGATACTACACTCTTTTGAGGATTGTTTTCGTGGAATATTTTGGTCGCCAGTAAGTGGTTAAACCGAAACAATGAACACCGAAAACAATCCAATGATATTGAGCTCCTTAGAACCCGATTTCTATTTAGGACAGGATGAGCCAACTAACTTCAAGAGGGTAGTACCTGAACCTCATGCAAGCCTGAACCTAAGGACTTGTTTGCTTTGTGTGAATATGTTTGTCTGTATATACACTCACTTGCTTTTCTGCATACATGTACATAACATCATGACATCATACCATAGCATTTTCAATAACCATTTCAAGGATCTCGAGGGTTCTGTTGATGCAGGGTTACGTTGAACCAGACGTCTACCAAGGGGCAAGAGGTTTTCTCCTCTAAACCAAGTTCTCCAGTCAAAGATCAAGTGCAACAACTTGAGTTAGTGGCTATGACCCACTCGACATGGTGAGTTTGATTCTCGTGGAAGGACATCCACCGATACAAAGCTCTCCAATCAAAGATCAAGTGCAACAGCTTGAATCGGTGGCTATGACCCACTTGACATGGTGAGTTTGATTCTCGTGGAAGGACATCCACCGATACAAAGCTCTCCAATCAAAGATCAAGTGCAACAGCTTGAATCGGTGGCTATGACCCACTTGACATGGTGAGCTTGATTCTCGTGGAAGGACATCCACCGATACAAAGCTCTCCAATCAAAGATCAAGTGCAACAGCTTGAATCGGTGGCTATGACCCACTTGACATGGTGAGCTTGATTCTCGTGGAAGGACATCCCCCGGTGCAGAGATC
This sequence comes from Vicia faba, assembly GCA_948472305.1. Classification (NCBI taxonomy): domain Eukaryota; kingdom Viridiplantae; phylum Streptophyta; class Magnoliopsida; order Fabales; family Fabaceae; genus Vicia; species Vicia faba. The sequence goes on along the minus strand of OX451739.1, from coordinate 458,558,882 downwards.
CCCAATCCAAGAGCAGAGTTCAACCTCTAACATTTTCTTGTGTTTATCCCAAGAGATCCTTGAAAGCATGCATCCACATATCATGCATTGCATTTTGACAATCTTTCCTTTTTCAGGTTTCCTTACTCTCCTGCTGTTTATTTCAGCAAGAGATGGCTCTAGAAAGGTATGTCAAAGACATCAAAGACCAGACCGCTCAGCTGCAGGAGATGTTCTTGTACTTGTCTCTGGGGCAAGAAGAGATGAAAGCTCTCCTCACAAAGATCTTGGAGACTTCCAACAATGCCAGAAGTGATCAGCTTGCGGAGATGCAATTTGATTTGACAACACTGAGGACCCAAGTGATGGGACAGTTGGTGGGCCAGATGGCTCTCATCCAAGACCTATCTCAAAGACAAGAGGAACTCAGGGTTCTTGTCCGCCAACTGCTTCCAAACAACCAACTGGGGCAAACATCTGAGGTCGAAGAGCAAGTCACCGCTCAGCCTCCATCCACTCAAGAAGACAAAGGGAAAGCTCCTCTGCTTACTTCAGGGTCACAAGTCCATCAACAACCTCGCCAACATCAACGGGGCAATCGGCGTAAGCAAGGAAAGTCGGGAAGACAGTTTACGGAGACTGAAATACCATCATTTTTCATACTGAAGCGCCTGTTGGAGGTCAACTTGCTTACTGTAAAGGACCCTCCTCAGAAGCTCAATACCTCCTCTCCTCACTATCATCCCGACGCATTCTGTGTTTACCACTCCTACAACCCGGGACACGACACCAACGACTGTTGGGCCTTGAAGAACAAGATTCAAGATCTGATCGACATTGGGGTGCTGGAATTCATGCCAGACGGCGAGATGAAAATCTTCCGTTAAAAAGGGTTCTCCACTTGAAGTGATGAAGCCCGAGCTGAAAGACTTTTGCTTCTTTTTGAATTTTCAAAGTTGTAATTTCTTTTTGCTGTCAAACAATTATTTGTTGATGTTAAACTCTGTTTTCATTAATGCATTGCATATGTTTGTCTTGAACTCATCCATTCGTTTCACTACTCCTATGCTTTTCTTTATGATATTTGACTCTTGATAGAAAGTTGTAAGCCTGTAGAGGGAGGATGACGAAACAATACCATAATCTTATACAGTATGCTTTTGAACAGACCTTGCTGATGATGTACAGGCATTTCTTTCAATTCCCAAACACTGGAGTTATAAGGAAGTTAATCCCTAGTCAACCCCTTCGAGCCAAAGAAGTAGGAGTTTTCTGTTCTAAACAATCAAAACCTTTGATATAAACCCGGGGTAGGGTAGTATCTCAGTTAATTCACAAGAAAATGCGCATTGAAGTCGCAAACTCTCAATTCGTAATACAACGAACGACGTCGAAAAAGAAAAGCATTCCTTTGGAATCAAAAGACAAGGGTGGTTCCCTATCACATAGACAGTCAATCTCTCAAAAGAGAAAAGCCCACTGAGCCAAAGCCTATAAAGAAGGCTTAAGAAAGCTGGGGCATCCCGCTGACGATAATCCCGGAAAACGGTAACAGTCAGGCAAAAGTTAGGGATAACAAATCAAAATCAAAATAGTGAGGTCATTACAAAATCCTCAACAACATGAAAAGTGTTGAAAAAGAAAAAGAAGATGATGACTATCTCCCAAAATTCAATTAGTGAACCATCGCCCAAAAGTCGTTCCAAACTCAAAACAGAGTGTGACGCATAATTAACTGAGCTTAGGTTGGAGAACATCACGAAGAGCGGGTGGGTACAAATATACTTTGAGCCTTTATCCTTTGTTTCTTAAACCGTGAACCAGGCCGCGTTACAACCCTTCAAAAGTCCTGATTGAAGCATGGGTTAGTTCGAAAGCGTACTGTTACAAAAGGTATCCTGACTCCTGTAGGGCTTTGCTCTAAATCTTGTGTTGATCTTTCTTATAAAAAGTTTTCTGCTAAAAGACGCATTTTTCGAAACTTCGAGACAAACATAAACTTTGCATTATACGAATATCACTGTCTGCATTTGACCTTTTTTGTTTGACAGCGAAGAAATTTATACAGCGAATGCTCGGAGGAACGAAAACTCTCTCAGTAAGTCAAAATCACTTCAAGAGGATAACACTCCCATCAAATCTCCTATCAACAAGGGGCATGATATATCACAATTCAATTAACCTGGGGCAGTCCAGTCAAGGTCCAACAGGTCTTTCAAAATCCAGTTAACCTGGGGCAGTCCAGTCAAGATTTCAAGAAATCTCTCAATATGCAGAGTAATCTGATTCAAGACTCCTTCTTCACCACTTGGGGCATTCGAATGTCAAAAGTGTTCAACAAATCAACTACAACATTTCCAGATTCAATTCCTGTATCCAGCCAGGGCATATCTGTTGACAACATTTCCAGATTCGACTCCTGTATCCAGCCAGGGCATATCTGTTGATCATATTTCCAGACTCGATTCCTGTACCTAGCTAGGGCACGTCTGAAGAGTTTGAAGATTCGATTCCTGTATCCAGCCAGGGCATATCTATCAACTATCACCTTTCCAGATTCGATTCCTGTATCCAGCCAGGGCATATCTGTTGACCACATTTCCAGACTCGATTCCTGTATCCAGCCAGGGCACGTCTGAAGAATTCCAGATCAACACCTGTAACAACCCAGGAAAACATCTGTGAACGACCGATTGTAGACCAACACCTGTAATAAGCCAGGAAATTATCTACATCACCACTTGGGGCATTCGAATGTCAAAAGTATTCAAAACCCGATGCAGTTTTACACAAGCTCATCTTCAGGAAGCCCTACACCGGTTCCTCTTCAAGACTTCTGAAACAAGTTTACAGATTCTTCCCAACAACGGATGTTAATCTACCAACTTGTTCAGACTCTTCTCAACCTTTGAAATTAGTTTACGGACACTTCCCAACAACAGATGCGGCTCTATTGCTTATTCAATCTCAAGATTTCTGAAAACAGTTCACGGGTTCTCCAAGTAACGGAGGTTAACCTATCGCTTGTTCAGATTCTTCCAGATGCTAACTCCACTCAGAGTCAAGCTTCGTTATCTCCAGCAAAGCTAAAACTTCAAATTATCAATCCCCAGCGGAGCCAGACCATTGAACCTTCTCCCCACAGAGTGTCGGGAGGGCAAATCTTGAGTTCCCCAGTGAAGTCGCCAAAGACACTTCCCACCAAGCTGAAGATTCTCAATCTTATCTCCCCAGCATGAGCCTACTAGTTTGGAACTCCCCAGTAGAGGTCATCAAGAATTCTCTTCCCCAGCAGCAGCCAAGGATTTATTTTCCCCGGCAGCAGTCAAAATGCTTTTATCTTCAGCCATCTCGGATTCATTTATCCTCAGCAAGATTAGCTCATCAGCTTACATGCGCATTCATCACATTCATGTCATAAATATTGATGTCACATACATTGCATCATGCATCATAACATTGCATACGGCTAACCCTTTACTTTTCAGGTAAGAGCAGTCGACAGACACAGATCATCTCCCGAGATTCATCCAGAAATAGTTCAGATGTGACCCAGACACGGCGACGTTCTGATACTTATTCCGGATCCATTCAAACGCATCATCAGGAAACCCTACACTGTTTCCTCTTCAACTTCAAGACTTCTGAAAACAGTTTACAGATTCTTCCCTACAACGGATGTCAATCTACCAACTTGTTCAGACTCTTCTCAAAACAGTTTACAGATTCTTCCCTACAACGGATGTCAATCTACCAACTTGTTCAGACTCTTCTCAAAACAGTTTACAGATTCTTCCCTACAACGGATGTCAATCTACCAATTTGTTCAGACTCTTCTCAACTTTTGGAAACAGCTTACGGACGCTTCCCAGCAACGGACGTTGCTCTATTGCTTATTCAATCTCAACTCCTGAAAATAGTTTACGGATTCTCCGAAACGCGGATGTCAATCTATTGCTTGCTCAGACCCCCGATTCAGAAATGTTCCAAAACATGGGTGGCTTTCTGATACTTGTCCACTCACCATTGACATACAGTGCAACATGTCCAGATGGCATCTATAAGCCCATCCTCCTACCAGCAGTCACCAAATGGCATCTTTAAGCCCATTCTCAGATGGCATCTCTAAGCCCATCCCCCGACAAGACTCTATCGCACCAGGTGGCATCTTTAAGCCCATCACCAAATGGCATCTGTAAGCCCATTCACCTCTACCATCATATCGCCGAGTGCAAATTTTCTGGGCACTTTAGTGTCCAATCTTCTTTTACCTTCAAGTCGCGAAAGGCAAACTTGCCAATCTAACTCTTCAGGTTCAAGAAGATTGAACAGGGGCAACTGTTGCACCCCAAAATTTGCCCTCGCATTTTTCCACAAGAAATCTCAGCTTCAGGCATTTCCTGATTTTTCAAACTGGCTCAAGAATCGGACAAACGGACTTTTCTCGTCAGTCAGACAAAATTAGGGTTTTGTTGATTTTTCAGGGTTCTGGATTGCTTCAAACAGTTGGCTTAGGGTTTTGGTTGATTCTGGCTCAATTTTGATCAGGTGGACGTTCTTTGACATTGAATCAGGAATTAAGGTTTTATGGGCATATTCTCAGAAAGATTAAAATTCCACAGCACTTTGCAAGTTACTCCGAGATTCGGGTCGAATTCGCATTGTTTTTAATTTAATCAGTAAGAGGAGGCAGTTGGTTTGAATTCACCAGTCAAAGGATATGCGCAGTTTGGAATTACAGTGCTTGGCAAAGAATCAGTGAAAAGGGAATGTGCTTGATCAGTTTATTTTGGTTAACTGTTGCTTTGCTTTGGATATTGGAAAGGACAGGTTTAATTGGTCAATTACTAAAGCATTGTTTTATTTAAATTATTTATTATTCTAAATTAAGTGATTGAAATTTATTTTTCAATTATTTTAATTCAAAGGGTTTTAAATAAATAAATAAACAATAAAGAGAGAAAACAGAATTAAACTGGATAATGGAAACTTTTATTTATCTTTAAATTAACTGTACAATTGATGTTTGGAATTTAATTACAAACATTGGTTTTACATTGATTTAAATTTAAATAAAAAAAAGGAAAACTATCCTATTTATTTCTAATTCTTCATTCTTCACTTCGCTCCGGTGCTCCATTATTCATCTGCAAAAAGAAAAGGAAAAGTCAAATAGCAGATAAAATAATAAACGACAAATTGCAGTCATCATTAAGGGCCACTGACTGGGATCAGTTAACCCTCTCTGCAAATCACGGGATTTCTCCCGGTTCACAAAGAGGGAAGAATTTTTATGCAAAGTTGAAAAAATGCAAAAATGTCAAAATGCATAAAATGTCAAACTGCATAAACTCAATCTCAAACTCCAAGTTCAAACCAAACTGAAAATCCAAAAGTATCAAACTTACTGTCAAAAAAGTACAAAGTCTACTCAAGGCTGTCATGAAAGGATTTGGCAAAGATATCAAAAAGCACAAAAGCTGTCAAGAAGATAAAGAATGCAGAAGTAAGAAATTATGCAAGCAAGCTTTCTTTTTTTCATCATTTCCCATCAGTAGCCACTTTCAGAAAAGTACAGAAAAAAGCATAGCTTAATATTTAAACTGTACTAAGAGAGAGAGAGAGAGAGAAAAGATGCAGGTTTTCAGGCTTAGGCAGGCATAGATAAAAAAGATATAACACACAAGAACACATACAGTTCAGGAGAGAGGCAGAACTTTCACAAAAGATACAAGAAAATATACAAAGACTCCCCACTGCATAAAAACGAATACAAAGATACAAACTGCCTCAGCATAAAAAAAACCTGTCCAAAACCAACAAAACAAAAGAACCAGAACCTGCATTAGCCAAGCCCTCAAACCTGCCAGGGCCATCAACAAGGAACACACAAGCCTGTACCTTTAACCCTCAAACCTGCTGAGCCTCAAGAACTCAACCAAGTCCTAATCAAAAGCCAAGCCTGCTGAAGCAAATAACCTGCTAGGCCTCAAGCCTGAAAGGTATCAAAACCATAAAACATACAACCAAAATACCTCCAAACCATCAAAACCTGTAAAAACACCTAAAACCTGAAGCACAACCTGCCTGAACCATACTAAAACCTGCTGCCTGCATTAGCCTGAACCTGCATTATCCAAGCCTAAACAGAACCTGCTACCAGAAGCAAAACCAGTTACCAACCCAAAAACCTCAAAACCAAGTTCAAGCCTGAAGCTCAACCCTGCCTGAAACCAAACCATGGCCTAATAAACCAAGCCAACTCTAAGCCTCAGAAACCCTTCATCATAGGCAGCAAATATTCAAGGCAAGCATACGAAAGTTCTAGGCAACTGTAAGAGAAGAGAGAAAGTACTCAGGCCCTCAGAACCCTAGGTTCTTCATGGGGCAAACAAAATATATTCCAGAAACAATAAGCAACCAAAGCAACTGAGATGGAAGAAGCATTCAAGGCAATTCTAAGGCCTCAGAAGAGGGCTTCATCATAGGCAAAAGGCTCAACAAGTTCAAAAGCGCATTCATCTCAAGGCATCATAATCAACAGTTTCAAAGGGCAAGCTCAAGGAAAAAGAGAAGAAGAACGTAAAAGCAAGCATTTCAACAAAGCGTTTAAGGCAACACAGGCATCAAGCTCAAAAAGCAACATTTCAAGCATACAGGCAAAACCCCCTCAGAACTCTGAGTTCATCATAGGGTGGAAGAAGAAACGGCAAGCATACAGTGGTAAAGAAAAAGATAAAGAGTACCAGGAAGCTCAAAGGGTACGTCATCACGTGTATCCTCCACCCACCGGCCATCCTCAGCGCCTCCGGTCCGCCTCATCTCCATCTCCCAAAAAGCCTAAGGTATAAACCCCTTCTCTTCCCTTTTTTGTCGCTCACAGAAATAATAATGACACAAATTGAGATCCAATAATCAACGAATAAGGATATACAAAGACATTAATCAAAGAGAACCTTAGAGTGTTCAAAAGTTTATTACCTTTCTTGCCGTCTTATTTGAACGACTGTGAAGAGACGAGGACGGAGGTGGCGCCCGGTAGTCGAAGGTTGGAGGGAATCAGTAGCCCTAGGTTGGAGAGATGAAGGCAACGAACGGAGAAGAGGACGAAACCAAGATGAGCGTCGCTGTACAAACCCTAAACGCCTTGTCCCAAATGAAAACAAATCTGAACCCTAAAAAATATTTGCTTCAGAACAATGGGCCTAACCCGTTTTGACCTCTCTAAAGCCCATTAAAAACTCTAAACCTCTTATATAAAACAACTCTTTTTTTTTCAGTTGATTAATTAACCTATGTCATTTTTTATTTATTAAGTTAAAACATTTAATATTTCTAAACACCATATAGTTTCTTTTTTCTAATTTAATAGATTTGTTATACTAATACATTAATACTAAAACATATAAAAACACTTTTTATTTAAAATATCTAATTTAAATTATATTTGTACATAAATAATAAAGATACATTTTTTTATCATATAATTGAAAATACTTTTTATTCTTTTAATAAAGATATATTTTTTTGTACATAATAAATAACAATACACTTTTTTACACAATTTAAATCCCTAGCATTTAATGAGGATATTCTTTTGTACATATTAAACACAAACTACAAAAATACATTTTACACCATGTAATTAAAATTGAAAACTTTTTTTCCCTTTCTCTTAATTAAAATATTATTTGTACATAACAAATGAAAAAAATACTTTTTGTATACATAATTAACACCTAGAAATATTTTCTTAAAAAACATCATTTTCATAATTTAATTAGAACTTGAGCATTCAATTAAAACACATTTCTTTTGTACATATTAAAAATATACAAATCAAAGATTCCTTAAAACACATATTTAGGTCAAAACAAATACCCTAATACACATTAATGTCACCTTGTCGCACCTGTAAATAATCACATGCTCATATACTTGTACACTTACACAATACATTCACATTGCTCCTACATACTTGTTTATCTTATACATTGATATTCGTCATTTACATTTGATCGCAAATTCGATTTGGTTGTAACTTATTGGATACTATAAGTCTCATCCCCATTCATACACTTGTACCCCCACTCCCGGATACTAACTTTGTAATAGCGTAGATTTTACATTTTTTGCAATTTACAGTTTTCCAATTATACCATAGTTAGACCTAGGGTTTGCATGTACATAAAATCAAACTCTAGATAACCTAAATACAAGACAAATACATGAAATCAATACACAATCACACTTGCACCCTCTAGGGTAATCCCACATGTTGCCTTCAAAAATGGGTCATACTTGCACGTCGAGTATCTTTGGCAAAACAAAATCAAAATGATCATAAGTCCCTCAAAATGTTGCCTAAACAAATGATCGAGTCCCTCAAAGCAAATTGCCAAAGACACTTGGCATCATTGCATTCGTGGTCCATACGATGACCCGCGCCCGTCCCGAACAAACTTCCTAAACGCAAGATTGTCCACCAATTCCAATGGTGGAACAAAATTGTTAAAAAGGGTTAAAACATAACAAAAACCTTTGAGTAAAATAGGGTAGACAAAACTCTTAGTTACTTGAGATCAATTTGCAAAAACACTTGCCTTCTTTTCAAAAACCACAAGCACTTTCAAACAAACTCTCAAAAAACATTTGAAACATCTTTTCGAAAAGATCCACACTTTTGTAAAACACTCAAACACGAGTCAAATATATTGGTCGCCTAAGACAAGGCATCTCTTCAAAAACATTTTCAAAACACCCACACACACACCATCTTCAAGCATTAGAAAATCAAGGCAAGTGATCTAAAAAACCAAGTAACTAAGAGCCCATGGATAACCATGGATGAAAAGGGTGCTAATACCTTCCCTTTTCATAATCTGCCCCCCGAACCCACGAAATATCTCAAAAGGTTTTTGCTGTGCTTTTTTAACCTTTCCTTTAGGATAAAATAAAAAGTCGGTGGCGACTCTTGCTCAACCGAACAAGTGCGAATACGAACGCAAAACCATAGTCAGTTCTCCTACCGTATCACAATGTTCAACTCTCGATTAAAAAAAAATCCAAGCCTTTTGAGGGAGGATGACGAAAATGATACCAAAATCTCTACATTATGCTTTTGAACAGACCCCACTGATGAAGTACAGGCATTGTTTCAAATCCTAAACAGTGGAGTTATAAGGAAGATAATCCCTCGTCAACCCCTTCGAGCCAAAGAAGTTGGAGTTTTTCTTTTCACAAAAATTAAAACCCTTAATTATAACCTGGGGTAGGGTAGTTCTCTCAGTTGATCCAGGTGCACAATGAATGGAATCAAAGGAGTCCTTTCAAAACAAAAGACAGTGATGGTTCCCTATAATCGTAAGGACAGGTAGTCATTATTTCTGAAAATAAGAGCCCAATAAGTCAAAACCTATGAAGGAGACTTACAAAACTGGGGCATCCCGCTGACTGTAATTACAAAAGAAACAGTTCAGGCAAAAAACAGGGATAATAAAATCAAAAAAGAAAGAGGTCCTAAAAACCCTCAACAAAAAAGAAATGACTGCCTATTCAAAATAAACTATCAGTATCCGAACCATCACCGGAAGATCAGAGTAAAGACTCAAACAAGATCTAACGCACGATTAGCTGAGTTTAGGATTGAAGAACATCACGAAGAGCGGGTGGGTACAAATAAATTTTGAGCCTTTATCCTTTGTTTCTTAAACGGTGAACCAGGCCACGTTATAACCCTTAAAAGTCCTAGCTGAAGCGTGGGTTAGTTCGAAAGCATACTGTTACCAAAGGTATCCTGACTCCTGTAGGGCTTGCTGTAAAATCCTGAGTTGATATCACATTTTACAAAATTTGCTTGTTTTACTGAAAAATGCATTTTCAAAAACTTCAAGACAGACATAAGCTTTGCATTCTTAAAATAACCTTGTTTGCATATGATTATTTGTTCAAACAGCAGGGAAATTTGCACGATGAATATCTAGTGAACAAAAATCTTCTCAAGGATCATCTCAAGTGGAAAAACACTTCCAACCAAGGGGAAGACATGATCATGGTCCGTCATCTGGGGGAGTCCAGTCAAGATTCAAGGAATCTTTCAAAAATGCCAAAAAGCCAGGGGCAGATCTCCATCTGAATCAACGGGGGCATTGGACATGAATTCCAGCGACAAATCTGGTACGATCAAACATCTTCTGGTGGTATGGCAACACAACACTACTGACAGTGACAACTCCCTACACTCTGAGAATGCGGACATAGTCAGAAAATACTGCGCATAATCAAAGACCCGCTAGGTCGACTGGCCTAGGCAAAAATAAGGGCTTCCCGGCGAACCAAAAGGGTTCGGGCAAAAATAAGGGATGAAAATGAAAAAATCTGTACACCCGGCAAGTCGAAAACCTGAAAAGGCGGCTTGGGCAAAAAAGGGTATCCCGATGGACTGAAAACCCGAAAGGGCGGTCCAGGCAAAAGTTAGGGATCAAAGCGTGCGACTATGTCCCGGCATCTCGTCAGTTGCCTACCAGAAGAAGATTTGTCAAATCGGCAGTTATCAAGACCTCCACAGGTACCTTCTCCCATAGAAGCTGGGGCATAAGAATTGTCCGAACTGTACAAGATGCTCTGTCCACCAAGGTACTGAGGTATATATTCAGTTGAAGAATGTAACCAGGATACCGTCACTCCCTGCAACAAAAGACAACAATGGTAGCTCTCACCACTGAGACTTGCAACTACGGATGAATCAGCCATACCCTCTCCCGAGCAGAGTTGGTCTCCCATCAGCCCTAAAAAGGCACAGTATCCCTAGCAAATCAGCAACACTTTCCCCAAGCAGAGTTAGGCTACTGTCAGCCCTAAGGAAGTTGGGTATCCCCAGAAGATCTTAATATTCCCTAGCAGAGTATACAGATATTCCCTAAGCAAGCATCCCCGGCAGTCTTAATATTCCTTGACGGAAATATAAGATTGTTCCCCGGCGGAATACAAGATACACCCCAGGGGAGCCATTTCCCCAGTTGGAGCCATTTCTTCAAAAGTTTCCCCAGGAGAGTTGGATCATCTTCCCCAGTAGATTCTGGAAGCTTGTCCCATGCAGAGTACAAATGTCTCTCCCAGCCATATTCAAAGGTTATTCCCCACCAGGGTCTAACTGGGTTATCCTCAGCAAATTACAACGGAAAGATCGTCCCCAGCGAAGTTCTTTCTATCCCCCAGCGGAGTTTATCATCAAATTCCCCAACAGAGCTTATCAACGGAATCCCCAGCGGAGTTATCGTTAAAACCTCAGCGAAGTATCTCTTCCCACAGAGTAACTCCCCACAGAGTAATCTTTTTGCCAGGTTTATTCCCCAACGGAGTCATCCTCTCCTACCGGTTTATTCTTGCAATCCTCTTCGTTCATCATCCCCAGCGGAAACGAATAACTCTACTCTTCAACATCAGCCCAGGATTCAACGAACTTCCAGGCATTCGTCAAGGATCTATTTTCCCAGACGAAAATACATTCATAAACATCACATTGTCATACATCATGATACATGCATATACGCATCATATCATGCAATCTCATTTATGTTGAGAACATCATTGCTCGATCCATATCATGCATTGCATATGACTGACCTTTACCTTTCAGGAAAGATGCAGTTAAACTGCCAAATCCAGTCGAAGAAGACAAATCCAGTTAAATCAATTCCTAAAGATTTTTCTGACGCTAATCCTGTCAATGAAGACAACCTGTCAATGAAGACAACCTCGTCAATAAAGACAACCAGTCAATGAAGACAACCTGTCAATGAAGACAACCCGTCAATAAAGACGGCCCATCAATTAAGACAACCTCGTCAATGAAGACAATCTGTCAATGAAGACAACCTGTCAATAAAGACAACCCGTCAATAAAGACAGCCCGTCAATAAAAACAATCCGTCAATGAAGACAACTCGTCAATGAAGACAATCTGTCAATGAAGACAACCCGTCAATAAAGACAACCTCGTCAATGAAGACAACTCGTCAATAAAGACAACCTGTCAATGAAGACAACCTGTCAATGAAGACCACCCGTCCATAAAGACAACCCGTCAATAAAGACAACCCGTCCATAAAGACAACCCGTTAAAAGAGACAACTCGTCAAAGAAGACAAAACCTCCCCTGGTTCAGTTAAATCGATTCCTAAATATTTTTCTGAGATAACCTGTCAGTAGAGACAACCCATCAACCTTTTGAAGTTCCAGATTCGATACCTGTATCTAGCCAGGGAATATCTGTGAGCGATTGATTGTAGATCTATACCTGTATCTAGCCAGGAAAGTATCTGCATGAAGAGTTTTGAAGATCAACACCTGTAACAGGCCAGGAAATTATCTTTCATTCTCAGGTCCGAGGTCTACACCTGTATCCAGCCAGGAAAGTTATCTCGACCAACCTTTTGAAGTTCCAGATTCGATACCTGTATCTAGCCAGGGCATATCTGTGAGCGATTGATTGTAGATCTATACCTGTATCTAGCCAGGAAAGTATCTACATGAAGAGATTTAAGACCAACACCTGTAACAGGCCAGGAAATTATCTTTCTTTCTCAGGTACGCAAGTTCTCACTAAGGAATCTCTTACGCGATCAACATCTCCAAATGGCATCCATAAGCCCATTCCCGACAAGATTCTGTCACATCTCCAGATGGCATCTATAAGCCCATCCTCCTATCCATCATCTCTCCAAATGGCATATGTAAGCCCATTCCCGACATCACATTGCTGATACTCTACTATGCGAGTGCAAATTTCTGGGCACTTTAGTGTTCAATCATCTTCCACCTTCGGATCACGAAAGGCACGCAAGCCAATCTACATCCTCAGGTCTAAGAAAATTGAACAGGGGAAACTGTTGTACCCCATAATTTGCCCTCCCATATTCTTCAAGGTTTGTCAAGAATCATCTTCAAATGGTTCAAGATTTCCCAAGGATTGCACAGTCAAACCACCTCCTAAGCCAGCTGAAATTAGGGTTTTGGTTCTTTCAAGGAATTTGAGGTTTTCAATGGCTCAATCAAGTCTCATAGGCCTATACATATTCCCAAGCAGCTACATACCAAGTCTCAAGACTCACAATGCCAGTTTGCACAGTCAAAAGCTCAATTTGCTTCACAATCAACTGCAGGGGTAAAATGGTCATTTTGCAGTCAAAAGTCAGAATTTTTGGTCAACATCTTATTTTGAGAACACAATCATCATTTGATCAAGTCTTGATCATGATTCTACAAGCATGGCTCAAAAATCATCAAAGATGCAAAAGTTACTATTTTTGGACAGTAGAAAAGTCAACTGTATCTTGACCAAGGCATAACTTTTTCATGGTTCATCAGAAAAATCCCATCCAATGCTAACTTTGAAGGGGATGACATTTCCTACAACTCATCTTCACATTCCAAGTCTAAGAAATGCTCTCACAAAAAGTTATCAATTTCTACATTATAGGTCAATTTCAAAAGTCAACAAAAATGCACTTTAAGTCAAAGACCATAACTTGAGATTGGTAAATCCAAATGACATGGGAACAAAGGCATTGGTTAGAGGACTTCAATACCTTTCCAAAATGTCCAAGAACATGTTCATATGATCAAAATTGAGCAAGATATGCATTGGAGAAGTTGGGAAATTTTTGTGAATTTGCAAAAGTCAACTTTGCTCAAAACACTTTGTTTTTGCTAATGGGCCTCAAATTTCTTCTTGAAACTTTATCCAAGGCCTATGCACGACCCATCAAGCCTATTTGATTTTATTTTCTTATTTTTATTAATTAATTGGGTTTTTAATTGATTTTAATTCATTTAATTAATTTAAATTGTAGGAAATTCAAAGATATGGTTTTTCAATCTTTTTTTGAAGCAAGAATGACCTAATCAAGCTGGCAAATTCGTGTGCAAATCAAAGGGACAAAAATCTCCAAGTTTGGCAAGATTCTTCAATCAAAAAGATCCAAAAAGATGTGATTGCAAATCAAATATTCAAACCATCATGCAATGGATTTTTTGTGCAAGATTTAACCTAATTCTCTTCTACTATATATACACAAGCTAAACCTAATGCCATGGATGTGAAATTGCTGCAAACAAAGCCATAGCAACTTTGAAAAAAACTCAAGAAACTTGAAAACTGTTTTCCAGGTTCCAGGCCAATTCAAGGACTTTTAAGGATTCAAACACGTTGCTGGGAGTGTGAGGAACATTTTGCAATCAAAACCACACGCTAAGGCTCAAAGAATCACCAAGAACAGTCACACGGTTTGATGATTTTTTCCATAATCGAAACTCATATGTCATGCATAATTAACATGTTTTAATCATTGTTTTGGGTTGCTTGAATTCATATAAAGCTAATGGTACAGGTTAATTGAATTATAGAGCCCTAAATCAAAAGATACCATTGACAAATTCTAGAATTCCTAAGCTTTGATTTTGGGGCTTTATTATCCATGGAAAATTGGAGCCTTTACGACCCATGGTTGAAACTGTTGCATCCAGACGAACCTAAGGAGACCATCGCGAAATATTTATGTTGCTCATAGGCCTAATCGCTATTATTCGTGGTTGCAGGTTGTGGGGGTTAAAAACCCCCGCTATCTAACTGTGTTTTTTACAGGCAAACGAAGAAGATGAGTATGTGGTGATATGCCATTGGAGCATTCAAAAACACGCGCGTTTTACTTTGGTTTCAGCATATTATTTATTTATCATATATAATAATTGCCCTCTATATTAATAATGACTGAAGCGCAGTGGTGTAGTGGCTGGTAATCATTGGGACCTGGGTTCGATTCCCAGGTCCACCCAAAAGCTTATACTATTTTTCTTAACGTGATCTCATGCAGGCTTCACAAAGGCGTTCCATCATGCACCTCAAACAATCAGGCGCCAAGTGGCCACATGCTTAAATCTGTTGGCCAGGAGATGAAGAACACCATACTCCCTAGTCAACCAACGTGCAGACAATTACAAAAGTCAACCAGGCTGGAGAGCTTATTGGGCCTCAGATTTCCAAACAAACCTCCTAATGGGCCAGCACACCCCCCTGGTTTATTATTTTTCTTTTATATTTTCCTATTTAATTATTTTATTAATTATTACTATTATTATTATTAACTAACAAATTAATTATTTTTCATAATAAATTCAGAAACCTAAAATATTATTTATTTTTATTATTTATTAATTTCACTATTAATTATTTTTTGTAAATGAATTCTAAATATAATTAATTTAGTTAATTAGGTTAACTTTGACTTTTTTCATAATAAATAAAATAAATTTAGAATTAGGGTTTTCTTGACAACTTTTAATTTCTTTTATTTTTATTTTCATTAAAACCTAAAAAACACAAAAATACCTTTTTCTTTTAATTAATTAATTGATTAGTTTTAAGTTTAATTTAATTTAATGCTAATTTAATTTAATGCAAAAGGACTAAAATCTCATTCTTTTCTCAAAAAGGGTCAAAACCCTAAGACTTTTCCCGATTCAATTTTTCTCGCGTATGTTTATTCTTGATTAATTTTGATCATTATTTATGTATCTGCTCCGAGAATGTAATAGATAATTAGGGCTTTTATCGCTTTTTTTATTTTCTCGCATTTACTTTTCCAAAGGGTTATGTTTTTGGCGATGTAAATACCCGACGCCTTGTAATAGCGTAGATTTACTTTCCGCAATTTACTTTCCACAATTATTAACTGCTATGCATGACAAGACTTGTATGAAATTAAAATCAACTCGTAGCTCACCATAAAATGTGCAAAGATAATATAACTGAAACCTGACACACTCGCACATGCCACTCCTAGGGTACGCCTCACTTGGTTGCCTCGACGTGGTCATTGAGTATAGGGTGTTTTAGAGGTCTCCCTCCTGTCTAAAGATCCAGTTGCCTCGAAACGGTTGCCTTGGATAAAAAGGATCTAAGACATTAGGGTTACCGCTAAGGCGTCCTACTATTGCTTTGGTGACCACACATGTCCCTATAATCGAATTGACCCGAATAACTCCAACGACGGTGCTACCTACTTCTCAATAGGGGGATAGTACTGTCTAAAGGACATTTACACAGCTTAATTTATTTTGAGTAGGTAGAGGTTCTAAGGTACTTGCTCTTTCAAAACAAACAAAAATACTTTTCGCACTTACACTTTCAAACAAAAGTTTTCAAATGAACACTTCATACACTCTTGAGGACTGATACAAGAGTTACCTAGAAGTTTTCAAAACAAACTTTTTCAAACCCACAAACACAAGCAAAGCAAACTCTTTTGAAAATATAGTGAGCAAGTACCTAAGAGCCCGTGGATAACCACAGATAGAAAGGGTGCTAACACCTTCCCTTTCTATAATCTACCTCCCGAACCAAGAAACATCTCGAAAAGGAATTTTGCTGTGCTTTTGTCCTTTCCTTGTTGGAGAAAATAAAAGACGGTGGTGACTCTTGCTTACCGCGACATTTCGCGAACCAGCATTCCAAAACAGTCAGTTCTATTTCCACCGATCACATATAGCATATGGAAAAGATACGTTGTAGCCAATTATGCCATTTCAATGTCCATTACATTCTTTCCATATTGAGAAGATCTTTGTCTGGAATAATGTCGTTGATAATAAAGTATCTTGAATGCACATTACCGTTGCCAATAAAGCGTGTTCTGGCTTTGGCTTATTCTGACGCTGCTAGGTGCTGATGAATTGTTATGGTCTTGATTAGAGTTTAGATTGTTACGCGCAGATCTGTTCATCAAGCTTCAGCGTAAACACATGCTTTGATATTCTGATTCTGGCATCTGATAGAACATCTTCTGATGCTGATATCCATAAGAGTTTTTGTAAAAGTACAATAGAATTTTTAGGTAGCATATATGTCTCATATGAACTATACAATTTATTTAATCTAGTATTTTGTTATCATCAAAACTATAACTTGGGTAGTAGATTCAAACTTTGTTCTAACAACTCTTGCTTACCGCGACATTTTGCGGACACAAACGCAAAACTCAAACCAGCAAATTCCTTTAAAAAATAAGGAAACACGTCCCGGTTCTGGCCACCATATCACAATAGTCGTTCAAGCTATGTTCTTCATGTAGTTGCTTTGTAAGCTCCAAAACCCTTTTCTCTCTAGCGTAGAATTGAGCTTCAAAAGTGTCTCGTTCTTTCTTTAGCTGAATCCAACCCTTTTGTAAGTCTTCAAGAGAAGTAGGCATGTTGGGATAGAGGACAGTATACATGACTTCTTCTTTAGCAACAGGCTCCATGATAACTGGTAGGATGGAGGGGTAAGGCATCATGAGCTTCTGAGCACGAGCTCGTACCCACCTAAGGTAAGGTTCAAAGGGAATAGAATTCTTGCATCCCAGTGTCTTACTATCCACTTTGTTTACCATCCTCCAAGCTCGCACAAACCTCTAACGGTAACCTTGACTGTCGCTCTCGTAGTCGAACACCACTCCTTGGATGAGCATATCATGAGGACCATCTCTTCGGGCATACCCAAACTGTCGCAAAGCCAAGCAAGGGTTGTAAGTGATACCTCCCTTAATGACAAGCAAAGGAACATTAGGGAATTCCCTACAACGGTCGATGATAGTAATGTTCTCTAAGGATCGAGAACACCAGTGAATATCCGAATGTCTGAGTGACATCAACCTATATGACCATCTCAAACCTTGCTCGTTCTTCAACACAGACCGGTGGAGATGCGAAACAAACCATCTGCCAATATATGGGTGCAACACATGAGGGTCCCTCTTTTCCTCATAGTGCGAGAGTGGAGAGAATGTAGGATATTTCCCAACAAAGTAGGCACCGGATTGCGATACATGAAGACTTTGACAACATTTATATCTATAAGTTGGTTCGGGTTTGGAAATAAAACCATCCCATAGATGAGAAGGGCCAAGATTTCTTCAAAAGCTTGTAAATCCAAAGAGTTCCAGCAATCTTGAGATTTTTCAAACAAGAACTTGGCTAAGAACCCTATGACACCACTCCTTGTTTCCCAATTAGCTGTGACATCGGATTGTTGCAAGCGTAGCGCTCGGGAAATCTCTTCAGGGCTTGGATCTCCTTCCGTACCATTGAAAGGTAGTTGATTGAGAACAGGAATCCTCAAGAGTTGAGAGAATTCTTCCATAGTAGGTACAAGTTGGTAATCGGGAAAGGTGAAGCAATGGTGCAAAGGGTCGAAGAACCATAAAAGCACTTTCATCATGTCTTCATTGATACTTGAGGTAACCAAGCTTAGGAGGCGACCATGTCTTTCGGTGAATGACGAATTCTCAGGAACCCTTGATACTAACTCTTTGAGTTGAGAAGGAATTCTTACGAGATTGACTTGGATAATATTCCTGCGAGTGGAGGCCATGTCCTACAAAACAGAACAAAGATAAATTCCAATAATCCTTGAAATAGTTAGTGCAGAAATGCAATGGTATGATGTCATGATGTTATGTACAAGTATACATATACACGCAAAACAAACAAGTCCTTAGGTTTTAGGCTTGCATGGAGTTTGTAGGTAAGTACCCTCTTGAATTTTAGTTGGCTTAACCTGTCCTAGTAATAGTAAACGGATTCTAAGGGATCTCAATATCACTGATCTTTCTTCATCGGGCATTGTTTCAGCGCAAGCCTCTTTAATGGCGACCTAAATATCCCGAAAAGTCTGATCTCAATAAGCGTAGTATCAAGTGTCAACCAACCTCGAACTGCACCAAAGTCGGCTACCTCACTACTTCCTAATGGCCAAGTTGGTCAAGTAAAGGTTCTAAAGTCAGTTAGTGCTTTATGACACCACACAGCGGCCCCGTATTCTCCTTGACTACTCAAGGGCTATCGGTACCAACAAATGTGTCACACTAATGTAGTTATTGCTTAGACCATATCGGTATACCCCGCACAGTTTCCACAACGTATTGCTACTTACCTATAAGGTGTCCCAAATCCAGGTAGAGGATCAAAACAAGCCCAAGCTAGGAACAAAAATGTAAAGCAAGCAAGCCAAACAATGAAAGTGAGTAAAGGTGATATAGAACTAAGGTAACCCCACTTTTTCCCCCAGCAGAGTCTCCAGTTCTGTAATACGGTGGAAGAACTGACTTGGGATGTTTTGTGTTTTATCGCAATTATTATGGAGAGCAAGAGTCTCCATCGACTTTTCTTTTATCCAATGAAGTAAAGGGTGAAAAGAATAGGAAATACCTTTGAGATTATTTTCTTGAGTTTGGGGGGTAGATTATGAAAAGGGAAGGTATTAGCATCCTTTTCATCCATAGTTATCTATGGGCTCTTAGTTGCTTGGTAGATCACTTGCTTTGTTTGAAAATATGCTTTGTGGTCGTTTTTGAAAGTATTTTATAAGAATGTGTACAAAGTGTTGGACTTTTGAAAATATTTCATGTTTTGAAAGTGTTTGGTGTGTGTTTACAAGGATGTTTATTTTGAAAGTGAGCAAGCAACTAAGAACGTTTCTACCTACTCAAAAGTATTTCATTCATTTCCTATTTTCCTTTGATATTATTATCTTACCATTGATTGGTAAGAAGCCTTATCTTTGGATGTAAAGGGACGGGCGTGAGTCATCGTATAATCATGATAGTAATGTTGTGAGATATCTTAGCATTTCTCATTGAAGGACTAAGATCATTGGAAAGGCAACATTTGAAGCGTCATCGAGGGACTATGATCTTGTATTTTGATTTGTTTTGCTAAGACATCTCACATGCATAACATGACCAATTTTTAGGCAACAAGTGGAGTTAACCCTAGGGGTGCATGTGTGAATAGTGTGTTTGATTCACATGCATTTAGTCTTTGATTAGGGTTGTCTACTTGTTGATTTTATCTTCCCATACAAATCCTATTTTACTAGCATTTATATAAAAGCGATAAATTTCGAAAAGTAAATATTCTACGCTATTACAATCATCAGGGGGATGGGGTGTACAAATTTACAAATGGGGATTACAAGAAATTAAAGTCCTAATTATCTATTACAACCATATTGAAATAATGTACAAGAAAATGTAAAAATGGATTTGTTTTATTTTGGTTAAGAGAAAGAAATAAATTGGTTTAAGAAAATATTTTGTCTTTTTTGAAAGAAAATAAAACAAAGTGCATAAATATAAAGTATTTTTGGGGGTTTTTGATTAATGAAAATAAAGTGATGATAAAAATAATAAGAGGAAAATGGGTCAGAATTAGTGCGTTGCTGAAATAAGAGAGAGCAGAAGTTCTGACTCTAGTGCGCTGCAAGTCAGAAAGAAAATGTTAGCAAAAAGGGACGGTCAAAAGTTTTGGATCCGGGCGCCTTAAAGTTTTGGGGTTACTGGGAACAAAGGAAAGCCTAGAAGTTCTGATTGCTGAGGGAGTCTAGAAGCTCTAGTGCAACTGGGAATCTAGAAGTTCTAATGTCACTGGTAGGTCAGAAGTTCTGGTCGTTGAGAGAGACTATAAGTTATAATGCAACTGGAGATCTAGAGGTTCTGATAGTGGGCAAGTGAAGTGTTAATGCTGTTGGGTGAGGTTACCTAGAAGTTCTGGTCCAGGATCACTGTTTTGACAAATAAATAAAGGGGATTGATCTAGAAGTTCTGATCCAACTAATAGGGTAAAAATGTCAGGGGATAAACATAAAAAGGGTGTTTATGGGGCTAGAACTCAGGACCTTTAACACTAATGTCTTATGCATGCGCTCTCTACCACTTGGGTGGCTATACATCTGGTATTAGAAACAAAAACATAAACATATATCACAAAGCAAGTTCTGATGATGAACTTTATCTTATTCTCCATGCCAATCAGAGTATCTGCAGCTTAATCATTTCTCAACAAGACAAAAAATGAAAACATAGCAGTTATGGAAGGTTTTATCATGGTTTTAGAAACATTAAGTATAAGAATTGTAAATCAGAAGCAAGCATGAATTTTGCTAATCCTAATTCTGGATCCTAATTTCCTCAAGAAGTTCTGAATTGAAATTCTCTCTACTTAGGAAAAAAATACATGAAATCTATGAATATGTACAAAATCAGAGTCAGGATATCTACATTGTATTTTTGGACATGCAAGCATATCAATGCCTAAGTAATGAGTTACAAGTAAGAAGAAACTTACCTTGAAGCTGGAAATTGTTATGTGAACTAGAACCTGGTTTTGACTATTGTGATGTTCTGGTCAGCTTCCCTCAATTCTCAGAAAGCTAGAACAACCCTTAAGTTGAACTATGAATGGCTGGAGCGTTTTGGATCAGCTAGGAAACAATGTTATGATTTTTTGAGATGTGTTACAGTCTGAAAACGGAAGTTGGGACGGCTTCTAAATGTGTATCAGAAGCTGTGTGGGTGATTTGGCTGGGAAATGCCCAAGGAAAATTAGAGCTTGGATGTAAAAAACAGAAACTAGCAGGTTTTTGTGTTTATGTTTGCAGTTTCAAGTTCTTTCAAATTTCAGCAAAGTTTCAAGACTTTTTCCCAAATTCTCGACCTCTTTACAGTTGCAAATGAAGTTCAATTTATAGGCAAGGATTTTGTAGCTTGGAGAAGTCAAGAGTACAACCATCATATGCTAGGGCGCTGACTTGTTCTTGAAGCAAGTTTAAACAAGTATGGTTCAAGGCACAAAGTAGGATGGTTAGCAGATTTTAGTCGTGCCTAAGCTGGATTCGTAAGCATGAATTATGGGAAAGTACCCTCAGAAGCAAAGGCAAATCATGAGCCCAGCATAAGCTTTGTACAAAAGTTTGCTTTTCAAGGACAACAATGGTACTTTTATGCCACAGGTGGGGAAATCCTTTGGATAAAGACTCAAAAGTGGGTGTGAGCATTAAATGATGATGAGATTTATCAAACATAAAATCTGCAATATGAGATTATGTATCATATCTTAGACTAGATCAAAAGTTCAGCATCAGCGTAACTTAGAACAAATATCCAACTTCTGATCTTTAAATCTCCCTGCTCCATCATGTTCTGAAGGGAGTTCTCATACTTTTCAAAAGCTTGTAACATGCTTTGCAGACCTTCTTTGAATTACTCTTGCAAATTCTAATTGAACCTTCATAAAAACTGGCCCAAAAGTTCTAACCAGAATCTGTCTTGGAAATGTCCAGAATTTGCAGAGTGCTTCAGTTTCATGGATGTGCTTTCAAAGATGTATAACTTGAAATCCCAGCATTTCCAGGAGAAGTTTTGTTCTGCAATGTTTTAGATCTCATTGAGATCTACAACTCTTATGTCATAAGTTCTTCCAGAATCAACTTGCATCATGGTGAAAATCTGGCCAAAAGTTCTGAACTTATCATATTTCTTAACATTTAGGAAAATTTCTAAGTATTTAGAATTTTGACTTTTCCAAAGTAATTTTGACTTTTGATTTTCTTGATGAAAAAAACTTCATATTCCAACATGTCTTGATGAAATATGATTCTTGAAACTTGATTTTGATCCAAAAGTCAATGTTTGACTTTTCAGTATGCAATTGACCATTTTGCCCTTGTGCCAATTCCAAACCCAAATTGATGTATCAGTGCTGCAAATTGGATGTCATGGAAGATATTGTGAGAATCCTTGAGAAATGAGAGGGAAAATTTTGGGGTACAACACAAGGTTAGAAGCAATTAGGTTATTATTGGCTTACGCCTGTTCTATTAATTTTCAGCTTTTCCAAATGGATGTTGTTGCACCCCAAAATTTGCCCTCCCATATTCTTCAAGATTTGCAAAGAGCATGCTTCAAGATCTCCCAAGGGTTGCAAAGTCCAATTGCCTCCTAACAGTCAAAAACTAGGGTTTTGGTTCTGGCAAAGAAATTGAAGTTTCCAAGGGTCCAATCAAGTCCCACATGCCTATAAACATTGTCAAGCATCCTCATGTCAAGTTTCAAGACTCACAGCACAAAATTGCACAGTCAAAAACCCTAATTGCTCAACAGTCAACTGCAGGGGCAAAATGGTCATTTGGCAGTCAAAAGTCAAAATTGTTGGTCAACATATTACTTTGAAGCCACAAACATCATTTGATCAATTCTTGATCATGATTCTCAAGGCATGGCTCAAAAAGTCTCAAGATGCAAAAGTTTCTATATTTGGACAGTTGAAAAAGTCAACTGTAACTTGACCAAAGCATAACTTCCACATGGTTTATCAGAAAAATTCCATCCAAAGCTCATATTGAATAGAATGACATTTCCTACAACTCATCTTCACACTTCAAGTCCAAGGAATTCTCTCACAAAAAGTTATCAATCTCAACATTATAGGTCATTTTCAAAAGTCAACAAAAAGGAACTTTAAGTCAAAGACCATAACTTGAGATTGGTAAATCAAAATGACATGGGACCAAGGGCATTGGTTAGAGGACTTCAATACCTTTCCAAAATGTCCAAGAACATGATCAAAGCTTAAAAATTGAGCAAGATATGCCTTGTGGAAGTTGGGAAATTTTTGGGAATTTTGAAAAGTCAACTTTGCTTCAAATGCCTCAAAATTGCTAATGGGCCACAATTTCTTCCAAGAATCATCACCCAAAAGCTATGCACGACCCATTGACTTTAAAGGGAGTTATTTTATCATTTTTGATTAATTATTTGAATTATTATTATTATTAGTTCATTTAATTAAAATAAAATATGACAAAAATAGCAAATCATTGTTTTCCAATCCTTTTGTGCAGCATATTCTCTCATTAAAGCCTCAATATTTCGTGCATCACAAAAAGGGAAAGATTCTATGCAATTATCAATGGTTTCATGGCAAAAAGATTGGATTTTGATATCATTGAAAACCAAATATTTGAATAATGAATGCAAAGGTTTGGGCTTGGTTTCTTTAACCTAAATCGTTCCAGATACATAGAGAATGATAACCTAATGCATAAAGACAAGCAAGCTGCGCTGAGACAAGAGAACAACATTGCAATTTTTGACCAAAAATTTGGAAACTGAAAACTGTATTGCAGGGTGTTTCAAGGCCTAAGAAGCATTCCAATAGCTTGCTTACACATCCAGGAATCTTTCCCAATCAAAATCAAGTCTCCATACATCCAGAAATGGTAGAACGCCATAGCCCTGTTCATGGAAATTTTCATAACCGCATTTTGATTTATACGCATGTTTCATGTATTTTAATTGTCGTTTTACACTAACATGAACTCACTGAAGCTAATGGTGCCATTGAATTGAATTAATCTTGCCTGTATAGAAAGTTGCCATTGACGTTTTCTAGGTTTTCATAAGCTTGAAATTGGGGACTTCTTCATGAGGAAAAATTGGCCGTCCTAACCAATACCATTAAACTCAGAAATTCCAGACGAATCTAACTATACCATCGCGCCCTTTTTCTTTTTCGTTATAACCTAATCGCTATTTTTGTATGTTAGGGTTAGTGGGGGTTTAAAACCCCCGCTATCTATCTCATATTTTCAGGTAAAACGAAGCAGCCATGAAGAAGATGCTGAGTTGTCTCAAGCAGACTGGGCCATTCAAACATTCGCGCGTATTTTTTTATGTTTACCAATAGCACTTATTATCTCTCATATTAATCATGTTCCATTAATCTTACAAACAAACGCGCTTGGCTTGGTGGTTGTTGTGTTGTCACGCATGTAATGGGACCTGGGTTCGATTCCCAGGTCCCCCATATTCTCCATATTTTTTTCTATAATGTATTCAGGTACATTGGCCTTCTGAACGTCTACCATGCACCCAATGCCTTGGCTTGCCAAATGTCCCAGGAGATGAATCCAAAGGCCATGATGAGAGTTCCAGGGTACACACCAGTCAACTGCTCCATACACAATCAGAAAAGTCAACGTGGCCAGCCTCCTAATGGGCCCAAATTGCTTACCATTGACCTCCAAATTGGGTCAACCACCCCCCATGTTTGCATTTTTTTCTCTTTTTATTCTTTTCTTTTATTTAGTTTAATTATGTTAATTGTTTTATTTAAATCCATAAAAAATAATTTTCATAAAATATAAAAAAATCAGAAATCATAAAAAATAAAAATATGCTTTATTTAATATTATTTTGTAAATAAATTTCATAATCAATTTAGTTTTAATTTTAGGTTTTAACTTTAATGCTTTTTTTCTTAAATAATTAAAACACATAAAAATTAGGTTTTGTAGCATTTTACTTTTTTTCCAATAATTAAATTACCTCATCATCATTATTATTAATTCTTAATTAATTTGTAAATAAACTTGTCATTAAATAATTAGGTTAAATTAGGTCAAGCTTAAACATTTTTCTTTAATAAATTAAAAACAATTAGAATTAGGGTTTTATTTAATTTTTAATTTTAATCCATTTTCTTTATTTTCATTAAATACCAAAAAACCAAAAAAAAAAAAACTTCTTTTTCTTTAATCGTTAATTCACTTCTAATTTCATATTTAATTCCTTTAAAGGGTCCAACGCCCTCGCACCTTCGAATATATTTCCTTTTCGCGCATTTATTTTTATTTCTTTTATGAATGTAATGTATTTGCCCCCAAAGCTTTGTAATAGATAATTAGGATATTTAATTTACGCACTTTTATTTAAATCGGGTCTTGGTTTAATTTGGCGATGTAGACCCGCGCCTTGTAATAGCGTAGGACTTTTAATTCCCGCACCCTTAACTGCTAATAATTTGCATGAAAGAATGAATGGCCAAAATTAAAATCAAAGCGTAGAACACTCAATGCATGATCAAGACAAATAAATAACTGAAAATGACACACAACTCACACACCACTCCTAGGGTACGCCTCACTGTTGCCTTGCCCCTCGAAACGTGGTCGTCGAGTAGAGGACGTTTTAGTAAGTCCTCATGTCCATGAACATGTCATGGGGGTAGCTTCTAAGGTGTCTTCCTATTGCTCTGGTGACCACACTGTCCCTAAACTCGAATTGACCCGAACACCTCCAATGGTGGTGCTACCTACCTCTCAATGGTGGGATGGCACTACCTTAAGGACATTTACACAGACTAATTCCTTAGGGTAGGTAGATGACTCGTAGATACTTGCTCTAATTCAAAACAAATCAAAAAACTTCTTTTCACACCGACACTTTTCAAAAAGCTTTCAAAAACAACTTTTCAAACACAATTGAGGACTGATACAAGAGTCGAACTGAAATTTTAAACGAAACTTTTTTCAAACCCACTCACCTTAAAAAGCAAACAAATATTTTGAAAACACAAATGAGCAAGTATCTAAGAGCCCATGGATAACCATGGATAGAAAGGGTGCTAACACCTTCCCTTTCTATAAATCTACCTCCCGAACCGAGAACTAATCTCAATAAGGAATTTTTCTGTGCTTTTGTCCTTTCCATATTGGAGAAAATAAAAGACGGTGGCGACTCTTGCTTCCGCGACATTTCGCGAACCAACGTTAAACAGTCAGTTCCAGATCCACCGGTCACAGAACTGGCGACTCTGCTGGGGACACTTTTAAAGTGAGGTGTACCTTAGGACTAAGATCACTATGTTTTCAATTGCTTTGACTTGTTTGCTTTAAATTGTGGGACTGTCTTGGGAGTTCTATAGATCCTAACCCGGATCTGGGGATACCTTCTTAGAAAGTAGCAACAAGGCTGTGAGGGAACTGTGCGGGGTATACCGACATGGTTGAAGCAGTCTGCTACGTTGATGTGGCACTTAGGTGTGTACCGGTAACCCTTGAGTTCAGTCAAGGAGAATACGGGGCCTCCATGTGGTGTCATGAAGCATCAACTGACCTTAGGAACCTTAATTGAATTATCTTGGCCTCTTTAGGGTAGTGAGATAACTGACTTTGGTGCAGTCCGAGGTTGGTTGATACTCGATACTACACTCAATTGAGGGTTGCTTTCCTGGAATATTTCGGTCGCCAGTTCAGTGGCTAAATCAAAACGATGAACAATGAAAGCAATCCAGTGATATTGGGACCCTTAGAACCCGGTTTCTTCTAATAGGACAGGTTGAGCCCACCAACTTCAAGAGGGTAATACCCAGACTCCATGCAGGCCTAAACTCTAAGGGCTTGTCTTGTGTGACTTGTGTGCCTTATCATGTTTGCCTTTGTAAATATTTGTGGTGTGTTTAATCATAGCATCATGACATCATACAGCATCACATGCATTCACTAACCATTTCAGGGGTTCGAATCTTCATCTTTGTTCTTGTTTTGTAGGACATGGAAAATGTCAGGAAGACAATTCAGATTAGCCTTTTAAGGATCCCTCCTCAGCTTAAGGAGCTTATATCCCGGATTCCCGAGAGCTCTTCATTCAGTGAAAGACATGGAAGACTCATCAGCTTGGTCAACACCAACATTGAGGAAGATATGATAAAGGTCCTATTCCAGTTCTTTGACCCCCTGCATCACTGTTTCACTTTCCTGGATTATCAACTGGTACCTACATTGGAAGAGTTCTCCCGGCTTCTGAAGATCCCTATCCTTGATCAACTACCCTACAACGGTACGGAAAAGGAACCCAAGCTTGAAGAGATTGCAAAAGCCTTACACCTACAACCATCTGACCTCAAGGGACATTGGGAAGTTAGAAGTGGTATCAAAGGTTTCTTAGCCAGGTTTCTGTTTGAAAAGGCCCAGGAATGTTGGAACTCCCTTGACCTACAAGCTTTTGAAGAAGTTGTGGCCCTCCTTGTCTATGGTTTAGTGTTGTTCCCTAACCCAGATCAGCTTATAGATATCAGTGCTGTCTAGATCTTCATGTCCAGGAATCCTATACCTACATTGTTGGGGGACATCCTTCACTCATGTTACACTCGAACCATGAGAAAAAGAGGTGTCCTTATGTGCTGCACTCCTCTCCTGGGAAGGTGGTTTATTTCGCACCTTCCACAATCAATTTTGAAGAACGAGCGGGGTTTGAGATGGTCACAACGATTGATGACTCTTACACATGCTGACATACATTGGTGTTCTCGGTCCAGAGAAGATGTCACTGTCATTGATCATTGCGGGGAGTACCCTAATGTTCCTTTACTTGGAATCAGAGGAGGTATTACTTACAACCCGTGCCTGGCTTGGAGACAGTTTGGTTATGCTCGGAGGGATGGCCCTCATGACATGTTAATTCCTGACATAGTTTTTGATTTCGACAACGATGCACAAGGACTTCGCCAGAGATTTATCAGAGCTTGGAGGATGCCAGGTAGGATAGACAGTAAGACCCTGGGGCACAAGAATTCCATCCCATTGGAACCTTATCTCAAGTGGGTACGAGCCTGCTCCCAGAAGTTAGTAATGCCTTATCCTCATGTGCTCCCTGTGATCAAAGAGCCAGTCTTGGAGGGAGAGGTGTCCTACACCATTCAACATCCTGACATGCCCACGTCCTGGGAAGAGATGCAGAAGAGCTGGATCCAGCTTAAGGAAGAACGGAATTCTCTTGAGACCAGTCTACATGCTAGTGAAAAGAAGGTATTTGAGCTCACCCGCCTATTGCACGAGGAGAGGAATCTCAACACCTACATAGCTCCAAAGAGGATGCGTAGTGTCTTTTGGGATTGATTTGCTTTGTAATATGTGCCCATGAGGCTTTGATGTACTGAACAATTATTTCCTTAATGATAATGTGTGTTCCTTTTTGTCTACAACAAATTTGAACTTTCGAACCCTTGAATGCATTGCATAAACACATATCATTCATCATGAGCATAGCAGGTACTCTTCTTTTCAGGTTGCTTACTGTTCTTCGCTGTTTATTTCAGCATCATGAACCCTGAATCATCAACTGAGATGTCTATCAAGGCCCTTCAGGCGCAGAACGCACAATTTCAAGAGCTGATCATGGGTTTGGCTCAAGGCCAAGAAGAGCTAAAGGCTTTGCTCCTGAAGAAGATGAAGAAGAAGAAAAGAACTGTTCTTTTCAACTCGGGCCGAAGATTTGGTAATACTCTGCAGAATGAGGAAGCTGGTTCTTCTGTAGGCAAAGACAGTCCCCAGGGGGGAAAGGCTCCAAGTCCAGTAGTCTCTGACAACGAGACTGATTTTAATGAAGAACAGTATCCTCCTGCTGAAGACCGGTACAAGCAGTTGGAAGACAGACTGAACGCCATAGAGATCCAACAAGTGCCTGGGCTGGATTTCGGAGACTTGGGCTTATCTACTGGTGTGATCATTCCTCACAAGTTTAAGGCACCATCTTTCACCAAGTATGACGGGGCGTCTTGCCCCAAGCTACACCTCAGATATTATGTGCGGAAGATTCAACCGTACACAGTGGACAAGAACTTGTGGATCCACTTCTTCCAGGAGAGTCTTTCAGGGACTCATCTCGAATGGTTCTATCAGCTGGATGGGACCAAGGTTCGTAATTGGGAGGAGTTGGCTACTGCTTTTTACAAGCAGTATCAATATAATGCCGACCTTGCTCCTACACGTACCCAACTCCAGGGTATGTCGCTAGGATCAAGCGAAGGTTTTAAAGAGTATGCACAGAAGTGGAGGGATCTGGCTGGCAGGGTGCAGCCACCATTAACTGACCGTGAGCTGGTAGATATGTTCTTGGGGACCCTATCTGGGCCATTTTTCAATCATCTTATCGGAAATTCATCTGCAGGGTTCACTGACCTTATTCTGACTGGGGAGAGGATAGAGGCTGGAATGAAGTCCGGTAAAATTCAGAAGGGTGCATCTTCAAGTTCTGAGAAGAAAACCTTTAAGAAGGAGGCCAGTGCTGTGTATGGGCTTAGAAGACATGATAAACCAAAACGCCGCCAATCTGTCAACGCGGTGATGATTGCTAAACCTGCTGCCGCTCCTCGGCAAACCAATCAACAAAGGGCTGAAAGACCCAGAAGAGAGTTTACCTGGCTGAGTATGACCTTATCACAAATCTTTCCGCAGTTGTTATCCACCAATTTGGTGACTGTCAGGGAGGCCCTGAAGGTTGTGAATACTGCCTCTCCGAAGTATAATCCAAATGCCCGCTGTGCTTATCACTCCGATAGCCCGGGGCATTCTACTGATGACTGTTGGGCCCTGAGGAATAAGGTGCAAGACCTTATTGATGCGAAGGAGATACAATTTGAGGCGCCTGAGAGGCCAAATGTGGTGACTGCTCCTATGCCCCAGCATGGAGTGAATGTCGTTGATGAAGATGTGTATGCCGTTTCTGTGAATGATGTAGCTACCCCACTGATGACCGTTAAGAGGAACCTACTGCTGGCCGGTTTATTTCCGGGTTGCAGCAAGGGTTGCCTTTTGTGTGCTGTTACCCTTACTGGTTGTCCTTTGCTGAAGTTAGGCATCCAAAGCCTGATGGACAGCAAAGAGATTTTGTTCAAGAAGACTGATGTTCCATTTGTTCATGTGGAAGAAGTATCTGTTGTTACCATTTTCAATAATCCAATCAAGGCTCCCCCGAGGAATCCAGTTAAAATCATGACCGTCGCACCCATTGTTATTACTGTTCCGGGACCTCTCCCCTATGAATCTGATAAGGCTGTCCCATGGCACTATGGGGCAGATGTATATGTACATGGTATAAAGCAAGAGTTCAACACTGGCACCAGCATCAGCAATATCACTGGTCCAGCCAAAGTAACCCACAGTGGCAGGCTCTTCTCGCCTGACATTGCGCCACCAACTATTCGAAGACCTCTCATTATAAACCCTGCAAGTGCACCTGTTTCTACTTCTGATCAAGTTGATTCCCCTGCTGCCGAGTCATCTAATACTCGGGGCAAAGGGATTGATGATGAGCCTGCCCGGATGGAGGCGCCAAAGTCTGTGAATGTTGAAGCCTCCCAGCAAGAGATGGAGGAAATTCTCAAAATAATCAAGAAGAGCGACTTCAATGTCGTCGAGCAGCTGGGGCATACACCCTCCAAGATCTCTATGCTCTCCTTGCTGCTGTGCTCAGAGGCCCATGCTAAAGCCCTGATTTCGTTTCTGAAGACGGCCCATGTGCCACAGGAGACCTCTGCAGACCAGTTTACTGATTGCGTAGCCAATTTGACAGCGGACAATGGTTTGGGTTTCTCGGATGCTTACCTTACTGCTAAGGGAAAGAACCACAATGACGCCCTGCATGTCTCTATAGAATGCAGGGGCACTACTCTTGCGCACGTGTTGGTGGACACCGGTTCTTCCTTGAATGTGCTACCCAAAAAGGCCTTAGACCGGTTGGATTGTGAGGGCCTGGAGCTGAAACCTAGCAACATCATTGTCAGAGCCTTTGACGGTTCTAAGAGGATGGTTCATGGAGAGGTAGACATTCCTATTCGTGTGGGTTCTCAAGTATTCGACTCAACTTTCTATGTGATGGATATCCGTCCATCTTATTCCTGTTTACTGGGTCGACCTTGGATCCACAAGGCTGGAGCTGTGACCTCTACCCTACACCAGAAGCTCAAGTACCCTGTCAGAGGGAAGATTGTCACTGTGCAGGGAGAGGAAGAGTATATGGTGAGCCATTTGAATTCCTTCCGGTATATTGAGATGGACGGGGAGTTTATTGAAACCCCCTTTCAGCACTTTGAAGAGGTACCTCCAACATTGGCAGCGGCAGAAACAGTGGTTGAAGAGGATTTTCCTTTGAAGATGGCTTCCTTGAAGGACGCCCGGGATGTAATCAAGAAAGGTGAATATGCTAACTGGGGCAGGCTCCCTGATTTTACACCTAAAACTGACAAGTTTGGACTGGGTTTTACTGCAGAGGCTCAGAGGGCTGTGCGCAAAGCTAGAACCGGAAGACCTCCTGTGCTCATCACCAATCCAAGGGTGAATGCTATTGGGGATGAAGACGAAGTGGAAGAGTCAGAGTTCGATAGCTGGATTTACCCGACGACTGATGGTGGATTGACCAATTGGACTGCTAAATATCATACTCCTGTTACTTTTGTTACGCAGTAATGAATTCCTTTGTTTTTGTTATTTGTAATAAACAATGAATTAAAAATCTATGGCCCGGTGTCTTACCCGGGGCACCGTGGCTTCATTTGTGAGGGCATATTAATTGTCATTTCATATATCATGAATAAAGACCTTGGACGTTTTCTCGTATTTCAAATCTTATGCTCCTTTTCTTTCTTTCCTTTCTTTATATATTGCAAAACAGATGTATTTACACACACTCACTCATACAGGTTTCAATTCACTCTAGATCTCACTGGTAACGACTCTGCTACTACCAGTTATGACTTCGAAAATCCGATCAACTTAGCCGAAGACGAAGGTGAAGATGATTGCGAAGTGCCTGGAGAACTTGCAAGACTGTTACTCCAGGAAGAGAGGGCAATTCAACCACACGAAGAGCCGGTGGAAACAATAAATCTGGGTACTGAGACGGACAGAAAGGAGGTTAAGATTGGTGCCAACCTAGAGCTCAGCGTGAAGCAACGGTTGACTCAGATGTTACATGATTATGTGGAGATCTTCGCCTGGTCCTACGAAGACATGCCTGGGTTGGATACCGACATTGTGGTCCATCATTTGCCTACCAAGGAAGATTGCCCTCCGGTTAAGCAAAAAGTCCGTCGTATGCGTCCAGAGATGTCTGAGAAGATCAAAGCCGAGGTTATGAAACAGTTCGATGTCGGGTTTCTTGCAGTGACTTCTTATCCTCAGTGGGTTGCTAATGTGGTGCCGGTACCAAAGAAAGATGGTAAGGTCAGAATGTGTGTCGACTACAGGGATCTGAACAGGGCCAGCCCCAAGGATGACTTTCCCCTACCTCACATTGACGTTCTGGTTGACAATACTGCTCAGCACAAGGTTTCTCTTTCATGGATGGTTTTTCAGGGTATAATCAGATCAAGATGGCTCCCGAAGACATGGAAAAGACTACTTTTGTTACTCAGTGGGGCACCTTCTGCTACAAGGTCATGCCATTCGGGTTGAAAAATGCTGGGGCAACCTACCAACGTGCCATGGTTACTTTATTTCATGACATGATCCATCATGAGATAGAAGTGTATGTCGACGACATGATCGCAAGGTCCCAAACTGAGGAGGAACACCTTGATCATCTGCAGAAGTTGTTTGACCGTTTGAAACTGTACAAGCTGAGGTTGAACCCGAACAAGTGCACCTTCGGGGTAAGATCTGGAAAATTGCTAGGCTTCGTTGTAAGTGACAAGGGTATTCAAGTGGACCCTGCCAAGGTTAAAGCTATTCAAGAAATGCCAGTTCCCAAGACAGAGAAAGAGGTCAGAGGCTTTCTAGGACGCCTGAATTACATTGCTCGATTCATCTCGGACCTAACTGCTACCTGTGAGCCAATCTTCAAGCTGCTGAAGAAAGATCAGGTAGTACGTTGGAATGATGAATGTCAGGCTGCTTTTGACAGAATCAAAGAGTATCTCCAAGAACCACCCATCCTTATGCCACCGGTTGAAGGGAGACCTCTGATATTATACCTGACAGTACTTGACAACTCAATGGGGTGTGTGCCGGGGCAGCATGACGAGTCTGGCCGAAAAGAGCACGCCATTTATTACCTTAGCAAAAAGTTTACCGAATGTGAGACCCGATACTCACTGCTCGAGAAAACTTGTTGCGCTTTGGTATGGGCTGCTCGCCGACTGAGACAGTATATGCTGACTCACACTACCTTGTTGATTTCAAAGATGGATCCTATAAAGTACATATTCGAAAAACCTGCTCTGTCTGGGAGAATAGCAAGATGGCAAATGATCTTGACAGAATACGACATCCAGTACACGACCCAGAAAGCTATCAAAGGAAGTGTATTGGCAGACCACTTGGCACATCAGGCAGTAGATGACTATCAGTCAATGAACTTCGAGTTTCCAGACGAGAGTATCATGATAGTGACTGATTGTGAAGTACCTGGACCGGATGAAGGACCTGAGGAAGGATCCCGATGGTCTATGCACTTTGACGGAGCCTCCAATGCTTTGGGTAACGGTATCGGCGATGTGATCATATCCCCTCAAGGCACTCATACTCCACTCACTGCCCGGCTATGTTTCAACTGCACCAACAACATGGCGGAGTATGAGGCATGCATCATGGGTCTCCAAGCTGCAATCGACTTAAGGATCAAGTTTCTGAGTGTCTTCGGAGATTCCGCTCTCGTGATCAATCAGATCAAAGGAGAGTGGGATACGAAACATCTGAATCTTATTCCTTACAAAGAATGTGTGTTGACCTTGATCCCCCACTTCACAGAGATAACCTTTGAACATTTCCCGAGAGAGGAGAATCAGTTGGCGGACGCGTTAGCTACGATGTCTTCCATGTTCAAAGTCAAATGGGATAATGAGGCTCCCCGGGTCATTATCTGGAAACTGGACGAACCGGCATACTGTTGTGATCTCGAGGCTGAGGTAGTGACTGAGAAACCTTGGTACCATGAGGTGAAGAGATACTTGGAAGCTCAGGAATACCCTGAAGGTGCATCTGTCAACGATAAGAAGTTTCTGAGAAGGTTCGCAGTGAAGTTCTTCCTTAGCAACGGCATCCTGTATAAGCGAAACCATGATTCGACCTTACTGCGTTGTGTGGATAAGACTGAAGCAGAAAGGATCATGGCAGAGCTACATGAGGGTACCTTCGGAACACATTCCAGTGGACACACTATGGCAAAGAAAATCCTTCGGGCAGGGTATTTCTGGTCCACAATGGAAGCCGACTGTTACCAACACTCTCGGACATGTCATAAATGCCAGATTTATGCAGATAAGGTGCATGTTCCTCCGGTTCCTCTGAACGTCCTGACTGCACCTTGGCCTTTTGCAATGTGGGGCATAGATATGATTGGCGAGATTAAACCTACGGCATCTAATGGACATCGCTTCATCCTGGTGGCGGTTGATTACTTTACAAAGTGGGTTGAGGCAGCTTCGTACGCCACTGTAACCAAGAACGTTGTGGCACGGTTCATTCGGCACAATCTGATCTGTCGATACGGCATCCCAGAAAGGATCATTATAGACAACGGTACCAATCTTAATAACAAAATGATCGCTGAGCTCTGCGAGCAATTTAAGATACAGCACCACAACTCTTCTCCTTACAGACCGAAGATGAATGGGGCTATAGAAGCAGCGAATAAGAACATTAAGAAAATTATGCAGAAAATGACAGTGACCTATAAAGATTGGCACGAGATGTTACCGTTTGCTCTACATGGGTACCGTACCTCAGCAAGGACGTCAACCGGGGCAACTTCTTTCTCCTTGGTCTACGGTATGGAGGCAGTCTTACCGATCGAAGTGCAAATACCCTCTCTCCGGATAATGAAGGATGCAGATCTGAGCGAAGATGATTGGATCCAGACACGACTTGATCAGCTAAACTTAATTGACGAAAAGAGACTTGCTGCTATTTGTCATGGTCAGACGTATCAAAAACGGATGATCAGGGCATTTAACAAAAAGGTCAGACCACAAGAATATCAAGTTGGGGATCTGGTAATCAAGCGCATCATTCTGCCTCAGAGTGATCCAAGGGGCAAATGGACCCCTACATATGAAGGGCCATTTGTGGTTAAACATGTGTTCTCAGGAGGAGCCATGATTCTGACCACTATGGATGGTGACGACCTTCCTCACCTCGCCAATGCAGACATAGTTAAAAGATACTACGCATGAAAAAAGACCCGCTAGGTTGACATACCTAGGCAAAAATTAGGGCTTCCCGGCGAACCAAAAGGGTTCGGGCAAAATGAAGGGATGAAATTAAAAAAATCTGTACACCCGGCAAGTCGAAAACCTGAAAAGGCGGCTTGGGCAAAAATGGGTATCCCGGTGGACTGAAAACCCGAAAGGGCGGTCCAGGCAAAAGTTAGGGATAAAGCGTAATACTATGTCTCATTGGATCACCTTGCATCCAGAATCCGGTATCAACACCAAATTCAAACGGCATCAATCAATCAGCTTCATCTTCAGCTAGGTCATCAAGTGATGAGACGCTCGAAGATATAAAGGCGATAGCAGAGTTGGAACCTAGTGGGATTATTCTTTTCACACAGCTGTTTTATTCTCCTTTGTACAAATTTGTATAAACTCTTTTGTTCGGCGGCGTTCTCTTATTAGGACGTCAGCCTCTTGTACATAAACGTCTATTTACAGGCAAATTCAAAAATCAATATAAATACACTTTTCAGACAAATTGCCTGTTGTTTTTTTTTCTTCCTTTTTTCTGTTTTGTTTTGCGAAGAATGTCCAAGGTTCAATTTGTGATATATGCATTTGACACTAATTGCTAACTCATAAATATTTGCATACGAAACAAAGGATTAATTACAGGTAACATTAGAAATAGGGGCAATAATGGGTGGTCTAAGCGGTCTAATTGTTCTGTCCACCAAGGTATCAAGGTAGGTTCAGCCAAAGAACATAATCAATATACCTTAATTCCCTAGAGAGTGAGTCAGCAAGTCAATGCACTCTCCCCAAGCAAAGCCATACTTTCAGCATTAAGGAAGTTGGGTATTCCCCGCAGATCTCAACATTCCCCAGCACAATATACGGACATTCTTAACAAGCATCCCCGGCAGTCTTGAGCTAAGATTGTTCCCCGGCGGTACACCAGGCATTCAGCGGAGCCACTTCCCCAATATACCTCAAAAATTTCCCCAGGAGAGTCCATTCTAAAGATTTCCCCGGGAGAGTCCAGTCTGAAGATTTCCCCAGGAGAGTCCAGTCTGAAGATTTCCCCAGGAAAGTTTGAATTCATCTCCCCAGTAGGAAGCTTATCCCCAGTAGATTCTGGAAGCTTATCCCCACAGAGCACGAACGCGTCCCCCGACTTTATTCAAAGGTTATTTCCCTATCGGGATATAACTGGGTTATCCTCAGCCAAAAGCCACGGAAAGATCGTCCTCGGCAAAGTCTTCTTATCCCCAGCGGAGTCTATTAACACTTCCAACATAACAACGGTATCCCCAGCGGAGTTACCATCAACATCCCAGCAAATTACCTCTCTCCCCACAGGGTATTGTCCCCCAGCAAGGTAGCTAGAGTAGTTACTCTCTGCAGAGTAATCCATTCGCCAAGCTTGTTCCCCAACGGAGTTATCTTCTCCTATCGGTATTCTTGCGACTATCATCCCCAGCGGAAACAACAAAGCACTATTCTCCAACATCAGCCCAGGATGTGACTTCCCGGCACCCGTCAAGGATTTACTTTCCTAGACAAAAACATACATTCATAAACATCACATACATCATGATACATGCATAAACGCATCATATCTTACAATCTCATTTATGTTGAGAACATCATTGCTTGATCCATATCATGCATTGCATATGACTGACCTTTACCTTTCAGGAAAGATCCAGTTAAGTTCTCAGCTATATTCCAAGACTTTAGTCTGGTTCAGTTAAATCGACTCCTAAAGATTTTTCTGATTCTTATCCAGTCGAAGGCCTTCTCTGGTTCAGTCAGATCGACCCTAAGATCTCCCTGATTCTTATCCAGTTGAATATTTTAAGACCTTGTCCGGTTCAGTTAAATCGACTCCTAAAGATTTTTCTGATTCTTATCCAGTCAAAGGCCTTCTCTGGTTCAGTCAGATCGACCCTAAGATCTCCCTGATTCTTATCCAGTTGAAGATTTCAAGACCTTGTCCGGTTCAGTTAAATCGACTCCTAAAGATTTTTCTGATTCTTATCCAGTCAAAGGCCTTCTCTGGTTCAGTCAGATCGACCCTAAGATCTCCCTGATTCTTATCCAGTTGAAGATTCCAAGACCTTGCCTGGTTCAGTTAAATCAACTCCTAAAGATTTTTCTGATTCTTATCCAGTCAAAGGCCTTCTCTAGTCCAGTTAAATCGATTCCTAAAGATTTTCCTAATAAAGACTCAGTAGAAGACATCCAAGATTCTCTCATCGTTATTGTTGAGGTAGTAATCGCCCCAGGTTCTCTCATCGTTACTGTTGAGGTAGTAATCACCCCAGGTTCTCTCATCGTTACTGTTGAGGTAGTAATCACCCCAGATTCTCTCATCGTTACTGTTGAGGTAGTAATCGCCCAAGGTTCTCTCATCGTCTCGTTGAGGTAGTAACCATCCCTGACTCATTCATCACCGTTTAAAGCTCCAGACCCGATTCCTGTAACCAACCAGGGTGCGTCCATATAAGGAGTCTGAAGACCAGCTCCTGTAACAGTCTAGATAATCATTTTCTTTTTTAGGTACGCAAGTTCTCGCTAAGGAATCTCTTACGCGATCGACACCCAGATGGCATCTATAAGCCCATCCACCTATTCATCACCTCTCAATATGGCATCTATAAGCCCATCTTCCCATCCATCAATCTCCAAATGGCATCTGTAAGCCCATTCCCACCATCACACTACTATGCGAGCGCAAATTTCTGGGCACTCTAGTGTTCAATCATCTTCCACCTTCGGATTACGAAAGGCACGTCAGCCAATCTACACCCTCAGGTCTAAGAAGATTGAACAGGGGCAACTGTTGCACCCCAAAATTTGCCCTCCCATATTCTTCAAGATTTGCAAAGAGCATGCTTCAAGATCTCCCAAGGGTTGCAAAGTCCAATTGCCTCCTAACAGTCAAAAACTAGGGTTTTGGTTCTGGCAAAGAAATTGAAGTTTCCAAGGGTCCAATCAAGTCCCACATGCCTATAAACATTGTCAAGCATCCTCATGTCAAGTTTCAAGACTCACAGCACAAAATTGCACAGTCAAAAACCCTAATTGCTCAACAGTCAACTGCAGGGGCAAAATGGTCATTTGGCAGTCAAAAGTCAAAATTGTTGGTCAACATCTTACTTTGAAGCCACAAACATCATTTGATCAATTCTTGATCATGATTCTCAAGGCATGGCTCAAAAAGTCTCAAGATGCAAAAGTTTTTATATTTGGACAGTTGAAAAAGTCAACTGTAACTTGACCAAAGCATAACTTCCACATGGTTTATCAGAAAAATTCCATCCAAAGCTCATATTGAATATAATGACATTTCCTACAACTCATATTCACACTTCAAGTCCAAGGAATGCTCTCACAAAAAGTTATCAATCTCAACATTATAGGTCATTTTCAAAAGTCAACAAAAAGGCACTTTAAGTCAAAGACCATAACTTGAGATTGGTAAATCAAAATGACATGGGACCAAGGGCATTGGTTAAAGGACTTCAAGACCTTTCCAAAATGTCCAAGAACATGATCAAAGCTTAAAAATTGAGCAAGATATGCCTTGTGGAAGTTGGGAAATTTTTGGGAATTTTGAAAAGTCAACTTTGCTTCAAATGCCTCAAAATTGCTAATGGGCCACAATTTCTTCCAAGAATCATCACCCAAAAGCTATGCACGACCCATTGAATTTAAAGGGAGTTATTTTATCATTTTTGATTAATTATTTGAATTATTATTATTATTAGTTCATTTAATTAAAATAAAATATGACAAAAATAGCAAATCATTGTTTTCCAATCCTTTTGTGCAGCATATTCTCTCATTAAAGCCTCAATATTTCGTGCATCACAAAAAGGGAAAGATTCTATGCAATTATCAATGGTTTCATGGCAAAAAGATTGGATTTTGATATCATTGAAAACCAAATATTTGAATCATGAATGCAAAGGTTTGGGCTTGGTTTCTTTAACCTAAATCGTTCCAGATACATAGAGAATGATAACCTAATGCATAAAGACAAGCAATCTGCGCTGAGACAAGAGAACAACATTGCAATTTTTGACCAAAAATTTGGAAACTGAAAATTGTATTGTAGGGTGTTTCAAGGCCTAAGAAGCATTCCAATAGCTTGCTTACACATCCAGGAATCTTTCCCAATCAAAATCAAGTCTACATACATCCAGAAACGGTAGAACTCCATAGCCCTGTTCATGGAAATTTTCATAATCGCATTTTGATTTATACGCATGTTTCATGTCTTTTAATTGTCGTTTTACACTAACATGAACTCACTGAAGCTAATGGTTCCATTGAATTGAATTAATCTTGCATGTATAGAAAGTTGCCATTGACGTTTTCTAGGTTTTCATAAGCTTGAAATTGGGGACTTCTTCATGAGGAAAAATTGGCTGTCCTAACCAATACCATTGAACTCAAATTCCAGACGAATCTAACTATACCATCGCGCCCTTTTTCTTTTTCGTTATAACCTAATCGCTATTTTTGTATGTTAGGGTTAGTGGGGGTTTAAAACCCCCGCTATCTATCTCATATTTTCAGGTAAAACGAAGCAGCCATGAAGAAGATGCTGAGTTGTCTCAAGCAGACTGGGCCATTCAAACATTCGCGCGTGTTTTTTTATGTTTACCAATAACACTTATTCTCTCTCATATTAATCATGTTCCATTAATCTTACAAACAAACGCGCTTGGCTTGGTGGTTGTTGTGTTGTCACGCATGTAATGGGACCTGGGTTCGATTCCCAGGTCCCCCATTGTTGTACCCCAAAATTTGCCCTCCCATATTCTCCAAGAAATTGCCAAGTCAGGTCACAAAATTCCCCAAGGGTTGTGCAGTGCAACTGTCTCCTATACAGTCAAAACTAGGGTTTGAGTCCTGATCAAGAAAATGAAGTTTTCAAAGGCCCAATCAAGTCTCATATGCCTACAAATGTGGTCAAGTATCCTCATACCAAGTTTCAAGGCATTCAGCTCAAAATTGCACAGTCAAAACCCTAGATTGCACTACAGTCAACTGTAGGGGCAAAATGGTCATTTGACAGTCAAAAGTTCAAATTTTTGGTCAACATACCATTTTGAAGCCACAAACATCATTTGATCAATGCTTGATCATGATTCTCAAAATTTGGCTCAGAAATCATCAAAGATGCAAAAGTTGCTATATTTGGACAGCTGAAAAAGTCAACTGAAATTGACCAAGGCATAACTTTCACATGGATTATCAGAAAAATTCCATCCAAAGCTCATTTTGAATAGAAAGACATTTCCTACAACTCATCTTCATACTCCAAGTCCAAGAAATGCTCTCACAAAAAGTTACCAATTTCAACATTATAGGTCATTTTCAAAAGTCAACAAAAAGGGACTTTAAGTAAAAGGCCATAACTTGAGATTGGTAAATCAAAATGACATGGGACCAAAGGAATTGGTTAGAGGACTCAAAGACCTTTCCAAAATGTCCAAGAACATGTGAAAAGCTTAAAAATTGAGCAAGTTATGCCTTGTGGAATTTGGGAAATTTTTGGGAATTTTGAAAAGTCAACATTGATGCAAATGGTCTAAAATTGCCAATGGGCCTACTTTTCTTCCATGATTCATAATTCCAAGCCTATGCACGACCATTGGGCCCAAAGGGAAGTATTTTCTCATTTTTTATTTATTTATTTGAATTTATATTAATATTAATTCATTTAAATTATTTAAATATATAGAAAATATCTAACTTGACCTAATGAATCTTTTTGTACACATTTTAGGCTCAATAATTCGTGCCTAAGCCAATTTGGAAAGATTTGGAGCATTGGGATATGATTTGCACAAAATACACATGAAAAGATATGGAAGATCCTTAAGGAAAATCAAATATTGGAATCCTTGAATGCAAGAGATTTTGGCCAGTTTTGTTGACCTAAATTATTCACTACATATGCTTGAATCAAAACCTAATGGCAAAGGACTCCCAGCTGCGCTCAGAAGCCCTACACAAAC
This sequence comes from Vicia faba, assembly GCA_948472305.1. Classification (NCBI taxonomy): domain Eukaryota; kingdom Viridiplantae; phylum Streptophyta; class Magnoliopsida; order Fabales; family Fabaceae; genus Vicia; species Vicia faba. The sequence continues at coordinate 458,517,282 of OX451739.1, read as the reverse complement.
TTGAAAAATTGCTTAGAAACTCAAATTCTGAAATCAACCTTAGAGGTCGATTCAAGCCTTGATTTCCATCCCAATAGCTTCCTTAGGCATTCCTGAACAGATTCCAATCGATATCAACCACCAAAACGCCTTGAATCGGTATCATGAACTCAGACTGTATCTCAAAATTTTTGAAATCGTGCATCATAATTTAAGCATCCTTTGCACTTTTTATTTGTTGATTCTTGTTCCTTATGAAGTTCTAAAGCTGACCATGGTATTTAATTGAATAATCATGCATCGTATGCGATTTTGCCATAATCAATTTCTAGGGTTGCAGGTTTCTTAAATTAGGGGTTCTCAGACCAAGAACAATTAGCCCATGAAAGTCACACCATTACGTTCAGCTCATCAAGACGAAGAGAAGGCACTAGTCGCGATCAATTTATGATCACCATGGCGCTATTCGCTATTTCTTCTAAACCTGCCTAAAACCACGCATCCAAAACCGTGGCTGAAGGGTCTTGTTTTCAGAAAAATAAAAAGAGAACGAAGACGATGATGCGTTGGCAAGCAGTGGTTGGGTGTTTCAAATTTGCGCGCGTTCCAAATGACTAACCCACGTTTTCTCTTATTATATTCATTGTTTATTTATATATCAAATAAGTCAATTGGCACAGGTGGTTGATGCAAGCGTTAGCAATCCCCTTGACCTGGGTTCGAACCCCAGGTCTTTCACATGCTCCATATTATTTTTCATCAATTAATCTCATGCAGCACACCCTTGTGGATCACCATACGTTCACAATCTCAAGCCACACACGCGTCCAGTTCCATCAATCAAAAGGCCAAGGTTCAAGGAACACGCTATGCTCTAGTCAATGCATCATACAGGATTCAAAAAGTCCAACGAGGCCAATGCTTAATGGGCCAATGTTCTTGGGTCAACACCTCCTGAATTGGGACTGAAACCCCCTGGTTTGCCTTTACTATTTAATTTTTCTTATTTATTTTTTATTCTTGTTTTAATTGTTATTTTTATTTTAATTACTGTTTATTTAATTAATCATTTTTTTAATAAAATACAAAAACATCATAAATTCAGAAAAAAGATAAAAAGTTAATAATTATTTTATTTTAATTATTTAAGTTAATATGTAATTATTTAGTATAATTAGGGTTTTGCAAGTTTAATTCTTTTCATAATAAAAAACCAAAATATAGAATTAGGTTAATTAATAATTTTTATACCTTTTAATTTTCCCTTTTTTATCACAATATTATTTATTTATTTATTTTATTTTTATAATTAAATGTACATAAATAAAAATTAGGGTTTAATTTAGGTTAATATAATATTCTCACAATAAATTTAAAAACATTAGAACTAGGGTTTAGCATTTTATTTTTAATTTCAATAAATTCTTTTTCTTTTAAATCTTAAAAAAACATAAAATACCAAAAACATTTAATTCTAATTAATTAATTCCTCATTAATCTTAATTGTTTTTAAAAAGGGTCCAACGCCCTCGCTTGCGATTTTTTATTCAATTCGTGCATTTTATTTATTTCTTGTAAATATTAATGTAATTCTCCCAAAGCCTTGTAAACTCGGACATTTTATTTCTCACACTTTATTTACTTTCTGTCAAATCGGGTCCTGGATTTTAATTTGGCGATGTGGACCCGCGCCTTTGTAATAGTTTAGAACTTTTAATTTCCGCATCTTTTTAACTGTTAATAAATGCATGCAAGAATGAATGATAAAATAAAAACAAACGCATAGATCACCTTGACATGAATAAGACAAAATAACTGAACATGACACACAAATCACACACCACCCCTAGGGTACGCCTCACTGTTGCCTTGCCTCGAAAGGTGATCGTCGAGTAGAGGATGTCTTAGTAAGTCCTCATGATCCGGGAACCTGGCATGAGGGTAGCTTCTAAGGTATCTTCCCATTGCTCTGGTGATCACCATGTCCCGAACTTCGAATTGACCCGAACACCTCCAACGGTGGTGCTACCTACCTCTCAATGGTGGGATGGCACTACTTTTAAGGACATCTACACAGACGAATTCCTTAGGGTAGGTAGGTTCTCAAGGATACTTGCTCTCTTCAAAACAAACAAAAAACCTTTTCACACTGACACATTTTCAAAAGCTTTCAAAGCAAATTTTTCAAACACTCTGACGTACGAGTCGAACTGAAATTTTTCAAAAGAAACTTTTTTAACCCACATTGAAAAGCAAACAAACAATTTTGAAAACACATTGAGCAAGTATCTAAGAGCCCGTGGATAACCATGGATAGAAAGGGTGCTAACACCTTCCCTTTCTATAACCTACCTCCCGAACCGAGAGCAATCTCTTTAAGGAATTTTTCTGTGCTTTTGTCCTTTCCATTTGGAGAAAATAAAAGACGGTGGCGACTCTTGCTTCCGCGACATTTCGCGAACCAGCGTTAAACAGTCAGTTCCAGATCCACCGATCACAGAACTGGCGACTCTGCTGGGGACTTAAACTTAAAGTGAGGTGTACCTTAGGACTAAGATCACTGTGTTTTCAATTGCTTTCTTTGCTTGCTTTAAATTGTAGGACCGTCTTGGGAGTTCTATAGATCCTAACCCGGATCTGGGGGATACCTTCTTAGAAAGTAGCAACAAGGCTGTGAGGGAACTGTGCGGGGTATACCGACATGGTTGAAACAGTCTGCTACGTTGATGTGGCACTTTGGTGTGTACCGGTAACCCTTGAGTTCAGTCAAGGAGAGTACGGGGCCTCCGCGTGGTGTCGTGAAGCATCAACAGACCTTAGGAACCTTAATTGAACTATCTTGGCCTCTTTAGGGTAGTGAGATAACTGACTTTGGTGCAGTCCGAGGTTGGTTGATACTCGATACTACACCCAATTGAGGGTTGCTTTCTTGGAATATTTCGGTCGCCAGTTCAGTGGCTAAATCGAAACGATGAACAATGAAAGCAATCCAGTGATTTTGGGACCCTTAGAACCCGGTTACTTCTGATAGGACAGGTTGAGCCCACCAACTTCAAGAGGGTAATACCCAGACCTCATGCTGGCCTAAACTCTAAGGGAACTTTTGTGTGACTTGTGTGCCTTTGTACTTGCCTACTTGCATGCTTGTTATCTGACGCTTGAGTTTCTCGCAGGTTTTGTTTATAGTCCTTAATTAGGACTCATAACAGGGTTTACCAGGTTTTCTCGCAGGTTTTGTTTATAGTCCTTAATTAGGACTCATAACAGGGTTTACCAAGTTTTCTTGCAGGTTTTGTTTATAGTCCTTAATTGGGACTCATAACAGGGATACTGAGTTTCTTGCAGGTTTTGGTTTGCAGTCCTTAATAGGGACTCGTAACAGAGTTACCTACACTACCCCATGCATCATGGCATCATACCATTGCATACATCCTAACCCATTTCAAGGATCTCAAGGGCTTGTGATGCAGGTCATGGTGAATCAACTATCCCAGCAAGGGGCAAAGAGGATTTATTTTCCTCTAGCCAAGGTTGTCAGAGGCTATGACCCACTTGATATGGTGAGCTTTGACTCTTGAAGAAGGTTCCCCTAACCAAGGTTGTTTGGAAATCAAAACCAGACATGATGACTAAAGTCAGGGGCTATGACCCACTTGATATGGTGAGCCTTTGACCCTTGGAAGAAAGACTCTCAACAAATATGAAGTTTCTTTCAATCAAGCTACCGGATCCAAATGCTAACCAATTTTCTTGTTTACCCCGCGAGGTCCTTGAAAACATTGCATGCATATCATACATATCATTGCATAACAGGTACCCCTTTGACATGTCACTTACCATCTCCGCTGTTTATTTCAGCAATGGCTTCCCGACAAGATAACCAGGACCTTCTTGCTCAAGAGGCTCAGTTCAAGGAGATCTTTCTAAGCCTATCCAAGGGGCAGGAAGAGTTGAGGACACTCCTCATGGGGAATCTGATCAGAAAGAGTCCTGAAGATGACAAGGACGAACAGCTGAAACGTCTACAAGCTGAGGTAGACACATTGAAAACCCAGATGCTGGGGCAAAGGGCCCTCATTCAAGGTTTAGCTCAGGAGAAAGGAGAGCTGAGAGCCATGATCGGCCAACTTCCTCAAGGCATGAAGCAACCAGCCCAAATCAGGGTCCAGGTTGTAGAACAGCTTCCGAAAAGGCAAAGGTCGGGTCCAATGAATAGACCTCTCCGAGTTGCTACTACTTCTCAGGTCCAACAACGACCTCGCCAAGAACAGCGGGTTGATCAGAACAGGTCGGACGAGCCTAAGAGACAATTCACCTACATCAACATGCCATGGTCACGAGCCTTGCAGCACATGTTAAGGATGAACTTGATTGCGGTGATCAACCCTCCTGCAAATCCAAAGACTTCCTCTCCAAATTACAACCCAGAAGCAAGGTGCGCTTACCATCCTGGTAGCCCGGGGCACGATACTGAGGACTGTTGGGCACTGAAGTACAAGATTCAAAATATGATCGATGCTAAAGAGATCGAGTTCGAGCCCGCCGAGACTCCCAATGTGATCATTGCTCCCTTGCCAAAACATGGCTAGGATTGAGAAATTTTTGTTCATTAGAACCTTTCAAGTTGTAATTTTCTTTTGATTGTTCAAACATTACATTTGTATCAAACGTTGTTATTTCATTAATGCATCGCATATGTCTGTTTTGAAACAATATATTCGTATTCACTAAATGCAAATTATTTTCATATTTTTTCTGATGATCAACTCTTAAATAATAATTCTAAGCCTCTTGAGGGAGGATGACGAAAACGATACTACAATCTACAGTATGCTTTTGAACAAACCCCGCTGATGAGGTACAGGCATTTTTTTTGTTTCAACCCCTAAACACTGGAGTTATAAGGATGATAATCCCTCGTCAACCCATCAGAGCCAAAGAAGTAGGAGTTTGTATTTTCGAAAATCAAAACCCTTAATCATAACCTGGGGCAGGGTAGTTCTCTCAGTCGATCCAAGTGCACAATGAATGTCACTAAATGAGTTTTTCAAAAACAAAAGACAGTGATGGTTCAGAACAATCATAAGGACAGGCAGTCATTATAAAAAAAAATCATAAATGAAAAGCCCAAAAAGTCAAAACCAATAAAGAAGACTTACCAAACTGGGGCATCCCGCTGACTGTAATCCCAAAAAGGAAACAGTTTAGGCAAAAAAAAAGAAAGGGATAACAAAAATCAAGCAAGAGGTCTCACAACCAAAGCAAAAATGACTGCCCATCCAAAAGAAATCATCAACATCTGAACCATCATTGGAACATCAGAACAAAGACTCAAACAAGGTCTAACGCACGATCAACTGAGGTTAGGTTTGGAGAATATAACGAAGAGCGGGTGGGTACAAATAATTTAAGCCTTTATCCTTTGTTTCTTAAACCGTGAACCAGGCCACGATATAACCCTTAAAAGTCCTAGCTGAAGCATGGGTTAGTTCGAAAGCATACTGTTACGAAGGTATCCTGACTCCTGAAGGTTTGCTATAAAATATTGAGTTGACATCGCACTGTATTACAAAAAATGCATTTTCAAAATTCAAGACAGACATAGACTTTTGCATTCTTAAAATAACCTTGTTTGCATATGACTATTTGTTTGAACAGCAGGGAAATTCGCACGATGAACACCTTGTGAACAGAAGTACCTCCAATCAAGGGGCACAGTAGGAGCATTGCCCATTACCTGGGGCATGGCAAAATACTTCCAACAGGGGCAACTCCCTACATTCTGAGAGCGTGGACATAGTCGAAAAAATACTACGCAAAACCAAAGACCCGCTAGGCTGACATGCCTAGGCAAAAGTTAGGGCTTCCCGGCGAACCAAAAGGGTTCGGGCAAAATGAAGGGATGAAATGAAAAAATCTGTACACCCGGCAAGTCGAAAACCTGAAAAGGCGGCTTGGGCAAAAATGGGTATCCCGGTGGACTGAAAACCCGAAAGGGCGGTCCAGGCAAAAGTTAGGGATCAAAGCGTACGACTATGTTCCGGTATCTCATCACTTGTCTACCCGAAGATTTGTCAATCACCCACACAGGTATCCTCTTCCCTCACCTCCGAAACAGGGGCAATAATGAGTTATTCAGGCGTTCCAATTGCTCTGTCGACCAAAGTACAAAGGAAAGATCAACATAAGGACGATTTACAAATTCCAGATCGTGGGTTAACATCCGAGACCAAACAGGATAATCATCCACTTAATCAAAATCATGCGACCCTACACCGGTTCCTTCTCAAATTGCAGACGAAGTCTTACACAGACCCATCCTCCACGAGTAACCTTACCCCGGTTCATCCAGAAGTTTTTACACGAACTTATCCTGCGGCAACCTAACCCCGGTTCCTCCCAGAAATCTTACATGGATTTATCCCGAAGTAACCTAACCCCGGTTCCTCCAGAAGTCTTACATGGACCTATCTCAAGATGACCTAACCCCGGTTCATCAAGAAGTTTTTACACGAACTTATCCAAGTAACCTGACCCCGGTTCCTCCAAGAGTCTCACATGGACCTATCTCAAGATGACCTAACCCCAGTTCATCACGAAGTTTTTACACGAACTTATCCAAGTAACCTAACCCCGGTTCCTCCAGAAGTCTCACATGGATCTATCTCAAGATGACCTAACCCCGGTTCATCACGAAGTTTTTACACGAACTTATCCAGGTAACCTAACCCCGGTTCCTCCAGAAGTCTTACATGGACCTATTTCAAGATGACCTAACCCCGGTTCATCAAAAAGTTTTTACACAAATTCATCCAAATAACCTTACCCCGGTTCCTCCAGAAGTTTTTACACAAATTCATCCAAATAACCTTACCCCGGTTCCTCCAGAAGTTTTACATAAACTTATCCAAGTAACCTTACCTCGGTTCCTCCAGAAGTTTTTACACAAACTTATCCAAGTAACCTTACCCCGGTTCCTCCAGAAGTTTTACATAAACTTATCCATAACCTAACCCCGGTTCCTCCAGAAGTCTTACATGGATTTAGCTCAAGATAACCTCACCCCGGTTCATCAAGAAATTTTACATGAACTTACCTCACCAAGCAACCCTACACCGGTTCCTTCTCTTCAAAATGCAGTTTTACATGGACTCGTCACCCAGAAACCCTACACAGGTTCCCCCTTTCCAAAAATGAAGTTTTTACACGAACTCATCATCAAAGTAACCCTACACAGGTTCCTTCTCCATTCCAGATGCGGTTTTACACGAGCTCATCAGCCGGCGACCCTACATAGGTTCCCTCTTTCAACTTACAAAATTACAGTTCAAAACTCCCCGGAAGAGTCCAATCCAGTTTCCCCAGGAAAGTTGGAATTCGTATCCCCAAGCAGTAAGCTTATACCCAGTAGATTCTGGAAGCTTATCCCTCGCATAGCACGAACGCGTCATCCGGCTAGATTTAAAGAGTTATTTCCTTAACAGGATATAACTGGGTTATCCTCAGCCAAAAGCCATGAAAAGAGCGTCGTCGACAAAGTCTTCTTACCCCAGCGAAGTCCGTCAACACTTCATACAACAACGGTATCCTCAGCAAGTCATTCTCAATAATTCAAGCAAAGCATCTCTATCCCCACAGAGTATTGCTTCCCAGCATGGTCGCTAGAGTATCTTTTCCCCCCGCAGAATCCTCCATTTGCCAAGTTTATTCCGCAACGGAGTCATCTTCTCCTACCGGTATTCTTGCAGCTATCATCCCCAGCGGAAGTAAAAGCTTATTCTCCAACATCAGCCCAGGATACAACTTCCCGGCACCCGTCAAGGATTCACTTTCCTAGACGAAAACATACATAAAACTTCACATACATCATCATAGCATGCATAACGCACTGCATCATACAAGTCTCCTTTATATTGAGAACATCATTGCTTGATCCATATCATGCATTGCATATGACTGACTTTTACCTTTCAGGAAAAATGCAGTTTAAAGTCTCAATCACATTTCAAGACCTAGACCGGTTCAGTTAAATCGACCCTAAGATTTTCCTGATGCTTATCCAGTCAAAGGCCTCCTCTGGTTCAGTCAGATCGACCCTAAGATCTCCCTGATTCTTATCCCAGTAGAAGACACCCAAGATTTTTCTCAACGAGCGTTGTTGAAGTTAAAATCGCCCAAGGTTCTCTTACCATCCATGCTAAGGCAGTAACCATCCCTGGTTCATTCATCAGCGTTTGAAGCTCCAGACTCAGCTCCTGTAACCAGTCAGGACACATCTATACCAAGCATCTAAAATCAGCTCCTGCAACGTGTCAGGTACTCATTTTCTCTTTTGCAGGTATGCAGGTTCTCGCTAAGGAATCTCCCCCGCGATCAACATCCAGATGGCATCTATAAGCCCATCACCCTATCCAGCAACCTCCAAATGGCATCTATAAGCCCATTCCACCATCACTGCCACTATGTGAGCGCAAATTTCTGGGCACTCTAGTGTCCAATCATCTTTTACCATCGGATTACGAAAGGCACGTCAGCCAATCTGCATCCTCAGGTCTAAGAAGATTGAACAGGGGCAACTGTTGTACCCCAAAATTTGCCCTCCCATATTCTCCAAGAAATTGCCAAGTCAGGTAACAAAATTCCCCAAGGGTTGTGCAGTGCAACTGTCTCCTATACAGTCAAAACTAGGGTTTGAGTCCTGATCAAGAAAATGAAGTTTTCAAATGCCCAATCAAGTCTCATATGCCTACAAATGTGGTCAAGTATCCTCATACCAAGTTTCAAGGCATTCAGCTCAAAATTGCACAGTCAAAACCCTAGATTGCACTACAGTCAACTGTAGGGGCAAAATGGTCATTTGACAGTCAAAAGTTCAATTTTTTGGTCAACATACCATTTTGAAGCCACAAACATCATTTGATCAATGCTTGATCATGATTCTCAAAATTTGGCTCAGAAATCATCAAAGATGCAAAAGTTGCTATATTTGGACAGCTGAAAAAGTCAACTGAAATTGACCAAGGCATAACTTTCACATGGATTATCAGAAAAATTCCATCCAAAGCTCATTTTTAAGAGAAAGACATTTCCTACAACTCATCTTCATACTCCAAGTCCAAGAAATGCTCTCACAAAAAGTTACCAATTTCAACATTATAGGTCATTTTCAAAAGTCAACAAAAAGGGACTTTAAGTCAAAGGCCATAACTTGAGATTGGTAAATCAAAATGACATGGGACCAAAGGCATTGGTTAGAGGACTCAAAGAACTTTCCAAAATGTCCAAGAACATGTGAAAATCTTAAAAATTGAGCAAGTTATGCCTTGTGGAATTTGGGAAATTTTTGGGAATTTTGAAAAGTCAACATTGATGCAAATGGTCTAAAATTGCCAATGGGCCTACTTTTCTTCCATGATTCATCATTCCAAGCCTATGCACGACCATTGGGCCCAAAGGGAAGTATTTTCTCATTTTTTATTTATTTATTTGAATTTATATTAATATTAATTCATTTAAATTATTTAAATATATAGAAAATATCTAACTTGACCTAATGAATCTTTTTGTACACATTTTAGGCTCAATAATTCGTGCCTAAGCCAATTTGGAAAGATTTGGAGCATTGGGATATGATTTGCACAAAATACACATGAAAAGATATGGAAGATCCTTAAGGAAAATCAAATATTGGAATCCTTGAATGCAAGAGATTTTGGCCAGTTTTGTTGACCTAAATTATTCACTACATATGCTTGAATCAAAACCTAATGGCAAAGGACTCCCAGCTGCGCTCAGAAGCCCTACACAAACTTGAAAAATTGCTTAGAAACTCAAATTCTGAAATCAACCTTAGAGGTCGATTCAAGCCTTGATTTCCATCCCAATAGCTTCCTTAGGCATTCCTGAACAGATTCCAATCGATATCAACCACCAAAACGCCTTGAATCGGTATCATGAACTCAGACTGTATCTCAAATTTTTTGAAATCGTGCATCATAATTTAAGCATCCTTTGCACTTTTTATTTGTTGATTCTTGTTCCTTATGAAGTTCTAAAGCTGACCATGGTATTTAATTGAATAATCATGCATCGTATGCGATTTTGCCATAATCAATTTCTAGGGTTACAGGTTTCTTAAATTAGGGGTTCTCAGACCAAGAACAATTAGCCCATGAAAGTCACACCATTACGTTCAGCTCATCAAGACGAAGAGAAGGCACTAGTCGCGATCAATTTATGATCACCATGGCGCTATTCGCTATTTCTTCTAAACCTGCCTAAAACCACGCATCCAAAACCGTGGCTGAAGGGTCTTGTTTTCAGAAAAATAAAAAGAGAACGAAGACGATGATGCGTTGGCAAGCAGTGGTTGGGTGTTTCAAATTTGTGCGCGTTCCAAATGACTAACCCACGTTTTCTCTTATTATATTCATTGTTTATTTATATATCAAATAAGTCAATTGGCACAGGTGGTTGATGCAAGCGTTAGCAATCCCCTTGACCTGGGTTCGAACCCCAGGTCTTTCACATGCTCCATATTATTTTTCATCAATTAATCTCATGCAGCACACCCTTGTGGATCACCATACGTTCACAATCTCAAGCCACACACGCGTCCAGTTCCATCAATCAAAAGGCCAAGGTTCAAGGAACACGCTATGCTCTAGTCAATGCATCATACAGGATTCAAAAAGTCCAACGAGGCCAATGCTTAATGGGCCAATGTTCTTGGGTCAACACCTCCTGAATTGGGACTGAAACCCCCTGGTTTGCCTTTACTATTTAATTTTTCTTATTTATTTTTTATTCTTGTTTTAATTGTTATTTTTATTTTAATTACTGTTTATTTAATTAATCATTTTTTTAACAAAATACAAAAACATCATAAATTCAGAAAAAAGATAAAAAGTTAATAATTATTTTATTTTAATTATTTAAGTTAATATGTAATTATTTAGTATAATTAGGGTTTTGCAAGTTTAATTCTTTTCATAATAAAAAACCAAAATATAGAATTAGGTTAATTAATAATTTTTATACCTTTTAATTTTCCCTTTTTTATCACAATATTATTTATTTATTTATTTTATTTTTATAATTAAATGTACATAAATAAAAATTAGGGTTTAATTTAGGTTAATATAATATTCTCACAATAAATTTAAAAACATTAGAACTAGGGTTTAGCATTTTATTTTTAATTTAAATAAATTCTTTTTCTTTTAAATCTTCAAAAAAACATAAAATACCAAAAACATTTAATTCTAATTAATTAATTCCTCATTAATCTTAATTGTTTTTAAAAAGGGTCCAACGCCCTCGCTTGCGATTTTTTATTCAATTCGTGCATTTTATTTATTTCTTGTAAATATTAATGTAATTCTCCCAAAGCCTTGTAAACTCGGACATTTTATTTCTCGCACTTTATTTACTTTCTGTCAAATCGGGTCCTGGATTTTAATTTGGCGATATGGACCCGCGCCTTTGTAATAGTTTAGAACTTTTAATTTCCGCATCTTTTTAACTGTTAATAAATGCATGCAAGAATGAATGATAAAATAAAAACAAACGCATAGATCACCTTGACATGAATAAGACAAAATAACTGAACATGACACACAAATCACACACCACCCCTAGGGTACGCCTCACTGTTGCCTTGCCTCGAAAGGTGATCGTCGAGTAGAGGATGTCTTAGTAAGTCCTCATGATCCGGGAACCTGGCATGAGGGTAGCTTCTAAGGTATCTTCCCATTGCTCTGGTGATCACCATGTCCCGAACTTCGAATTGACCCGAACACCTCCAACGGTGGTGCTACCTACCTCTCAATGGTGGGATGGCACTACTTTTAAGGACATCTACACAGACGAATTCCTTAGGGTAGGTAGGTTCTCAAGGATACTTGCTCTCTTCAAAACAAACAAAAAACCTTTTCACACTGACACATTTTCAAAAGCTTTCAAAGCAAATTTTTCAAACACTCTGACGTACGAGTCGAACTGAAATTTTTCAAAAGAAACTTTTTTAACCCACATTGAAAAGCAAACAAACAATTTTGAAAACACATTGAGCAAGTATCTAAGAGCCCGTGGATAACCATGGATAGAAAGGGTGCTAACACCTTCCCTTTCTATAACCTACCTCCCGAACCGAGAGCAATCTCTTTAAGGAATTTTTCTGTGCTTTTGTCCTTTCCATTTGGAGAAAATAAAAGACGGTGGCGACTCTTGCTTCCGCGACATTTCGCGAACCAGCGTTAAACAGTCAGTTCCAGATCCACCGATCACAGAACTGGCGACTCTGCTGGGGACTTAAACTTAAAGTGAGGTGTACCTTAGGACTAAGATCACTGTGTTTTCAATTGCTTTCTTTGCTTGCTTTAAATTGTAGGACCGTCTTGGGAGTTCTATAGATCCTAACCCGGATCTGGGGGATACCTTCTTAGAAAGTAGCAACAAGGCTGTGAGGGAACTGTGCGGGGTATACCGACATGGTTGAAACAGTCTGCTACGTTGATGTGGCACTTTGGTGTGTACCGGTAACCCTTGAGTTCAGTCAAGGAGAGTACGGGGCCTCCGCGTGGTGTCGTGAAGCATCAACAGACCTTAGGAACCTTAATTGAACTATCTTGGCCTCTTTAGGGTAGTGAGATAACTGACTTTGGTGCAGTCCGAGGTTGGTTGATACTCGATACTACACCCAATTGAGGGTTGCTTTCTTGGAATATTTCGGTCGCCAGTTCAGTGGCTAAATCGAAACGATGAACAATGAAAGCAATCCAGTGATTTTGGGACCCTTAGAACCCGGTTACTTCTGATAGGACAGGTTGAGCCCACCAACTTCAAGAGGGTAATACCCAGACCTCATGCTGGCCTAAACTCTAAGGGAACTTTTGTGTGACTTGTGTGCCTTTGTACTTGCCTACTTGCATGCTTGTTATCTGACGCTTGAGTTTCTCGCAGGTTTTGTTTATAGTCCTTAATTAGGACTCATAACAGGGTTTACCAGGTTTTCTCGCAGGTTTTGTTTATAGTCCTTAATTAGGACTCATAACAGGGTTTACCAAGTTTTCTTGCAGGTTTTGTTTATAGTCCTTAATTGGGACTCATAACAGGGATACTGAGTTTCTTGCAGGTTTTGGTTTGCAGTCCTTAATAGGGACTCGTAACAGAGTTACCTACACTACCCCATGCATCATGGCATCATACCATTGCATACATCCTAACCCATTTCAAGGATCTCAAGGGCTTGTGATGCGGGTCATGGTGAATCAACCATCCCAGCAAGGGGCAAAGAGGATTTATTTTCCTCTAGCCAAGGTTGTCAGAGGCTATGACCCACTTGATATGGTGAGCTTTGACTCTTGAAGAAGGTTCCCCTAACCAAGGTTGTTTGGAAATCAAAACCAGACATGATGACTAAAGTCAGGGGCTATGACCCACTTGATATGGTGAGCCTTTGACCCTTGGAAGAAAGACTCTCAACAAATATGAAGTTTCTTTCAATCAAGCTACCGGATCCAAATGCTAACCAATTTTCTTGTTTACCCCGCGAGGTCCTTGAAAACATTGCATGCATATCATACATATCATTGCATAACAGGTACCCCTTTGACATGTCACTTACCATCTCCGCTGTTTATTTCAGCAATGGCTTCCCGACAAGATAACCAGGACCTTCTTGCTCAAGAGGCTCAGTTCAAGGAGATCTTTCTAAGCCTATCCAAGGGGCAGGAAGAGTTGAGGACACTCCTCATGGGGAATCTGATCAGAAAGAGTCCTGAAGATGACAAGGACGAACAGCTGAAACGTCTACAAGCTGAGGTAGACACATTGAAAACCCAGATGCTGGGGCAAAGGGCCCTCATTCAAGGTTTAGCTCAGGAGAAAGGAGAGCTGAGAGCCATGATCGGCCAACTTCCTCAAGGCATGAAGCAACCAGCCCAAATCAGGGGCCAGGTTGTAGAACAGCTTCCGAAAAGGCAAAGGTCGGGTCCAATGAATAGACCTCTCCGAGTTGCTACTACTTCTCAGGTCCAACAACGACCTCGCCAAGAACAGCGGGTTGATCAGAACAGGTCGGACGAGCCTAAGAGACAATTCACCTACATCAACATGCCATGGTCACGAGCCTTGCAGCACATGTTAAGGATGAACTTGATTGCGGTGATCAACCCTCCTGCAAATCCAAAGACTTCCTCTCCAAATTACAACCCAGAAGCAAGGTGCGCTTACCATCCTGGTAGCCCGGGGCACGATACTGAGGACTGTTGGGCACTGAAGTACAAGATTCAAAATATGATCGATGCTAAAGAGATCGAGTTCGAGCCCGCCGAGACTCCCAATGTGATCATTGCTCCCTTGCCAAAACATGGCTAGGATTGAGAAATTTTTGTTCATTAGAACCTTTCAAGTTGTAATTTTCTTTTGATTGTTCAAACATTCCATTTATATCAAACGTTGTTATTTCATTAATGCATCGCATATGTCTGTTTTGAAACAATATATTCGTATTCACTAAATGCAAATTATTTTCATATTTTTTCTGATGATCAACTCTTAAATAATAATTCTAAGCCTCTTGAGGGAGGATGACGAAAACGATACTACAATCTACAGTATGCTTTTAAACAAACCCCGCTGATGAGGTACAGGCATTTTTTTTGTTTCAACCCCTAAACACTGGAGTTATAAGGATGATAATCCCTCGTCAACCCATCAGAGCCAAAGAAGTAGGAGTTTGTATTTTCGAAAATCAAAACCCTTAATCATAACCTGGGGCAGGGTAGTTCTCTCAGTCGATCCAAGTGCACAATGAATGTCACTAAATGAGTTTTTCAAAAACAAAAGACAGTGATGGTTCAGAACAATCATAAGGACAGGCAGTCATTATAAAAAAAAAATCATAAATGAAAAGCCCAAAAAGTCAAAACCAATAAAGAAGACTTACCAAACTGGGGCATCCCGCTGACTGTAATCCCAAAAAGGAAACAGTTCAGGCAAAAAAAAGAAAGGGATAACAAAAATCAAGCAAGAGGTCTCACAACCAAAGCAAAAATGACTGCCCATCCAAAAGAAATCATCAACATCTGAACCATCATTGGAACATCAGAACAAAGACTCAAACAAGGTCTAACGCACGATCAACTGAGGTTAGGTTTGGAGAATATAATGAAGAGCGGGTGGGTACAAATAATTTGAGCCTTTATCCTTTGTTTCTTAAACCGTGAACCAGGCCACGATATAACCCTTAAAAGTCCTAGCTGAAGCATGGGTTAGTTCGAAAGCATATTGTTACGAAGGTATCCTGACTCCTGAAGGTTTGCTGTAAAATATTGAGTTGACATCGCACTGTATTACAAAAAATGCATTTTCAAAATTCAAGACAGACATAGACTTTTGCATTCTTAAAATAACCTTGTTTGCATATGACTATTTGTTTGAACAGCAGGGAAATTCGCACGATGAACACCTTGTGAACAGAAGTACCTCCAATCAAGGGGCACAGTAGGAGCATTGCCCATTACCTGGGGCATGGCAAAATACTTCCAACAGGGGCAACTCCCTACATTCTGAGAGCGTGGACATAGTCGAAAAAATACTACGCAAAACCAAAGACCCGCTAGGCTGACATGCCTAGGCAAAAGTTAGGGCTTCCCGGCGAACCAAAAGGGTTCGGGCAAAATGAAGGGATGAAATGAAAAAATCTGTACACCCGGCAAGTCGAAAACCTGAAAAGGCGGCTTGGGCAAAAATGGGTATCCCGGTGGACTGAAAACCCGAAAGGGCGGTCCAGGCAAAAGTTAGGGATCAAAGCGTACGACTATGTTCCGGTATCTCATCACTTGTCTACCCGAAGATTTGTCAATCACCCACACAGGTATCCTCTTCCCTCACCTCCGAAACAGGGGCAATAATGAGTTATTCAGGCGTTCCAATTGCTCTGTCGACCAAAGTACAAAGGAAAGATCAACATAAGGACGATTTACAAATTCCAGATCGTGGGTTAACATCCGAGACCAAACAGGATAATCATCCACTTAATCAAAATCATGCGACCCTACACCGGTTCCTTCTCAAATTGCAGACGAAGTCTTACACAGACCCATCCTCCACGAGTAACCTTACCCCGGTTCATCCAGAAGTTTTTACACGAACTTATCCTGCGGCAACCTAACCCCGGTTCCTCCCAGAAATCTTACATGGATTTATCCCGAAGTAACCTAACCCCGGTTCCTCCAGAAGTCTTACATGGACCTATCTCAAGATGACCTAACCCCGGTTCATCAAGAAGTTTTTACACGAACTTATCCAAGTAACCTGACCCCGGTTCCTCCAAGAGTCTCACATGGACCTATCTCAAGATGACCTAACCCCAGTTCATCACGAAGTTTTTACACGAACTTATCCAAGTAACCTAACCCCGGTTCCTCCAGAAGTCTCACATGGATCTATCTCAAGATGACCTAACCCCGGTTCATCACGAAGTTTTTACACGAACTTATCCAGGTAACCTAACCCCGGTTCCTCCAGAAGTCTTACATGGATCTATTTCAAGATGACCTAACCCCGGTTCATCAAAAAGTTTTTACACAAATTCATCCAAATAACCTTACCCCGGTTCCTCCAGAAGTTTTTACACAAATTCATCCAAATAACCTTACCCCGGTTCCTCCAGAAGTTTTACATAAACTTATCCAAGTAACCTTACCCCGGTTCCTCCAGAAGTTTTTACACAAACTTATCCAAGTAACCTTACCCCGGTTCCTCCAGAAGTTTTACATAAACTTATCCATAACCTAACCCCGGTTCCTCCAGAAGTCTTACATGGATTTAGCTCAAGATAACCTCACCCCGGTTCATCAAGAAATTTTACATGAACTTACCTCACCAAGCAACCCTACACCGGTTCCTTCTCTTCAAAATGCAGTTTTACATGGACTCGTCACCCAGAAACCCTACACAGGTTCCCCCTTTCCAAAAATGAAGTTTTTACACGAACTCATCATCAAAGTAACCCTACACAGGTTCCTTCTCCATTCCAGATGCGGTTTTACACGAGCTCATCAGCCGGCGACCCTACATAGGTTCCCTCTTTCAACTTACAAAATTACAGTTCAAAACTCCCCGGAAGAGTCCAATCCAGTTTCCCCAGGAAAGTTGGAATTCGTATCCCCAAGCAGTAAGCTTATACCCAGTAGATTCTGGAAGCTTATCCCTCGCATAGCACGAACGCGTCATCCGGCTAGATTTAAAGAGTTATTTCCTTAACAGGATATAATTGGGTTATCCTCAGCCAAAAGCCATGAAAAGAGCGTCGTCGACAAAGTCTTCTTACCCCAGCGAAGTCCGTCAACACTTCATACAACAACGGTATCCTCAGCAAGTCATTCTCAATAATTCAAGCAAAGCATCTCTATCCCCACAGAGTATTGCTTCCCAGCATGGTCGCTAGAGTATCTTTTCCCCCCGCAGAATCCTCCATTTGCCAAGTTTATTCCGCAACGGAGTCATCTTCTCCTACCGGTATTCTTGCAGCTATCATCCCCAGCGGAAGTAAAAGCTTATTCTCCAACATCAGCCCAGGATACAACTTCCCGGCACCCGTCAAGGATTCACTTTCCTAGACGAAAACATACATAAAACTTCACATACATCATCATAGCATGCATAACGCACTGCATCATACAAGTCTCCTTTATATTGAGAACATCATTGCTTGATCCATATCATGCATTGCATATGACTGACTTTTACCTTTCAGGAAAAATGCAGTTTAAAGTCTCAATCACATTTCAAGACCTAGACCGGTTCAGTTAAATCGACCCTAAGATTTTCCTGATGCTTATCCAGTCAAAGGCCTCCTCTGGTTCAGTCAGATCGACCCTAAGATCTCCCTGATTCTTATCCCAGTAGAAGACACCCAAGATTTTTCTCAACGAGCGTTGTTGAAGTTAAAATCGCCCAAGGTTCTCTTACCATCCATGCTAAGGCAGTAACCATCCCTGGTTCATTCATCAGCGTTTGAAGCTCCAGACTCAGCTCCTGTAACCAGTCAGGACACATCTATACCAAGCATCTAAAATCAGCTCCTGCAACGTGTCAGGTACTCATTTTCTCTTTTGCAGGTATGCAGGTTCTCGCTAAGGAATCTCCCCCGCGATCAACATCCAGATGGCATCTATAAGCCCATCACCCTATCCAGCAACCTCCAAATGGCATTTATAAGCCCATTCCACCATCACTGCCACTATGTGAGCGCAAATTTCTGGGCACTCTAGTGTCCAATCATCTTTTACCATCGGATTACGAAAGGCACGTCAGCCAATCTGCATCCTCAGGTCTAAGAAGATTGAACAGGGGCAACTGTTGTACCCCAAAATTTGCCCTCCCATATTCTCCAAGAAATTGCCAAGTCAGGTAACAAAATTCCCCAAGGGTTGTGCAGTGCAACTGTCTCCTATACAGTCAAAACTAGGGTTTGAGTCCTGATCAAGAAAATGAAGTTTTCAAATGCCCAATCAAGTCTCATATGCCTACAAATGTGGTCAAGTATCCTCATACCAAGTTTCAAGGCATTCAGCTCAAAATTGCACAGTCAAAACCCTAGATTGCACTACAGTCAACTGTAGGGGCAAAATGGTCATTTGACAGTCAAAAGTTCAATTTTTTGGTCAACATACCATTTTGAAGCCACAAACATCATTTGATCAATGCTTGATCATGATTCTCAAAATTTGGCTCAGAAATCATCAAAGATGCAAAAGTTGCTATATTTGGACAGCTGAAAAAGTCAACTGAAATTGACCAAGGCATAACTTTCACATGGATTATCAGAAAAATTCCATCCAAAGCTCATTTTTAAGAGAAAGACATTTCCTACAACTCATCTTCATACTCCAAGTCCAAGAAATGCTCTCACAAAAAGTTACCAATTTCAACATTATAGGTCATTTTCAAAAGTCAACAAAAAGGGACTTTAAGTCAAAGGCCATAACTTGAGATTGGTAAATCAAAATGACATGGGACCAAAGGCATTGGTTAGAGGACTCAAAGCCCTTTCCAAAATGTCCAAGAACATGTGAAAAGCTTAAAAATTGAGCAAGTTATGCCTTGTGGAATTTGGGAAATTTTTGGGAATTTTGAAAAGTCAACATTGATGCAAATGGTCTAAAATTGCCAATGGGCCTACTTTTCTTCCATGATTCATCATTCCAAGCCTATGCACGACCATTGGGCCCAAAGGGAAGTATTTTCTCATTTTTTATTTATTTATTTGAATTTATATTAATATTAATTCATTTAAATTATTTAAATATATAGAAAATATCTAACTTGACCTAATGAATCTTTTTGTACACATTTTAGGCTCAATAATTCGTGCCTAAGCCAATTTGGAAAGATTTGGAGCATTGGGATATGATTTGCACAAAATACACATGAAAAGATATGGAAGATCCTTAAGGAAAATCAAATATTGGAATCCTTGAATGCAAGAGATTTTGGCCAGTTTTGTTGACCTAAATTATTCACTACATATGCTTGAATCAAAACCTAATGGCAAAGGACTCCCAGCTGCGCTCAGAAGCCCTACACAAACTTGAAAAATTGCTTAGAAACTCAAATTCTGAAATCAACCTTAGAGGTCGATTCAAGCCTTGATTTCCATCCCAATAGCTTCCTTAGGCATTCCTGAACAGATTCCAATCGATATCAACCACCAAAACGCCTTGAATCGGTATCATGAACTCAGACTGTATCTCAAAATTTTTGAAATCGTGCATCATAATTTAAGCATCCTTTGCACTTTTTATTTGTTGATTCTTGTTCCTTATGAAGTTCTAAAGCTGACCATGGTATTTAATTGAATAATCATGCATCGTATGCGATTTTGCCATAATCAATTTCTAGGGTTGCAGGTTTCTTAAATTAGGGGTTCTCAGACCAAGAACAATTAGCCCATGAAAGTCACACCATTACGTTCAGCTCATCAAGACGAAGAGAAGGCACTAGTCGCGATCAATTTATGATCACCATGGCGCTATTCGCTATTTCTTCTAAACCTGCCTAAAACCACGCATCCAAAACCGTGGCTGAAGGGTCTTGTTTTCAGAAAAATAAAAAGAGAACGAAGACGATGATGCGTTGGCAAGCAGTGGTTGGGTGTTTCAAATTTGCGCGCGTTCCAAATGACTAACCCACGTTTTCTCTTATTATATTCATTGTTTATTTATATATCAAATAAGTCAATTGGCACAGGTGGTTGATGCAAGCGTTAGCAATCCCCTTGACCTGGGTTCGAACCCCAGGTCTTTCACATGCTCCATATTATTTTTCATCAATTAATCTCATGCAGCACACCCTTGTGGATCACCATACGTTCACAATCTCAAGCCACACACGCGTCCAGTTCCATCAATCAAAAGGCCAAGGTTCAAGGAACACGCTATGCTCTAGTCAATGCATCATACAGGATTCAAAAAGTCCAACGAGGCCAATGCTTAATGGGCCAATGTTCTTGGGTCAACACCTCCTGAATTGGGACTGAAACCCCCTGGTTTGCCTTTACTATTTAATTTTTCTTATTTATTTTTTATTCTTGTTTTAATTGTTATTTTTATTTTAATTACTGTTTATTTAATTAATCATTTTTTTAACAAAATACAAAAACATCATAAATTCAGAAAAAAGATAAAAAGTTAATAATTATTTTATTTTAATTATTTAAGTTAATATGTAATTATTTAGTATAATTAGGGTTTTGCAAGTTTAATTCTTTTCATAATAAAAAACCAAAATATAGAATTAGGTTAATTAATAATTTTTATACCTTTTAATTTTCCCTTTTTTATCACAATATTATTTATTTATTTATTTTATTTTTATAATTAAATGTACATAAATAAAAATTAGGGTTTAATTTAGGTTAATATAATATTCTCACAATAAATTTAAAAACATTAGAACTAGGGTTTAGCATTTTATTTTTAATTTCAATAAATTCTTTTTCTTTTAAATCTTAAAAAAACATAAAATACCAAAAACATTTAATTCTAATTAATTAATTCCTCATTAATCTTAATTGTTTTTAAAAAGGGTCCAACGCCCTCGCTTGCGATTTTTTATTCAATTCGTGCATTTTATTTATTTCTTGTAAATATTAATGTAATTCTCCCAAAGCCTTGTAAACTCGGACATTTTATTTCTCGCACTTTATTTACTTTCTGTCAAATCGGGTCCTGGATTTTAATTTGGCGATGTGGACCCGCGCCTTTGTAATAGTTTAGAACTTTTAATTTCCGCATCTTTTTAACTGTTAATAAATGCATGCAAGAATGAATGATAAAATAAAAACAAACGCATAGATCACCTTGACATGAATAAGACAAAATAACTGAACATGACACACAAATCACACACCACCCCTAGGGTACGCCTCACTGTTGCCTTGCCTCGAAAGGTGATCGTCGAGTAGAGAATGTCTTAGTAAGTCCTCATGATCCGGGAACCTGGCATGAGGGTAGCTTCTAAGGTATCTTCCCATTGCTCTGGTGATCACCATGTCCCGAACTTCGAATTGACCCGAACACCTCCAACGGTGGTGCTACCTACCTCTCAATGGTGGGATGGCACTACTTTTAAGGACATCTACACAGACGAATTCCTTAGGGTAGGTAGGTTCTCAAGGATACTTGCTCTCTTCAAAACAAACAAAAAACCTTTTCACACTGACACATTTTCAAAAGCTTTCAAAGCAAATTTTTCAAACACTCTGACGTACGAGTCGAACTGAAATTTTTCAAAAGAAACTTTTTTAACCCACATTGAAAAGCAAACAAACAATTTTGAAAACACATTGAGCAAGTATCTAAGAGCCCGTGGATAACCATGGATAGAAAGGGTGCTAACACCTTCCCTTTCTATAACCTACCTCCCGAACCGAGAGCAATCTCTTTAAGGAATTTTTCTGTGCTTTTGTCCTTTCCATTTGGAGAAAATAAAAGACGGTGGCGACTCTTGCTTCCGCGACATTTCGCGAACCAGCGTTAAACAGTCAGTTCCAGATCCACCGATCACACCCATATTCTCCATATTTTTTTCTATAATGTATTCAGGTACATTGGCCTTCTGAACGTCTACCATGCACCCAATGCCTTGGCTTGCCAAATGTCCCAGGAGATGAATCCAAAGGCCTTGATGAGAGTTCCAGGGTACACACCAGTCAACTGATCCATACACAATCAGAAAAGTCAACGTGGCCAGCCTCCTAATGGGCCCAAATTGCTTACCATTGACCTCCAAATTGGGTCAACCACCCCCCATGTTTGCATTTTTTTTCTCTTTTTATTCTTTTCTTTTATTTAGTTTAATTATGTTAATTGTTTTATTTAAATCCATAAAAATTAATTTTCATAAAATACAAAAAAATCAGAAATCATAAAAAATAAAAATATGCTTTATTTAATATTATTTTGTAAATAAATTTCATAATCAATTTAGTTTTAATTTTAGGTTTTAACTTTAATGCTTTTTTTCTTAAATAATTAAAACACATAAAAATTAGGTTTTGTAGCATTTTACTTTTTTTCCAATAATTAAATTACCTCATCATCATTATTATTAATTCTTAATTAATTTGTAAATAAACTTGTCATTAAATAATTAGGTTAAATTAGGTCAAGCTTAAACATTTTTCTTTAATAAATTAAAAACAATTAGAATTAGGGTTTTATTTAATTTTTAATTTTAATCCATTTTCTTTATTTTCATTAAATACCAAAAAACCAAAAAAAATAACTTCTTTTTCTTTAATCGTTAATTCACTTCTAATTTCATATTTAATTCCTTTAAAGGGTCCAACGCCCTCGCACCTTTGAATATATTTCCTTTTCGCGCATTTATTTTTATTTCTTTTATGAATGTAATGTATTTGCCCCCAAAGCTTTGTAATAGATAATTAGGATATTTAATTTACGCACTTTTATTCAAATCGGGTCTTGGTTTAATTTGGCGATGTAGACCCGCGCCTTGTAATAGCGTAGGACTTTTAATTCCCGCACCCTTAACTGCTAATAATTTGCATGAAAGAATGAATGGCCAAAATTAAAATCAAAGTGTAGAACACTCAATGCATGATCAAGACAAATAAATAACTGAAAATGACACAT
This sequence comes from Vicia faba, assembly GCA_948472305.1. Taxonomy (NCBI): domain Eukaryota; kingdom Viridiplantae; phylum Streptophyta; class Magnoliopsida; order Fabales; family Fabaceae; genus Vicia; species Vicia faba. The sequence goes on along the minus strand of OX451739.1, from coordinate 458,494,135 downwards.
AATTCACACACCACTCCTAGGGCACGCCTCACTGTTGTCTTGCCCCTCGAAACGTGGTCGTCGAGTAGAGGATGTTTTAGTAAGTCCTCATGTCCATGAACATGGCATGGGGGTAGCTTCTAAGGTGTCTTCCTATTGCTCTGGTGACCACACTGTCCCTAAACTCGAATTGACCCGAACACCTCCAATGGTGGTGCTACCTCCCTCTCAATGGTGGGATGGCACTACCTTAAGGACATTTACACAGACTAATTCCTTAGGGTAGGTAGATGACTCGTAGATACTTGCTCTAATTCAAAACAAATCAAAAAACTTCTTTTCACACCGACACTTTTCAAAAAGCTTTCAAAAACAACTTTTCAAACACTCTTGAGGACTGATACAAGAGTCGAACTGAAATTTTAAACGAAACTTTTTTCAAACCCACTCATCTTGAAAAGCAAACAAATATTTTGAAAACACAAATGAGCAAGCATCTAAGAGCCCGTGGATAACCATTGATAGAAAGGGTGCTAAAACCTTCCCTTTCTATAAATCTACCTCCCGAACCGAGAACTAATCTCAATAAGGAATTTTTCTGTGCTTTTGTCCTTTCCATATTGGAGAAAATAAAAGACGGTGGCGACTCTTGCTTCCGCGACATTTCGCGAACCAGCGTTAAACAGTCAGTTCCAGATCCACCGATCACAGATGTCAAGAGTGCATTCTTGAATGGATACATCAATGAAGAAGTCTATGTCAAATAACCTTATTATTTTGAAGACTTCAAGAATCCTTCACATGTCTTCAAGTTTAAAAAGGAACTTTATGTCTTAAAGCAAGCACCAAGGGCATGGTACGATCGACTGAGCAATTTCTTATGTAAAAAAGGTTTTGAAAAATGAAAAGTGGATAAGGATCTATTCATTAAAAAGATCAAGAATCACATATTACTTATTCAAGTCTACATCGACGATATCATCTTTGGATTAACAAACAAAGAAATGTATGAAGAATTTTCATTGATGATACAAGGAATATTCGAGAAGTCTATAATGGGAAATATGGACTATTTCCTTAGACTTTAAATTAAGCAACTAAAAGATGGCATCTTCATCAACCAATCCAAGTATTGCAAAGAATTATTGAAAAAGCTTGATATGGATAATTGTAAAGTAATGAATACTCCAATGGGCTCTGGTACTTATGTTGATCAAGATGAATCCAGTGTTTCTATTGATATTACAAAATATCGAGGTATGATTGGTTCATTATTATATTTGACGACAAGTCGTCCTGACATTATGTTTAGTGTATGTCTTTGTGCTTGCTTTCAAGAAAATCCAAAGGAATCTCATCTCATGGCAATCAAGAAAATCATGAAGTATCTCCAAGGTGAAGAATCATCTGATAAGTTGGCCATTAAGGCTATATTGGCCCGTTCATCTTCTGATTCTATTTCAGCTTCAGAAGATTTTGAGTCATCCCACGTTGCCATAAGACTTTTCTTCTTTTCTTTGGAGAACTTCTTCTTAGGCTTTTCTTTCTGAAGATTTGGGCAGTCAATTTTGTAGTGACCTGACTCTTTGCATTCGTAACATACAACATTTTTATTGCTAGATTTTCTATATCCAAAAGATGATTCAGAGTGATTTCTTGTTCTTCTGGGGTTTCTAAAGTTCCTCTATCTGTGCTTCCATAGTTGATTGACTCTTCTGACGAGGATCCACCAGAGTTTTCTTCCTTTGCCTGAAAAATTTTAGGTTCATATTTATTATTAGATTTAAGAGCGAGAGACTTACCTTGCTTTCGGGGCTCATCTTCTTCTAGTTCTATCTCATGACTTTTTAAAGAGCTGATAAGTTCTTCAAGAGATATATTGTCCAGATCTTTGGAAAGCTTTAAGGTTGTGACCATGGGTCTCCATTTCTTAGGTAAGCTTATGATGATTTTCTTTACATGATCTACTGTGAAGTACCCATTGTCCAGAACTTTCAATCCAAGAACTAAAGTTTGAAACCTTGAGAACATTGTCTCGGTAGTTTCTTCTTCTTCCATTTTGAAAGCTTCGTACTTCTGGATGAGTGAAAGAGATTTGGTCTCTTTGACTTGTGTGTCACCTTCATACGTCATTCTCAGAGAGTCAAACATGTTTTTAGGAGAATCTTTGTTTGTGATCTTCTCATACTCAGTATATGAAATAGCGCTCAACAATATTGTTTTAGCTTTGTGATGGTTTCTGAATTATTTCTTTTGTTGATATGTCATTCTCTTATTGTCGATCTTATGACCGCTTTCGTCAACCGGATGAATGTATCCATCAGTCACCATATCCTAGAGATCAGTGTCATGAGCTAGAAAGAAACTTTTGATTCTGTCTTTTCAGTAGTCGAAGTTCTCACCATCAAAAAATGGAGGTTTTTCACTGATTCTGTCTTTATCATCATGATTATCATTACTGATGATCTGACTTGGTCCCACCATAGTGTTTTTCTTGCTAGGATCTTTTTCAGACACAGTTAAGTGTTTGCACCCAAAACCAGGTGCTCTGATGCAAATTGAAGAATGGAAAAACACAAGAAAGGGGGTTTGAATTTGGGTTTTTAAAAATAAAATAGTAGACACGTTGGTTATCCTGGTTCGTTTGAACTCAAACTACTCCAGTTCACCCGCCAAGGTGATTTCGCCTCTCTCAAACTAGGTCTTAATCCACTAATCAAAACTTGATTACACAGATACAATGACTACTATCAATCTCTTCTTAAGTTTAAACCACGATTCGGTTTTCTCAAGGTATTACAAGATAAATCAATTAAATGTGTGTACAAAAATGTTTTCTAAACAAAAATATATCACAACAGTGATGTATACACAATTGTAAAGCACAAGATAGAACTGAATAAGAATATTTCTCTTTTGGTGCGCAATAGAGTTATGTTGTATTTGTTCTTCAAGTTTTATTTATATAGGAGATGCATGAGAGACATGAGAAGATGCTTTTGGAAGGTTGATAAAGTTTAGTTAATGTACTTTCCAAAAATATAGATCTTGTCTTGGTTCAGCCATTACTTTTTGATTTTTAATGAATGAGTTGTAACGCATCAGAACATTGCTTTCTTGGGATCATATCAGAAGATGAATATTACCTTTGAGACTTCTTTTGTTCTTCCAGAACTTTACTTTATCAGAATATCAGAGTTTGGCTCACAACGTTGGTGCAATCAGAAGTTGTAACATTAGAACTTCTTCATTTAAGCGTATTACACTGATTTGCTTCTAAGTATGATGTGTCACAACAGAGCTTCAAAAACGTAACTCTCTTATCTTATATGCTTCTTACATCATAATTTCCCTGCATCATCCTACTTTCCAACTCTCAAGTCATGCTTTCTCCAGCAGCTCCTAGCCAAACTACTTTCACCAAAGTGATCTCCTTTCCTCTCAGAGTCTTCATTTCATGATCTGCGATTCATGCATGCATCGTCTCAATAGTAAGATTATCCCGCACTTGTACATCATCCATATGAATCACATGAGATGGATCTGAAATGTACTTCTGGAGTTGTGACACATGAAGTACATCATGAAAATTAGAAAGATTAGGTGGTAAAGACACTTTATAAGCAACATTCCCAACTCTTTCTAAAATCTGATATGGACCAATAAAACGAGAAGTGAGCTTCTTAGACTTCAATGCTCGCCCAACACGAGTTACAGGTGTAACTCTCAGAAACACATGGTCACCAGCTTGAAATTCCAAATCCTTCCTTCGCTTATCATGATAACCCTTTTGTATACTTTGGGAAGCTTTCATCTTTTCCCGATTCAACTTCACCTTCTCAGTAGTCTCATGAACAAGTTCAGGTCTGAGTACTACACTTTCTCCAGATTCATGCCAACATAAAGGAGTTTTACACCTCCGACCATACAACGCTTCAAAAGGTGCCATCCCAATACTAGAATGGTAACCGTTATTATAAGTGAACTCTATCAACGGAAGATAAGTATCCCACGAACCTCCCTACTCAAGAACATATGCTCTTAACAGATCTTCCAACGATTGAATAGTCCTTTCTGTCTGACCATCCGTCTGAGGATGATACGCCGAACTCAACCTCAACTTAGAACCCAACGCCTCTTGCAAACTCTTCTAAAAATAAGAAGTAAACCTCGGATCTCTATCTGACACAATGCACAAAGGAACACCATGCAGCTTCACAATTACACTAGTGTAAATCTCTGCCAACTTTGATACTCGAAAACTGATGTTAATAGGAATAAAATGAGCCAACTTCATAAGCGTATCAACAATCACCCAAATCGAATTGTGTCCTCTTAAAGTATTAGGTAACCCCGTCACAAAACCCATCGAAATTCTATCCCATTTCCATTCTGAAACATCTAACGGTTGCATCAACCCTGCAGGCTTCTGATGTTCAACTTTCGACTTCTGACAAGTTAAACATGCATACACAAATCGAGCCACATCACTCTTTATCCCAGGCCACCAAAACAAATTCTTCAAATCCCGATACATCTTTGTAGCTCCTGGATGAATAATCAACTTGATTTTATGACTCTATTCAAGGATCACTTTCTTCATCTCCGCATCATCAGGAATACAAATCCTATTACGAAATCTCAACACACCTTGCGCATCTAACTTAAAATCACTATTCTCAGACTGATCGATCCCAACCATCGAATCTACCAGCTTCACATCTAACTTCTGAGCCTCTCTGATACTCTCTAGAAATTCATTATTAATCTTTAACATTCCCAACATAACACTTTACGGTGTCACTTAGCAAACTAAGCTCATATCTCTGAACTATTCAATTAATTCCAACTCTTTAACCATCATTGATGACATATGTAAAGTATTTCGACTCAATGCATCAGCTACCACATTCGCTTTTCTTGGATGATAATTCAAATCGAAATCATAATCCTTTAACAACTTCAACCATCTTTGTTGTCTCATATTCAATTACTTCTGATCAAATATATACTTTAAGCTCTTATGGTCACTAAACACTTCAAATCTAGAACCATAAAGATAATGCCTCCAAATTTTCAACACAAAAACAACTGCAGCAAGCTCTAAATCATGTGTAGGGTAGTTCTTCTCATGAGTCCTCAACTGCCTTGATGCATAAGCAACTTCCTTATCATTATGCATAAGCACACCTCCTAAATCCATCTTAGAAGCATCACAATATACTATAAAAGGTTCTCCTGGATTATGCACTGTTAAAATCAGAGCCGACGTCAATCTCTTCTTTAATTCCGTAAAACTTTCTTCAGAATGGAAATCCCATACAAAAGTTCTACCTTTACAAGTCAACTTAGTCAACAGAAGTGCCAACTTAGAAAAAACTTCGATAAACCTCCTATAATAACTAGCTAATCCCAAAAAGCTTCTGATCTCGGTAGCCGACTTCGGAGTTTCCCATTGCAACACAGCATCTACTTTTGATGGGTCTATAACAATGCCACTACCTGAGATCACATGACCAAGAAAACTAACCTCCCTTAACCAAAATTCACACTTAGATAGCTTTGCATACAACTTCTTCTCTTTCAAGACTTGTAATACCATTCTTAAGTGTTATGCAGGCTCTTCTTCTGACTTAGAGTAAATCAAAATGTCATCAATGAACACCACTACGGATTGATCCAAATAAGTATGAAAGATGTGATTCATGTATTCCATGAATACTCATGGCACGTTGGTAACACCGAAAGGCATCACCGAATACTCATAATGTCCATAACGCATTCTGAAAGCCGTCTTCTGGATATCTTCATCCTTCACTTTAATTTGATGATATCCCAACCTCAAATTAATCTTACTAAACGCGTGAGCATCCACCAATTGATCCATCAAGTCATCTATTCTTGGAAGTGGATACTTGTTCTTAATCTTCACTTTATTCAACTGCCTATAATCAACACAAAGCCTCATACTTCCATCTTTCTTCTTTACTATCAACACTGGAGCTCCCCACGGTGATACACTTGGTCTCACAAACTTCTTTTCAAGTAACTATTTCAATTGCTTATTTAATTATGACAATTCATATGCAGAAATCTTGTATGGTGCCATAGAAACAGGTCTGGTACCAGGTACAAGATCAATAGCAAATTCAACTTCTCTCTCTGGCAGTACATTAGGAATTTCATCAGGGAAAACTTCAGGAAATTCACACACCACCTACAATTCCTCAATTATAGCTTGATTCTCGACAGATAGCGACGCCATTAACAAAAACATTTGCGCTTATTCTTGCATCAACTTCCTCATTGTCTAGCAGACAACGAACTATCTTCTTCTTCTTCTTCAAGAGTAGAAAACCTCACAGACTTGTCGTAACAGTTAATATGAACATAGTTATGCTCTAACCAATTCATACCCAGAATCACATCCAACCCTCTTAACAGCAAACAAACCAAATCAACAGCAAAGTCTCTGTCAAAGATCGACAAGGGACACTTTAAACACACAAAAGAAGTAGTCACCGACTCCTTGGTTGGAGTGTCGACGACCATATCTCCATTCATAGAAGATAACATAAGACCCAATCTTTCAACACAATCAACAATAATAAAACAATGAGTAGCACTAGTATCAATAATAGTAATTAAAGGAGTACTATTAATGAAACATGTACCTCTGACGAGTCTGTCCTCAGTAGCTTCCTGATCCTCAACCAAAGCAAACACTTTACCACTGGTTTGCGCCTTATTTGGTTTCTGAAACTGGCTACCAATGTGTCCTTCTTCACCATAATTGAAACAAATCACCTCATTACGCTTGCACTCAGATACAACATGTCTAGTCTTACCACAACGGAAACACCTCTTTACTTCAACAGTACACACATTACTCTTATGTCCAGGTTTTCCATATTTGAAACAAACCACATCAGCAGGAGCATCTCCCCCACTAGTCCTCTGACTCTGAGCAGCTTTCTGTTTACCTTTACCAACTGGGGCATCATAAGGCTTACCATGATTATGTTGGTGCTTACCCCTCTTCTCACTGATAATCTTGTAATGAGCATTATTATCCTCTTCATAAATCCTGCAACTACCAATCAAATCAGCAAAGACACGGATCTTCTGGTATTTAACTTCCTTCTCCATCTCTGGGCGCAACCCATTCTCAAACTTGATACACTTTAAAAACTCAGCATTTGCCCCACTATAGTGCGGATAAAACTTAGCCAACTAAGCAAACTTTACAGCATACTCTACAACCGACATACTCCCTTGCTTTAGCTCAAGGAATTCAATTTCCTTCTTACCACGAACGTCTTCAAGAAAATACTTCCTCAGGAATTCTCTACGAAACACAGCCCAAGTAACATTTTCACCTGCAACTTCCAACCTCTGACACGTCTCTAGCCACCAGTCAACAGCCTCGACTGCTAGCATATGAGTACCATATCGAACCTTCTGCACTGGAGTGAAGTCCATCACACGGAATATTCTCTCAATCTCTTTCAACCAATCTAACACTCCGTCAGGATCATACTTTCCCTTGAACGTAGGCGGATTCTCCCTCTGGAAAGTTGCCAAACTACGAGATCTAGCATTCTCGTCAGTGTTCGGCTGATTCTCCATAGCATGCACCGTTGCTTCTAAAGCAGCAGCAAGTGCAGCATCATTCCTTCCAGCCATCTCAAATTATCACTACAACATAAACAATGCTTAGAACTCAAATTAACAATACTCGATTGTTAAACAACCTACGACTCAGCAACTTGGTCGGACAAACCGACTTTGCTCTGATACCAACTTTGTAACACCCCAATTCTACCCGGCAATATAAATGTAAATCGGAGTTATAAAAATTATGCAACGGAATCAAGACACAACAAATTCAACTTAAAAACCATTGCATTTAACATGGATACATAACACTTTAAAACTTCTGATGAACCAACACCAAAATAAATTAATCTTTTAAATCAACAACTTGAACAACTACGCATCGGAATCATAATAACATCTTTATCCAACATGAAAGAAACTTCTGAATAACAAGTACTTAACAACAATCAACTTAAAGTTCAACAACTGAAATAACAAATACTAAAGCAATAAGCGTTCATCCCCCCGAGTGTTACGTATCAAAGCAATGACACTAACTCGAACTACTGAAGGTCAACCGCCTTCACTCTGGATTACCTGCACGTTACCAACATAAGGGTAACATTCAAACAGAATGGGTGAGATATCGAACTCTATAATAGAACGTATGATAAATATTACACTAGAATCAATTCATGCAAAAACCACCACTTCACAACTTATAAACAACAACAATCACAACACGCTATCAACAAAATACAACAATTAATTCATCAACACAACAACTCAATCATACTACTTAGAATGCGACTCAATACTATGCGAATGCATGTGGTACCATTGGAGCAGAACTCCCATCTTAAAAATTTCCAATTAATAGAGGCATCAACAAGGCATAAGCCTTCTTCACAGTTTGCCAATCCAGGCCATCACAGAGTATGCAAATGTATGTGACTCAATGAATGCACTATCATATACTCATAATGATCATCATCCATCGTAAGGTATAAGCCCACATCACCATTATTACCAGTAAATAGAGGTAATTCATCATCATGTAAATTCCCTGCAACTTCGCATTATCAACGAGAATTCACAACAACAATCACAACATCACAACAACTCAACATAAATCAACAATGGCCATAAGCCTATCACATCAGTCAACGATTCAACCATTAACATGATCAAACAACAACTTAATAGTAATTTCACACAACACTGGTAACGACCAAAACACAGCATGTACGGGCAAAAGGGATAGGGAACTACATGCTCCTCGACATGCATAACAACTAGGACAACCTAACAAATAATCCATACTTCCTGACACGCACATAGGAAAATAGGGCAATGACCGACCAATGCTCCTCGACACGTCCTGCAACATAATTTTGCTCGAAAGCCAACGTGTGATACGGTAGGAGAACTGACTTGAGGGTTTTGCGTTTTATCGTAAATGTTGCGGTTAGCAAGAGTCGCCACCGACTTTTCTTTTATCCAAAAGGAAAGGTGAAAAAGCACAGGAAAGACCTTTGAGATTTTTTCTTGAGTTCGGGGGGTAGATTATGAAAAGGGAAGGTATTAGCACCCTTTTCATCCATGGTTTTCCATGGGCTCTTAGTTACTTGCTAGATCAATTGCTTTTGTTTGAAATTGTGCTTTGTGTGGTTTTGAAAGTATTTTGTAAAAGAGGCCATTGTTTAGGCAATCTTTGTAATGATTCTCGTTCGTAAGAATGTATACAAAGATGTTTGTCTTTTTGAAAATGTTTTCAATGTTTGTAAGATGTTTGGAAATGTGTGTGTTTGTTTTGAAAATAGCAAGGATAATTGTTTTGAAATGGAGCAAGTAACTAGAAGTAATCTACCCACTCAAATGTCTTTCTTGTTCATTTTCTTTTCCTTTGACATTGTTGTCTTACCATTGATTTGGTAAGCAACCTTATCTTTGGATGTAAACGGAACGGGCGTGGGTCATCGTATAACCATGATTAGCAATGTTGCAAAGTATCTTAGCATTTTGAGGGACTAAGATCATTTTATAAGGCAACTTTGAATAACATCATCGATGGACTATGATCTTGTATTTGTTTGTTTTGCTAAGATACTTCGCATACGTAATATGGCCATTTTTGTGTAAGGCAACCAAGTGGAGTAACCCTAAGGGTGCTTGTGTGCAAGTTTGTTATTTCCATGCTTGATTTTGTCTTGGATTAGGGCTTTCTATTTGATTGTTTTTATCTTGCCATACAAACCCTAATTACTAACATGTTAAGTAAAAGTGATAAATTGCGTAATTTAAATATTACTATGCTATTACAATATTTTATGGGAGGGGGGTATACAAATTATGAATGGGGATTTGCAATAATATAAACCTAATTAATTTATTACAACCAAATCGAATTTGTACAAATATTTGAATAAATAACATACAATAAATTAAATATGCAAAGATATGTATATGCAAGAAAAAGATTTTGTTTGGTTTTTGTTTTTTATGTGAAAAAGAGTTTTGAACTAAACCTAATAATTTAAGAAAAGGAATTTATTTCTTAGAAATTGATTAACCCTAATTCTAATTTTAAAAGAAAATAAAGTTCTTTAAGTATTATTTTTTATATTTTTGTCTTGAAAATAATAAATAGTATTTATGAAGTATTTTGGTCCTTTTACATGTCAAAATAAATATTTATAAGTGTGAGAAAAAAGAATAAATAATTAACAAAATTCTATTTTATTTTACAAGTTTATTAAGAAAAATAGTTAATATATAATTAGATAAAAATATTTTTTTATGAGAAAATAAAATAAAATAAACAAAATATAATATTTATCATTTTTATGTTTTTATATGATTTTGTAATATTTAAGAAAATATATTTAATGAAGTAAAACAAAATAAAATAAATAAATAAAAATAGTTGGGCCAAGGGTGTCCTGAGTAAACAGGAGGTAGCAAGTTAGAAAAAATCACAAGGCCCAAATGTTGAAACCCATGCTGCAAACAATCAAAAAAATGGATGAAAAATGTGAAAAATGCAAAAAGACAGCGCCAAGGCTCGAACCTATGACCTTAAGCATTTTTTGTGCGCTGCCTTACCACTGGGGTGACTGTACATCCGTTAGTTCAAATGAAACTAAAAATACATAACACAAAACGCTTCCTTGCCATGTACTTCATCTTCTTCCTCTAGCTAGCCGAACCACCTGTATCTCTCTCATTTCTCCATGAAAATGGAAACTTCAAACATGAAAATGATAGTACTCCTTCCCACGATTTCAAACATGTAACTCATGTAAACTAAAAGTTAAAGATCAAAGCTAATTTTACTGGCCCTAATTTCAAACCTAATTTTTACAGGAATTTCAAATCTAAAATTCTCTATACACAATGAATATAAATGAAATCTATGGACATGGTTGGTTTTAGTGCAAGGATATCTATATTTTATTTTCACAAATCGAGACCAAAGGATGCCTGTATGAAGAGATAGAAGTTAGAGTTTTTACCTCTTTCAGCTGAGATCGTGAATGGAGTTTGAGTGAGTTTTGAGAAGGCCTGAGAATCTGTTTAGCTTGCCTGGACCTCCCTGAGTGTGTTCAAATCCTTACTTTGCCTTGAAGGTTCCTGAATCTCCCTACTCAAGTCAACCTGCAAGCTTGAAATGCAAAAATGGCAGATGGAGAAGGAGGAGTTATAGTGAAGGGATGATGGTCTGGAACACTTATATATGGTGTAGGTTAAGTGTTTAGGTGATTATAACTTGAAACGCACGAGTGGTTTTTGAGATTGCTATGCAAGATACAAAAATGCAAGTTATGGCAGGTGATCCGCTATCGCACGCGGATCAAAACGAGTATTTTGTAAAATGCAGTATAACGATAATAGCTCGAGTCGTATCGCAAGGATTCTTGATTTTATTATTAACTAATATAAATCGAATGGGGGGTTGGTTTTAGGATCAATTTATAACACGAAATAAGTTATTAAAATAAGTGATTATAAAAATAAGTCGATCTATTGTTTTCAGGTTCCTGCTAATCATTGGTTTTTACCTTACCAATTCCCTAAGCGGCTTAGACCTCTATTCAATTTTAATACCAATTGACAAGCGCAATAGATATAAAATAGATTGAATTCCCATTCCAAATTAAGCAAACGGATTAATATAATCGTGAATTAAGCAAACACGATATAAAACACGATTTAACGACTAAGCGACGTAAACAACGATTAAAGATTAGGAATACAATCATACGAATTTAATCAAGACATTCTATGAAATAACAAATTAAGCAAATGCAATTTCATAAAATAGAATTGAAAGAGAAACAAAATTGAATTGATAAGTTAAAAACCTCAAAGCATCGGAACACGATTACAGTAGATCAACTCTGGATGATTAGTTCTTCATTCAAGCGTAAAAGCAAAATGTATTTTTTTATGAATAATGAAAAGGTTCAAACAAAATTATTGTAGCGGCTGCTAGGTATAGCAAGGACAAGGATTTGGTTCATAACCCAACTGGGTCAAAAACATAACCCATACCCAAAACAAATGACCCAAAACTTAAATATAAAATGCTGCAACTTCAACGAATTTTATGGTCTTTCTACAGTCCGATTAAGCTCTTGACTTCTGAATGAAAATCATAGCTCTTTCTCTTAGCTTTCCAACAACTGGTAGCACGCCTCATTCCGACTCTCGTAGCTCAAGTTATGAATTTATTCGTGCAGACTGCTAATGCTGAAAATAAAGTGCGAAAATCAAATAAGAGTAGAAATAAACTAAGATAGAAAAATACTATAAAATACAAAATAAGCTAAACAAACCATGGAAATGCATAAGTATAATTATGGAAGAATATGCATCAAAATGCACTGATCAAATTCCCCCATACTTAACTTTTGCACTCCGAGTAAAATAAAATCAAAAGAAACACAACAACATCATCAGCTACTCATTCTAGGCTACAAACTCTTCTTCGTTTAAGATTGCATCAATAGGTACTAATCTTGCACACTAAGGATATCGTAGGAACACTAATCTTGTCTCTTGAATATGCAAACCAATTTGGATCATATTATTATGCCAAAGCCTAACTTACTCATCCTCCTTTTTGCTCTTTTTCATGCAGGCGCAATCATATTAAGCCCGTTATCTCCACACACTCATAGTAAGGCGACCAGTTAGTGACTCTGATCCTTTTTGCACGGGGTTCTGATACTTACGTGGCATAACCATTTGCTTACTCAGTTGTAGTTGCGGGGGATCGGACCATAATCTTCCCTACCAAGTTCAGCACCAGAAACCGCTGAACCAACTAACAATGAGTCTTATTATCAACCTTTTTTGTAGGTTCTACAATCGTTGGGTTAAGTGACCGGGTGAGGGTCACCAAACTTAGAAGGCGCATTCCTTTTTCTTTCCTTTTTTTTCAAATAAAACTTGGATCACTCACTTATTTTCATCGGCTTCCCTGTGTAGAGTGCGTGTGAGATGGTGTTGATTGCTTAAATAAACTACTCAAGAGCTACTAAAAGATGAGAATTCAAGGCTACGTCATAATAAAAATTCAAATTAACTTCCATATGCATGAGACTTACAGTGTTAAGACGATACCGATCTTGTGAACTTTTCCCAAGTCTCCACAACTAACCTCATATTAATCTATAACCCAAAACTTTCAAAAAGATGCATTTTTTTATATTTTTTTTTATAATTGAAAATAGAACAACGAACAAAAGCAAAGAAAACAAAACAAATAAATAATTCTCTCCCCCATACTTAAAACACACATTGTCCTCATTGAAAGAAACAAGCATAAAATAAGAGAGAGGAGAGAGAGGAAAGAACACACCCGAGAAGTCAAGGCGGATAGATGATCGCATAAGTAGCCTTTCCCAACGAGATCTCTTCTATAGTTTCTTCTTTCAAAGTAGGACTCTCATGGAGTAGCTTTGGGTAATGTGCATTGAACTTGAAATTTTATTAGTGCCTTCACCTTTTATTCCAGGATCAAAGAAGAATCTTTGATAAGTAAAAGTGTTGAATGGGCACGTGATCTTCTTTTCCACAACACCAAAGATTGAGGGGTTGCCTCATTATATTTGTTACATCTTCAATTGAGATCCTATGCATACACATGGACGGACTAGTATCATAAATATCATCCAAGATCCATCCAATTCCTTTCTTATGCTTCTTCAATACCTGCAAAAATTTACTTTCTTGATCAAAATAAAGTTTAGAAGAAATTATAACTGGAAGTTTTTCATTCATCTCTAAATAAGCATATTTAAGATTTTCAGGAATTAGTTTCAGCTCTCGGGAAGGTGGTTGTTCGATGGATGATTTGTTTCGGGCAGCCAAAGTGTCGAGAGCTTCATCCACATGAACAACTTCATTTGCAACCTCATCTACAGTAAGAATATCAACTTGCAAGGCGGCCTCAATTTTAGCACAAACAGAATAAATTTTAATATCAGTACAAACATCACAAGAGTAAACATCATCAAAATCAGATAATGATGGAAAATCAGCTGCAAATAAATCAGTACAAGTATCATCAACAGTCTCAGAAAGCAACTCTATTGGAAAAACATAATTCTCTTCCAAGGGTTGTTGGTTAGATCCTTTAGCTTGTTGCATGATATTCATCAAAGAGGTAAGTTGTTCAATTTGTGTTTGCAAAGTCTGGAGAGTAGAATCTATTTGTTGTTCATACTTGAGATTATTTGCAGCCATTTGTTTGACAATGTCCTCTAGCGAAGGTTTAGAAGGTTCTGAGCACACAACCTGGAATTCCTTTATATGCTTATGCAGATCCTCACCTGTAAGACTATTAAGCTCTAGGTCAGTCAACTGCCTCAAAGTTCTTTGTTCAGCCATGTTATCAATAAACACAAAAATACCAACTATGTCTCAAACAGGCAGAAACAAATAGAAAGAAAGAAAGCGATTAAAATAAATTCAAAAAAATTCAAAAATACAAAATTTAATCTAATAGAGCAAAATACGATTTTTGAGTTTTTTTTTGGATTTTTTCGACACTATGAAAACAGTAAAAAATTAATTAAAAATAGAAAAAAGATGAATTTTCGATTTTGAGGGTCAAATTCTTTTAGAATGCTATTCTAAAAGACTAATGTTCATCGATTTTTTGCTGACTTTGTGGAAAAAATTCGGAGCAAATCGAAACAATAACTTCTAAACTTTCCTCACAGGTTGAAAAATTGTACTGCAACCGGAATTGCAATCCTGAAAATCAACAAACACAATAAAACAACAAAAAAACCAAGAAAAAAAACAAGAACACTAAACCTATGACTATAATATCAGTTAATAAAAACAAGAATCCCCGGCAACGGCGCCAATTTGATTCGCTGTCGCACGCGAATCAAAACGAGTATTTTGTAAAATGCAGTATAGCGATAATAGCTCGAGTCGTATCGCAAGGATTCTTGATTTTATTATTAACTAATATAAATCGAATGGAGGGTTGGTTTTAGGATCGATTTATAACATGAAATAAGTTATTAAAATAAGTGATTATAAAAATAAGTCGATCTACTATTTTCAGGTTCCTGCTAATCATTGGTTTTTACCTTACCAATTCCCTAAGCGACTTCGACCTCTATTCGATTTCAATACCAATTGACAAGCGCAATAGATATAAAATAGATTGAATTCCCATTTCGAATTAAGCAAACAGATTAATACAATCGTGAATTAAGCAAACACGATATAAAACGTGATTTAACGACTAAGCGACATAAACAACGATTAAAGATTAGGAATACAATCATACGAATTTAATTAAGACATTCCATGAAATAACAAATTAAGCAAATGCAATTTCATAAAATAGAATTGAAAGAGAAACAAAATTGAATTGATAAGTTAAAAACCTCAAAGCATCGGAACACGATTACAGTAGATCAACTCTGGATGATTAGTTCTTCATTCAAGCGTAAAAGCAAAATGTATTTTTTTATGAATAATTAAAAGGTTCAAACAAAATTATTGTAGCGGCTGCTAGGTATAGCAAGGATAAGGATTCGGTTCATAACCCAACTGGGTCAAAAACATAACCCAGGCCCAAAACAAATGACCCAAAACTTAAATATAAAATGCTGCAACTTCAACGAATTTTATGGTCTTTCTACACTTTGATTCATCTCTTGACTTCTGAATAAAAATCATAGCTCTTTCTCTTAGCTTTCCAACGACTGGTAGCACGCCTCATTCCGACTCCCGTAGCTCAAGTTATGAATTTATTCGTGCAGACTGCTAATGCTGAAAATAAAGTGCGAAAATCAAATAAGAGTAGAAATAAACTAAGATAGAAAAACACTATAAAAATACAAAATAAGCTAAACAAACCATGGAAATGCATAAGTATAATCATGAAAGAATGTGCATCAAAATGCACTGATCAACGGGTTTTCAGTGATAGAGAGTTTGGGAGAGTTTCTGAGCTTTAGAAATTGTCTTCTAGGTTAAAATATGTTTTTGTATAAGTATAGAAAAGGTTAGACCTCAAGCTTCCTCCGGATTTTTGAGTTATAGACTTTTTGCTATATTGCTTGCTTTTGAAGAAAAGTGAGGAGACAACTCTCTACATGTTTGTACAAGCCTGGTCTGAGTTGGTACACGTCTTAGGCACATTGCTTTTGGTTTATAGGGTTTGTGTGTGCAGAAAGAACAGGCGCAAAGCTCAAGGAGTTGACAAATGCAAAAGTTGTGCTTTACTAAAATGGAAATGGCAACTTTGTGCCATTTATGGAATTATAACTTGGACAAAGGATCTCATGCTTGGATTAAACATTTATCAACTGTGTAAGCATTTAATTATGGAGTGAGAAACAAGTTTGAGACCTACAAAGCAAGGATTATGCAACCTAGGTTTGGATTTGAATTTTGTTCTTCATGAAATGGCTTGAAATCAAAGTGAGAAATTGCCAACTTCATCCATTCGATTCTCTCTACTAAAGAATGATCTCAAGGAGTTCTTGGACATTTCGGAAAGCTTGCAATATGCTCTATAACTCATATTTGAATTGTTTCCAAGACTCCTCTTAGAACTAGGTGAAAATTTGCCATGAAGTTAGGTCAAAAACCTGCCTAAATTAGGGCAAAATTTCACTAAGTTATTTTGGTTCATGAGCATGTATTCACAAAATTATATCTTGAGATCCAAGCATCTTTAGGATAAATTGTGCGAAGAAAAGTTGTAGATTTCATGGAGATCTACAACTTTCATGTAGGGAACTTTCTTTTAATCATCTTGTATCATGGTGAGAATTTGGCTTAAAGTTGAGAAAAAATAAGAAAATTTCTATACTTAGAAAAATTTCTAAGTTAAGAAAATTTCAAATTTCAAAACAAAATCTTCAATCTTTGATTTCTTGATGAACAAGTTTCATATTTTGACATGTTTTGATGAATTTTGATCCTTGGTATTTGATTTTGACTAAAAAGTCAAAGTTTGACTTTTCAGTATACAGTTGACTTTTGATCAGTTGACTGAAAAATTCATCTGTCAATCCAATAGACTTGCAATGTTTTGAACCATGTCATTAGGTCAAGATGATTTAATTGAACTCTTGAAATTATGCTTCAAACCAATTGATCATTTGCTAGGTCAGAAATAAGAAATTGCCCTTTCTCAGTCAAAACCCTAATTTTGACCATTTTGCCCTTTTGATGATTTGATCAAATTTCTTGAGGAATTATGATCCAAACTTGATCAAATGATACATATGAGTCTAAAATGTTGATATGGATAAAAAATTATGATGTTTGATTGTAAATTGGCTATGGATGACTTTTTCCCCAATACAACTGATTTTTAGGTCAACTGTCCAATTGACTGATCAAAAATGTGATTCAAGGCTTGAAAATTGACATGAGTAATCTTGGGGGTCTATAATTATCCTTGAAAGTCATATGAAGCATTGATAGTCCAAAAATCTTTGTGCAATCTTAAACCCTAATTTTGGGTTATCAGTGCATGATGAGATGTCTTGAGCTGATCAAACCCTAATCCAGTCTTGAGTCAAAGAGATCTTGTGAGAAAAATCTTGATAAATGAGAGGGAAAATTTTGGGGTACAACAACTGCCCCTGTTCAATCTTCTTATACCTAAAGAGTTAGACTGACAAGTTTTGCCATTCGTGACTCGAAGGTGAAAGAATGATTGGACACTAGAGTGCCCTGAAATTTGCACTTAACGATCTATGGTTGAAGGAATGGGCTTAAAGATGCCATTTGGAGAGGTGATAGAATCTTGTTGGAGATGGGCTTGTAGATGCCATCCAAGAATGTTTGTTGAATTGTAATTTGTAAGCTGAAAGAATAAGCATCAGAATGGCGTCCGTGTTTGGAGCGTACCTGAACTGTATCTGGGAGCTGATTTTGACTAAGTGTCAGAATGGCATCCATGCCTAGAGCGTATCTGAATTGTATCTGGAAGTTGAATATGAATGAGTATCAGAATGGTATCCGTGTCTAGAGAGTATATGAACTGTATCAAGCAAGTTGAATCTGAATGAGTATCAAAATGACATCCGTGTCTGGAGCGTATCTGAACTGTATTAAGAAGTTGAATCTGAATGAGTATCAGAATGGCATCCGTGTCTGGAGCATATCTAAACTGTATCTGTAAGTTGTATTTGAATGAGTATCAGAATGGCATCCATGTCTGGAGCGTATCTGAACTGTATCTGTAAGTTGTATCTGAATGAGTATCAGAATGGCATCCGTGTCTGGAGCGTATCTGAATTGTATCTGTAAGTTGTATCTGAATGGTAGCTGTTAATCTTATCCTGAAAAGGGTAAAATGTTAGATAAAATACAAATTTATGTTTGCATGAAATGTATGATGCAACATATTTGCTTTATCAATGTTTATGATATATGTATGCAATGTATGTGTATATGAACTAATTTGCTATATTGTTGTTTGATTGAGGAAAATAAATCCCTGAATGTTGCTGAGGATATGTGAATTTTCATGTCTTGAAGTTGAAGTACTGATGAACTTTTGTTGAGAGAAGTAAACTCTGTTGTGAGGGCAATGTTATGTACTGCTTGCAAGATCTGCTTGGGGAATCTGGAGAAATTGGGTGATTTCTACCGGGGAATGGTAAATTGGGAGCTTCATTCCGCTGGGGATTTAAATGATGTATTGTAGGGGATCACTTCTGGAATAGCCTAGAGACATTTTCCTATTCTTTCAATCTATCAGTAATTATATTTCTCATTTTGTTTATTTGTAAACAGTAATCATGTTCAAATGCATATGTTCAACAATGAATCATTGGACATTTTTGTAAACAAAACATAAGCGTAGAGAAAAAGATAAATAGTTTTTGCACTTTCAAAGGGATATCTTTTTATTGACTTTGAATAAAAAATTTGTACAAAGGGGACAAACATTCTAGTAAGAGAATGTTGTTGTAAAACAAGAAAAATTTATACAAAGAAAGATAGCTACGTGTAATAATCCCATGGGGTTCCCATTCTGCTATAGCCTTCGTATCTCCGAGTATCTTGTCTATTTGTGCCTTGCCTGAAGATGACTAGATTGATCAGAAATGCTGAATCTGTCAGTTGAAGTCAAAGGTTGTCCCTAATTTTTGCCTGGACCGCCCTTTCGGGTTTTCAGTCCATAGGAAAACCCTTTTTACCCAAGTCGCCCTTTCGGGTTTTCAACTTGCCGGGTGTACATATTTTTTTCATTTTATCCCTAATTTTTGCCCGAACCTTTTGGTTCACCGAGATGCACTTGTTTTTCCTAGGTGTGTCAACCTAGCGGGTCTCTTATGCGTAGTATCTTTTGACTATGTCTGTGTTCGCAGGGTGTGGTAGGTCGTCGCCATCCATGGTGGTCAAGATCATTGCCCCACCGGAGAAAATGTTTTTGATTACAAATGGTTCTTCATAGGTAGGAGTCCATTTGCCCCTGGGATCACTTTGTGGCAAGATGATACGTTTGATCACTAGATCCCCAACTTGATATACTTGGCGTCTGACTTTCTTGTTGAAAGCCTTGATCATTCGTTTTTGATACATCTGACCATGGAAAACAGCAGTAAGTCTCTTTTCATCAATCAAGTTCAGTTGATCAAGTCGAGTCTGGATCCAATCGTCTTTGTTCAAACTTGTATCCTTCATAATCCTCAGGGAGGGGATCTGAACCTTAATAGGCAAAACAACCTTTATGTCGTAAACCAAAGAATAGGGCGTTGCCCCGGTTGATGTTCGAGTCGTGGTACGATAACCGTGGAGAGCGAATGGTAGCATCTCATGCCAGTCCTTGTATGTGACTGTCATTTTCTGTATGATCTTCTTAATGTTTTTATTTGCATCCTCGACAACACCATTCATCTTTGGCCGATAGGGAGAAGAATTGTGATGCTGGATCTTGAATTGCTCGCATAAAGTGGTGATCATAGTGTTATTGAGATTTGTACCATTGTCAATGATGATCCTTTCCGGGATACCGTACCGGCAAATAAGGTTTTTCTTGATGAAACGGGCAACAACATTCTTGGTAACGGAAGCGAAGGAAGCTGCCTCCACCCATTTTGTAAAATAGTCAATGGCCACTAGGATGAAGCGGTGTCCATTGGAAGCTGTCGGCTTGATCTCCCCAATTATATCAATACCTCACATAGAAAAGGGCCAAGGAGTTGTCAAGACATTCAGAGGAATCAGAGGTACGTGCACCTTGTCAGCATAAATTTGACACTTATGACAGGTCCGAGAGTGTTGATAGCAATCTGCTTCCATGGTAGACCAATAATAACCTGCCCGTAGGATTTTCTTCGCCATCGTATGCCCACTGGAGCGGGTGCCAAAAGTACCTTCATGTAATTCAACCATGATCTTTTCAGCTTCAACCTTATCCACGCACTGAAGAAAAATGGAGTCATGATTGCGTTTGTACAGGATGTCATTACTAAGGAAGAATTTAGCAGAGAATCTCCTTAAGAACTTCTTATCATTGACTGAAGCTCCTTCTGGATATTCTTGAGCCTCGAGATACCTCTTGACTTCATGAAACCAAGGATGGTCCACTACCTCTTTAGTATTAATCTCGTGACAATGCGTTGGTTCATCCATTCGTTCGATGGTGATCTAGGAAGCCTCATTATCCCAATTAAGTTTAAACATAGATGACATTGTGGCTAGAGCGTCTGCTAGCTGATTTTCTTCTCGTGGGAAATGCCCGAAGGTAATCTTCTCAAAATGTGATAGCAATGTCTAAACATGTTCTTTGTAAGGGATAAGGTTTGGGTGCTTGGTGTCCCATTCCCCTTTGATCTGACTGATGACTAAAGCTGAATCTCCAAATACATCTAAGGATTTGATCCCCAAGTCTATGGCAGCTCTGAGACCGAAGATGCATGCTTCGTATTCCGCCATGTTATTTGTACAATTGAAGCAAAGTCTGGCGGTAAAGGGAGTGTGACACCCTTCCGGAGATATGAGTACAGCACAGATACCGTTACCAAGTGCATTGGATGCTCCATCAAAGAACAGGGTCCATCGGGATCCTTGTTCAGGTCTGTCATATGGCCTGAATTCTTCACAGTTGTATAATGTCATGATGTCTTCATTCGAGAATTCAAACTGCATGGACTGATAGTCTTCTACAGCTTGGTGAGCGAGGTGATCAGCTAACACACTGCCCTTTATAGATTTCTGGGTAGTATACTGTATGTCGTACTCTGTCAGGATCATTTGCCATCTAGCTATTCTCCCAGAAAGAGCAGGCTTTTCGAAAATGTATTTTATCGGATCCATCTTAGATATCAATAAGGTAGTATGAGTCAACATATATTGTCTTAGCCAACGAGCAACCCATGCCAGAGCGCATACGGTGGGAGAACTAACTTGAGGGTTTTGCATTTTATCGCAAATGTTGCGGTTAGCAAGAGTCGCCACCGACTTTTCTTTTATCCAAAAGGAAAGGTGAAAAAGCACAAGAAAGACCTTTGAGATTGTTTCTTGAGTTCGGGGGGTAGATTATGAAAAGGGAAGGTATTAGCACCCTTTTCATCCATGGTTTTCCATGGGCTCTTAGTTACTTGCTAGATCACTTGATTTTGTTTTGAAATTATGCTTTGTGTGGTTTTGAAAGTATTTTGTAAAAGAGGCCATTGTTTAGGCAATCTTTGTAATGATTCTCGTTAGTAAGAATGTATACAAATATGTTTGTCTTTTTGAAAATATTTTCAATGTTTGTAAGATGTTTGGAAATGTGTGTGTTTGTTTTGAAAATAGCAAGGATAGTTGTTTTGAAATTGAGCAAGTAACTAGAAGTAATTTACCTACTCAAATGTCTTTCTTGTTCATTTTCTTTTCCTTTGAAATTGTTGTCTTACCATTGATTTGGTAAGCAACCTTATCTTTGGATGTAAACGGGATGGGCGTGGGTCATCGTATAACCATGATTAGCAATATTGTAAAGTATCTTAGCATTTTGAGGGACTAAGATCATTTTATAAGGCAACTTTGAATAGCGTCATCGAGGGACTATGATCTTGTATTTATTTGTTTTGCTAAGATACTTCGCATGCGTAATATGGTCATTTTTGTGTAAGGAAACCAAGTGGAGTAACCCTAAGGGTGCTTGTGTGCAAGTGTGTTATTTTCATGCTTGATTTTGTCTTGGATTAGGGCTTTCTATTTGATTTTTTTTATCTTGCCATACAAATCCTAATTACTAACATGTTAAGTAAAAGTGATAAATTGTGTAATTTAAAGATTACTACGCTATTACAATATTTTATGGGAGGGGGTATACAAATTATGAATGGGGATTTGCAATAATATAAACCTAATTAATCTATTACAACCAAATCGAATTTGTACAAATATTTGAATAAATAACATACAATAAATTAAATATGCAAAGATATGTATATGCAAGAAAAAGATTTTGTTTGGTTTTTGTTTTTTATGTGAAAAAGAGTTTTGAACTAAACCTAATAATTTAAGAAAAGGAAATTATTTCTTAGAAATTGATTAACCCTAATTCTAATTTTAAAAGAAAATAAAGTTCTTTAAGTATTATTTTTTTGTATTTTTGTCTTAAAATAATAAATAGTATTTATGAAGCATTTTGGTCCTTTTACATGTCAAAATAAATATTTATAAGTGTGAGAAAAAAGAATAAATAATTAACCAAATTCTATTTTATTTTATAAGTTTATTAAGAAAAATAGTTAATATATAATTAAATAAAAATATTTTTTTATGAGAAAATAAAATAAAATAAACAGAATATAATATTTATCATTTTTATGTTTTTATCTGATTTTATAATATTTAAGAAAATATATTTAATGAAGTAAAACAAAATAAAATAAATAAATAAAAATAGTTGGGCCAAGGGTGTCCTGAGTAAACAGGAGGTAGCAAGTTAGAAAAATCACAAGGCCCAAATGTTGAAGCCCATGCTGCAAAAAATCAAAAAAATGGATGAAAAATGTGAAAAATGCAAAAAGGCAGCGCCAAGGCTCGAACCTGTTACCTTAAGCATTTTTTGCGTGTTGCCTTACCACTGGGGTGGCTGTACATCCGTTAGTTCAAATGAAACTAAAAATACATAATACAAAACGCTTCTTTGCCCTGTACTTCATCTTCTTCCTCTAGCTAGCCGGACCACCTGTATCTCTCTCATTTCTCCATGAAAATGAAAACTTCAAACATGAAAATGATAGTATTCCTTCCCACAATTTCAAACATGTAACTCATGTAAACTAAAAGTTAAAGCTCAAAGCTAATTTTACTGGCCCTAATTTCAAATCTAATTTTTACAGGAATTTCAAATCTAAAATTCTCTATACACAATGAATATAAATGAAATCTATGAACATGGTTGGTTTTAGTGCACGAATATCTATATTTTATTTTCACAAATCGAGACCAAAGGATGCCTGTATGAAGAGATAGAAGTTAGAGTTTTTACCTCTTTCAGCTGAGATCGTGAATGGAGTTTGAGTGAATTTTGAGAAGGCATGAGGATTTGTTTAGCTTTCCTGGACCTCCCTGAGTGTGTTTCAATCCTTACTTTGCCTTGAAGGTTCCTGAATCTCCCTACTCAAGTCAACCTGCAAGCTTGAAATGCAAAAATGGCAGATGGAGAAGGAGGAGTTACAGTGAAGGGATGATGGTCTGGAAGACTTAGATATAATGTAGGTTAAGTGTTTAGGTGATTATAACTTGAAACGCACGAGTTGTTTTTGAGATTGCTATGCAAGATGCAAAACTGCAAGTTATGGTAGGTTTTCAGTGATAGAGAGTTTGGGAGAGTTTCTGAGCTTGGAGATCTTTCACTGTTTGTTCGAGATCCATCTTACTTAAATAAACAGTAGAGAGATGAAGAAACTTGTTGCAAAAGACCTGTTTATGTTATGATGAATGATATGTGCATATGCAATGTTTTCAAGGATTTCAAAGATTCAAGTTCGTTTTAGACAAAAAAGAAACACACGTTATATTAATAAGATAAAGTTTGAGTACATCAATGCCCCTTGGGCAAAATAATACAAAACTCTAAGATAAAAAAGTAGTGCGCATCCTCTTTGGTGCAATGTTGGCATTTAGAGTCCGCTCCTCATGAAGTAGCCTAGTGAGTTCCAAAACCTTCTTCTCGCTTGCGTAGAATTGGGCTTCGAAAGTATCTCACTCTCCTTTGAGTTGTATCCAATCCCTTTGTAGGTCTTCAAGAGATGTGGGTGTGATACGGTGGGAGAACTGACTTGAGGTTTTGCGTTTGTTTTCGCAAATGTTTCGGTTGAGCAAGAGTCGCCACCGACTTTTTATTTTATCCTAAGGAAAGGTTAAAAAGCACAGCAAAAACCTTTGAGATGTTTTCTTGGGTTCGGGGAGTAGATTATAGAAAGGGAAGGTATTAGCACCCTTTCTATCCATGGTTATCCATGGGCTCTTAGTTACTTGCTTAGATCAACTTGCCTTAATTTTCAATTGTTTGAAATGGTGCTTTGTGTGTGTGGGTTTTGAAAATGTTTTGAAAAGAGGCCAATGTGGTGGAAACCTTTGTAATGATCCATGTTGGGATGTATACAAAGGTGTATGTCTTTTGAAAAGGTTTTCAATGTTTTTGAAAGTTGTTTTGAAAGTGTATTGATGTGTGGTTTGAAAAATAGGCAAGTGTTTTGTTTTGCAAGTTGGCAAGTAACCAAGAGCTATCTACCCTAAATTTCTCAAAGATCTTTGCTATGTTTTAACCCTTTTAACAATTTTGTTCCACCATTGTATTTGGTGGACAATCTTGTGTTAGGATGTGAAAGGGACGGGCGTGGGTCATCGTTTAGACCATAATTGCAATAGTGTCAAGTATCTTTGGGCAATTTTCTTTAAGGGACTTGATCATTTTTAGGCAACTTTCGAAAGCGTCATCGAGGGACTATGATCATTTGAATTGTGTTGTTTTGCCCAAAGAGACCTAACATGCAATATGGCCCATTATTGAAGGCAACAAGTGGAATACCCTAGGGGTGCAAGTGTGATTAGTGTTGTCCATTTTCATGCTTGTTTATCTTGAATTTAGGTCAAACTATTTTGTTGTTTTTGATTTGCATACAAAACCATAATTCTAACATGGCATATTTAGAAAGCATTTAAAGTGCGAAATTTAAAAGTCCTAAGTTATTACACAATGATCATGGGAATGGGGGTACAAATGTTCAAATGGGGATGAGACTTTATAGGAGGATAGCACCCAATATTTACAACCAAATTGAATTGCGCAAATATAAATGTATAGATGTATAAGAATGGAACAATGTATATGTGAAGGTATTCTTGTGTAAGTGTGTATTTTTTATTCACAAATAAAATAAAAATAAAAAAATAAATAAAAGAAAAGTTAATTTTTTTGAATATTTTTATGTTTAGGGCAAAAACCCTAATTTTGCTAAATAAGAGGTATTAATTATTTATTAAGTATTATATACGATATTTATTAATTATGTACCAAAAAAAAAGTATATAAAAAAGGTAATTTTTAAGTTAAATATTAGTAAAAATAAAATGTATTATTTTATTGTGTTTTTAACCTAAATGTATTAATAAATACATAAATATTTATAATATTCACTAAATACTAAATATATGTATATAAAAAAAATAATATTTAATATTTATAAAAATGTATTTTTTATAAAAGTTTATTTCAAAGGTAAAATAGAACAAAAGTCATAAAATAAAAAGTATTTGTATTATTTTTTTTATTCTAAAATAAAAGTATCTATATTTGTTTATTTACAAAACTAAATGAAGCCTAATAAATATCAAAATAAATGCAAAGTGGGGAAAATGTTTTTAATGTTTTTTATGATTTAAATAAAAATATGGAAACAAAATCAAAAGGAAAAAATGGAAAATAACAAGTATATCTCAAAATGGGCCAGGGGGTGCATGTGTGGAAATGTGGTGTGAACAGAAAAATAAGACAAGCCCAGCCCAAAGGACCTTGTCTTCAATCTCTGGCCAGAAACTTGTCAAAAAAACGCGCGCCTCCTACACTGATTCAAACATCTTGATTCCTGGACTTTTAGCACAAACTCATAACATGAAAAATGTTCAGCATCAAACCACGATTCTGGACATATAAAGAACTCATCCTAACACTCAGAAATGAGGGAGAATTTCTTCCTCCCTAATTCTTAACCTAACTTTTTATCAATGTTCAGACCTCAAATTCTCATAGCACATGCAAAATAAATGGAAAGTAAAGATATGTATAGCTTCAGGGACATGAGCATGACATTTTTTATTCACAAACTTAGAGCTAATTCTTCCTACATTGAGAGATAGAAGTCCAAAGATTTACCTGTTCAATTGGAAATGTGTGCAACAATGGAGATGCTTACAAGGCAAGGTAATGATTTGTATAGCTTGCTTGATGTCCAAGGATGCTATTCCAATGCTTGGTGTGCTTGGAACCCTACTATATCAAGCTGCATAAGTCAACCTGCAAGAGGAAAAAATGAAAATGGCAAAACTGAATAGAGGTGTTACAGTCTGCTTCCAATGCTTTGGACAGTTTGTATGGATGGTAGGGAAAGTGTTTGAACTAGTTTGGATGAAAGTGCACGATAGAAATGAGCTGTGGGATTCAAACTGCAACCTATGCCCTGTTTTTGCAGTTTTATGGTGTTTTGAGGTTTGATGATGTTTGGAACTTGGTTGGCTCGTGTTTCAGCTTGGGTTTGATGTTTAGAATGTGTACAATAACTTTGCTTAAGCTTGCTCTTGCTGGAATGAGAGTTGGTGTTCAGTTTGCAAGTTTTCTTTACCTTTAAGCAACAAAATGCCAATCTGTTTTCTAGACTGATGGAGGCCCCTCTAATGTGCTGCTAAGCTTGCCCTTGATCAGTGGGATTAGATCAATAACTTATGCCAAAGAGATTTGCTGTGTACCTCTTGATTTGCAAATTGACATAAAGTTTCACTTTTCAAAAATGGACATAATGCTTTTTCTATTTTAGGACTAAACCTTCATGTAATGCTTAAACACATAATACAAGGCTTGAACACAAGGGGTTTGCATTAAATTTATGAGTGCAAATGGGATATAGGACCTGTAATCAAGGAATGCAAGCTGAGTTCAAAATTGCCTAAGTGTATGAACATGTAAATTGGCCATAAACAAAGTGACTTTTTCCCAACTTGCCAAATTCGATTCTCCCTAACCATGAGGTTGTTTGATGAGTTCTTGGACATTTTGGAAAGCTTGGAATGTGTAATACAATCCATCTTTGTAATGCAAATTGAAATTCCAAGTGGAAGTATGAGTAAAGTGGTCTTGAAGTTAGGCAAAAATCCTGCCTAAAATAGGTCAAAATTTCTCTAAGTTAAGAATGGTTTGGTACCCTTGTTCCAAAAAT
This sequence comes from Vicia faba, assembly GCA_948472305.1. Classification (NCBI taxonomy): domain Eukaryota; kingdom Viridiplantae; phylum Streptophyta; class Magnoliopsida; order Fabales; family Fabaceae; genus Vicia; species Vicia faba. Next base: position 458,466,620 of record OX451739.1, on the reverse strand, counting down.
TGTAACTTGAGCTACAAGATTCTTTTGAGGAAACTTTGTGAATCAAAGTTGTAGATTTTGCAATGGACTACAACGTTCATGTTTTGACTTTTCCTTGAATCCAAATTCATCTTGATGAGAAAGTGGGACAAAGTTAGGAAAAAATTAGGGTTTTTCATAACTTAGAAAAATTCTAAGTTATGAAAAATCTTCATTTCAAACCCTAATTTGTGATTTTTGATTTCTTGATGAACAAGTTTCATTATTTGGCATGTTTTGATGAAAAATGAATCTTGACACTTGATTTTGACCAAAAAGTCAAAGTTTGACTTTTCAGTATACAGTAAAAAATTGATCAATTGACTGGAAAATTCAACTGTCAATCTTGTGCATTTGGGATCTTTTGAACTTGTTGGGTATGTCAAGGCAATTCCATGGAGTCCTTGAGTCCATATGTGAGCTTGTTTTGCCATTGGCTAGGTCAAACAGTCAAAAATTGCCTTTGTGCAGTCAAAACCTAAAAATGACCATTTTGCCCTTTTGGTGATCTGATCAAATTTCTTGTGGAGTTGTGATCCAAACTTGATCAAATGGTCCATATGAGTTCATAATGTTGATGTGGGTCAATTTTCATGAGGTTTGACTTTCAATTGGCCACAGTTGACTTTTTCCCCAATACAGCTGATTTCTAGGTCAACTGTCCAATTGACTGGGCAAAGGTTGGAGTCAAGGCTTGAAACTTGGTATGGATAAACTTGGGAGTCCAACATGAAGCATGAAAGTCATATTAGGCATTTTAGGTCAAAATATCTTTGTGCAAACACAAACCCTAATTTGGGTCAGCAGTGCTAGGAGAAGTCTTGCAGAGGAAACCCTAACTGGATCTTGTGCTCCAAGGGCCTTGTGATGAGAAAATGTTGAGAAAATGGGAGGGAAAATTTTGGGGTACAACAGTTGCCCCTGTTCAATCTTCTTGAACCTGAAGAGTTAGATTGGCAAGTTTGCCTTTCGTGACTCGAGGGTAAAAGGAGATTGGACACTAGAGTGCCCTGAAATTTGCACTCGCATGCTGGAGTATCAACAATGTGATATCGGGAATGGGCTTATAGATGCCATTTGGAGAGATGGTGGATAGGGAGATGGGCTTATAGATGCCATCTGAAGGCGTGACAGAACCTTGTCGGGAATGGGCTTATAGATGCCATTTGGAAGTGTTGATCGCATAAGAGATTCCTTAGCGATAACTTGCGCACTTTGAGAAAGACAGATGTTTTCTTGGCTTGTTACAGGCGTTGATCTTCAATCTATTCATGCAGATATGCCCTGGCTAGATACAGGTGTCGAGTCTACAATCGGTTGCTCACAGATATGCCCTGGCTGGATACAGGAATTGAATCTTCAAACTCTTCAGATGTGCCCTGACTGGATACAGGAATTGAATCTGGAATAAGTCGTCAACAGATATGCCCTGGCTGGATACAGGAATCGAATCTGGAATTAGTCGTCAACAGATATGCCCTGGCTGGATACAGGAATCGAATCTTCAAACTCTTCAGATGTGCTCTGGCTGGATACATGAATCGAATCTGGAATTAGTCGTCAACAGATATGCCCTGGCTGGATACAGGAATCGAATCTTCAAACTCTTCAGATGTGCCCTGGCTGGATACATGAATCAAATTTGGAATTAGTCGTAAACAGATATGCCCTGGCTAGATACAGGAATCGAATCTTCAAACTCTTCAGATGTGCCCTGGCTGGATACAGGAATCGAATCTGGAATTAGTCGTCAACAGATATGCCCTGGCTGGATACAGGAATCAAATCTTCAAACTCTTCAGATGTGCCCTGGCTGGATACAGGAATCGAATCTGGAATTGTGACAGTTGAAGGTAGTCGTCTTTTGGATTGTCTTTTTCGCTGAAAAGGCAAAACATCAGTTGCATGCAATGTCATGATGTATGAAATGCATGATGTCATGTTGTTCAAAATGAGATAGTGTTGTATGCACTTAATCATGTATGTAAGCAAGATGTATGAAATGTGAAATGTTTATGAATGTATTTTCGTCTAGGAAAGTAAATCCTTGACGACCGGCCGGGAAATTAAATCCTGGGCTGACGTTGAAGAGTAGAGTTCTTCGTTTCCGCTAGGGATGATGGTTGCAAGAATACACCGGTAGGAGAAGATGACTCTGTTGGGGAATAAACTTGTTGGAGAGATTACTCTGAAGGGAATTACTCTGTGGGAAGAGATACTTCGCTGAAGTTTTGATGAGAGCTCCGCTGAGGATTTCAATGATGGACTCCGTTGGGGATAACAATGATAAAATCCGCTGGGGGTTCTGTTAATAAGTTACATTGGGGAACTTTGATGAACTCTGCTGGGGATAGGAAGAACTTCGCCGAGGGCGATCTTCTGTGGTAATTAGCTGAGGATAACCCAGTTATAAGCACTTGTGAGGAATAACTTTTGAATGAAAACGGGGAGGGACGTTCGTATTCTGCAGGGGATAAGCTTCCAGAATCTACTGGGGATAAGCTTCAAGACCCGCTGGGGATATGGACTCCACTTTCCTGGGGAAACTCCTCAGACTGTACTGGGGTGTTGGTATTCCGCCGGGGAACAATCTTATATTAAGACTGCCGGGGATGCTTGCTGAGGAATGCCTACACTTTGTTGGGGAATGTTGAGATCTTCTGGGGGTGCTCAACTTCCTTCAGGCTGGCCGTAGACTAACTCTGCTTGAGGAGAGTATCGCTGACTTGCTAGGGGAATATTGTGCCTTTTCAGGGTTGATAGGAAACCAACTCTACTTGGGGAAAGTATTGTTGAATCTTGTCTTACTCTGTGGGGAGTTGAGGTAACTTGGTTACATTCTTCAGTTGAATCTACCTTGGTACCTTGGCGGACAGAGCAACTAGACTGCCCGGACAACTCTACATTGCCCCTGTTTCTGATGTCACATGTAATCAGTCCTTTGTTTCGCATGCAAGTATTTATGAATTAGCAATTTAATGTTAAAATGCATATATCAAAAGTGAACATTGGACGTTCTTCGCAAGACAAAACAGAAAAAAGGAAAAACAATTGGCAATTTGTTCGAAAAAGTGAATTTGTATTGATTTTGAAATTTGCCTGTAAATAGGCGTTTTTGTACAAGAGGTTGACGTCCTAGTAAGAGAACACCGCCGAATAACATAAAGTTTATACAATTTTGGAAAGGAAACAAAACAGCTATGTGACCAATATTCCCACTGGGTTCCAACTCTGCTATCGCCTTTATGTCTTCAAGCGTCTCATCACTTTGCTGCTTAGTTGAAGATGAAGCTGATTGATCGATGCCGAAGGCTGAGCCCGATAGTTGATGCCGAATTCTGGATGCAAGGTGATCCAATGAGACATAGTGTTACGCTTTATCCCTAACTTTTGCCTGGACCGCCCTTTCGAGTTTTCAGTCCACCGGGATACCCATTTTTGCCCAAGCCGCCTTTTCAGGTTTTCGACTTGTCGGGTGTACAGATCCTTTTCATTTCATCCCTTATTTTTGCCCGAACCCTTTTGGTTCGCCGGGAAGCCCTTACTTTTGCCTAGGTGTGTCAACCTAGCGGGTCTTTAATTCATGCGTAGTATCTTTTTACTATGTTTGCATTGGCGGGGTGAGGAAGGTCGTCACCATCCATAGTGGTTAGAATCATAGCTCCTCCTGAGAAGATATGTTTAACCACAAATGGCCCTTCGTATGTAGGGGTCAATTTGCCCCTGGGATCACTTTGAGGAAGGATGATGCGCTTGATTACCAGGTCCCCAACTTGATACTCTTATGGTCTGACTTTTTTGTTAAATGCCCTGTGTTGTACCCCAAAATTTGCCCTCCCATATTCTTCAAGATTTGCCAAAAGCATGCTTCAAAATTCCCCAAGGGTTGCACAGTTCAAGGGCCTCCTAACAGTCAAAAACTAGGGTTTTGGTTCTGACAAAGAAAATGAAGTTTCCAAGGGTCCAATCAAGTCCCACATGCCTACAAACATGGTCAAGCATCCTCATACCAAGTTTCAAGACTTACAGCACAAAATTGCACAGTCAAAAACCCTAATTGCACTACAGTCAACTGTAGGGGCAAAATGGTCATTTGACAGTCAAAAGTTCAAATTTTTGGTCAACATCTTATTTTGAAGCCACAAACATCATTTGATCAATTCTTGATCATGATTCTCAAAGCTTGGCTCAAAAATCATCAAGATGCAAAAGTTTCCATATTTGGACAGTTGAAAAAGTCAACTGTAACTTGACCAAGGCATAACTTCCACATGGATTATCAGAAAAATTCCATCCAAAGCTCATTTTGAAGAGAAAGACATTTCCTACAACTCCTCTTCACACTCCAAGTCCAAGAAATGCTCTCACAAAAAGTTATCAATTTCAACATTATAGGTCATTTTCAAAAGTCAACAAAAAGGGACTTTAAGTCAAAGGCCATAACTTGAGATTGGTAAATCAAAATGACATGGGACCAAAGGCATTGGTTAGAGTACCCAAAGACCTTTCCAAAATGTCCAAGAACATGAGCAAAGCTTAAAAATTGAGCAAGATATGCCTTGTGGAAATTGGGGAATTTTTGGGTATTTTGAAAAGTCAACTTTGCTTCAAATGTCCTAAAATTGCTAACGGGCCTCTTTTTCTTCCAAAATTCATCATCCAAAACATGTGCACGACCATTTGGCCCAAAGGGAAGTTTTTCATCATTTTTATTTTATTTATTTGAATTTTTAATTGCTAGAAATTCATTTAATTAATTAAAATATATGAAAAATACCAAACCTAAGTTTTTAAATCTTTTTATGCATAAAATACACTCAATATTTCGTGCATGATCAGATTTGGAAAGAATCAAGGCAATTGGATATGATTGGCCTCAAAAACATGTGAAAAAGATTGAAAAATATTTGCCATGAAAATCAAATATCTCTTCATCAATGCAAAGGTTCTTTGGATCAATTTCTCAACCCTAATCATTCACACATATATACTCATGCAAACCCTACTCCTAAGAACCTCTAAGCTGCGCAAGAACACCCAAAACAAGTTTGCATTTTTTGGCTAAAAATTCAAAACTGAAATCGTGGTTCCAATGCTTTTCAAGGCAAAATACTAATTGCAATAGCTTGTAAAAGCTTCATTGAACCTAATTGCATTGTTTTTCAACCCTTACACGCCCAGAATTGGTATACAAAACTCAAACTTTTTCATATAATATGCATATTCGTATTTCAATTTTCAAGCATTTCCATTGCATTTTTTTTGTGGGTTCATACTAATTGATTGATTCTGAAACTAACCATATGATTTAATTGAGTTTTCACGCATTGTACGAAGAATCACCATTGAAGCACCTTAGGGTTTCAGACCTGAAAAATTAGGGATTCTTTCGTCCAGAAAAATTAGCTAACCTAAGTGGCATCATTGGAATCAGGAGATCATGACAAATCCAAAGCACTAGTCGCGCTCAATTTATGAGCGACAGATTCCTAATCGTTATTTTCGTGTTCATCAGATGGTGGGGGTTTAAAACCCCCGCTATTTAAATGTATTTTTGTTTCAGGTAAAAAAGCCATGGGAGAAGATGATGATGTGTAGGCAGGTGATTGGATCATTTGAATTTCGCGCTGAAATTGACCACTGATTCTTGATTTGCCTTATGTTATTTGTTTCCTATAATATAACCAAAGCGCGTAGTTGGATCAGTTGGCAAGCACGTGGACTGGTAACCTCTAGGACCTGGGTTCGATCCCAGGTCCCCCTCCCTTTCCATATTATTTTTCTAATCTTGCTTATGTGTAGCTCGCTCCCAGAATTCCAGCGTACACTCCATAGTCCAAGAGCGCCACATGGCCACCAAGATCAAACCCAAGGCCAGGATTCAGAGCATATGATGTGCCTCAGTCAAAGGTGCCACACGCTGGCATGAAAAGTCAAATAAGGCCAATGCTTAATGGGCCAGAATTACTGATGATACCTCCAATTGGGGACAGAACCCCCCTTGGTATTGTATTTCTTTCTATTTTCTTTGTTTTATTTTTATTATTTGTTTTAATTCCATTATTTTCTTTTAATTTAATAAAAATTAATTTCACATAAAAATAATATAAAAATTCAGAAAAGACAAAAATTAAAATATGTTTTATTTAAATATTAGCTTTTTTTGTAAATAAATCTCACTAATTAATTAGATTTAAATTTAGGTTTAATTCAAATAATTTCTTAATAAATTAAAAAGAGTAGAATTAGGGCTTCAAACATTTTTCATTCTTTTCCTTTTTTCCTCACCATAATTAATTATTTAATATTATTTTTTTATAAATCAAATTGCATTAATTAATTAGGTTTAATTTTAGGTAATTTTCATATTTTCTTAATAAATTAAAAATAGCTAGAATTAGGTTTTAATTTCATTTAATTCATCAAAAAAATCATAAATACCAAAAAACCTCAAAAACAATTTCCTTTTTATTTTAATTTAATTAATTTGTAAATAATAATTTAATTTCATTAAAAAGGGTCCAACGCCCTCACTTTCAATCTTAATTCAATTCGCGCATTTATATTCTTTCGTATAATTTTTTATGTAATTCTCCCAAAGCCATGTAACTCGGACATTTTATATTTCTCGCACTTTCCTTTACTCTATGTCAAATCGGGTCCTGGATATAATTTGGCGATGTGGACCCGCGCCTTTGTAATAGTTTAGGAACTTTACATTTCTCGCAACTTTTTAACTATTAATAATGGCATGCAAGAATGAATGACAAAATAAAAACAAAAGCGTAGATCACCTGACATGAACAAGACAAAATAACTGAAAACGACACACAAATCACACACCACCCCTAGGGTATGCCTCACTGTTGCCTTGCCTCTCGAAAGGTGATCGTCGAGTAGAGGATGTTTTAGTAAGTCCTCATGATCCGGGAACCTGGCATGAGGGTAGCTTCTAAGGTATCTTCCTATTGCTCTGGTGATCACCATGTCCCGAACCTCGAATTGACCCGAACACCTCCAACGGTGGTGCTACCTACCTCTCAATGGTGGGATGGCACTACTTTAAAGGACATTTACACAGACGAATTCCTTAGGGTAGGTAGACGACTCTAGATACTTGCTCTAATTTCAAAACAAATTCAAAAATACTTTTCACACCGACACCTTTTCAAAAAGCTTTCGAAAGCAATTTTTCAAACACTCTTGAGGACCGATACAAGAGTCGAACTGAAATTTTCAAAGAAACTTTTTAAAACCCACAATTGAAAAGCAAACAAACCATTTTTGAAAACACAATGAGCAAGTATCTAAGAGCCCATGGATAACCATGGATAGAAAGGGTGCTAACACCTTCCCTTTCTATAACCTACCTCCCGAACCGAGAGCAATCTCTATAAGGAATTTTTCTGTGCTTTTGTCCTTTCCATTTGGAGAAAATAAAAGACGGTGGCGACTCTTGCTTCCGCGACATTTCGCGAACCAGCGTTAAACAGTCAGTTCCAGATCCAGCAATCACAGAACTGGCGACTCTGCTGGGGAGTTAAACTTAAAGTGAGGTGTACCTTAGGGTTATTTCATAACTGTGTTTTCAATTGTATTGACTTGTCTGCTTTAAATTTGTGGGTTGCATGGGAGTTACATAGATCCTAACCCAGATCTGGGGATACCCTGTTTAGGTAGCATAAGCTGTGAGGGACCTGTCCGGCGTAGACCGACACGGGTGAAACAGTGGCTACGTTGGTGTGGCACCTTGGTCTGTACCGATATCCCTTGTGTTGCAACGAGGAAAATATGGGTCTTCTGAGGAGTCATTAAGCACCAACAACCTTAGAACCTTAAATGACACAACTTGGCCATTAGAACAGTAGCAGTATGCTACGCCCATTGAGGCTAAACTCTCGTGATGGTTCTGGCTGCAAGAAAAGATTGCGATGCTGGAGTTATGACCGATTGAGGGTAGTCAATGATATTGGGATCCTCTAAGAACCCGGTTACTTTGATAGGACAGGTATGAACCAACAAACTGAAAGAGGGTAATACCTAGACCTCATGCTGGCCTAAACTTTAAGGGCTTGCCTTGTGTGACTTGTGTGCCTTACTATGTTTGCCTTTGTATCTATTTGTGGTGTGCTTTATCATAACATCATAACATCATGAGCATTGCATGCACCCTGCATAAGGACTGACCATTTCAAAGACAAGAGGGTTTCACCTTTGCTCTGTTTTGTAGGACATCATGATGCCTATGCAAAGGAATACTATCCGGTTCAACTTTGTTCACTCACCTGAGTTGCTTGAAGAGTTGGTTAGCAGAATTCCAAATACCACTTCCTTCATTCAGAGGCATGGTTCTCTTCTCAGTTTAGTCACTGCAAAGCGAGATCAACAGTTGATGAGTGTCCTGACCCAGTTCTATGACCCTCTGTACCAGTGCTTCACCTTTCAAGACTTCCAGTTGGTCCCTACCCTGGAAGATTTTTCTGATTTGCTTGGCATCCCTATCTTGGATCAGACTCCTTACACTGGTTGGGAAAAGACCCTCAGGCTTGAGGAGGTTGTTGCAGCTCTTCCCTTGACACATCAAGAGGTAATGGACAACTGGGTAACTAGAAGCGGAGTTAAGGGTTTCTTGGCCAAGTTTCTGATTGGTAAAGCTAACAGCTTCTGGAATGACCTGGACTTTAGGGCATATGAAGACATCTTGGCTCTCTTAATCTATGGGTTAGTCTTGTTTCCTAATCCTGACAACTTCATCAATGTCACTGCCATAAGGATCTTTATGTCTCAGAATCCTGTACCCACTCTCTTGGGTGACATCCTGCAACAACTTCATGCTCGTACTGCCCGAAGACGAGGAACCCTGTGGTGTTGTATCCCTTTGTTGGTGAGGTGGTTTATTTCGCACCTCCCTAAGTTCGTACTGAAGAACCAAGAAGGAAGAGGTTGGGCTCATAGGTTAATGTCTCTCACCGATAAGGACATCATTTGGACTTGCAGAGGTTTGGATGAGATAACTATCATTGATCGATGCGGGGAATACCCTAATGTCCCTCTGATTGGTACCCAAGGAGGAATTTCGTACAATCCATGTCTAGCTCTCCGTCAGTTTGGAAGAGCCAGAAGAGCAGGGCCTCATGAAATGTTGGTGCCTCACATCAGTTTTGAGTTTCAGGTGGATAGTGACGAGCTGCGTCGTAGGTTCATCAAGGCTTGGGACAAAGTTCATAAAGCTGACCCACAAGAGTTGGGGCCAAAGACTTCTTTACCTATGGAAGCCTACTACAAATGGGTTCGCATCCGTGCTCAGAAGTTAGGTATGCCATACGAAGCCGTCAGACCTATCATTCTTGAGTATCCTGACAAAGATGGGGTTCCTCCAACTGTCCTCCCTCCTCGGATACCTACTGATTATGAGACATTAAAGAGGTCTTGGTCGCAACTGCGAGAAGAACGGGATTCTTACCGGGAAAAGTTCAACGAGCAGGAGTTGAAGATCCAGAAGCTGACAAAGCAGTTGGAGAATGAGCGAGCTCTAAATGACTACATATGTACTGAGAAGAGGAGACCATGGGATCAATAAGGAGCGATGGATGTCCTTTTATAGTTTTATTTCCCTTTTCAGTATTTCCATTTCATGTAACGCCTAAGGGCAACCTGTTGAACAATTTAAGTTTCAAAGTTGAATCTAATGAAGTATGTTCCCTTTTGTTTACAAAGTTGATTCCCGGTTGTCTTTGAAAACATAAATCATACGCATTCCATTCATCATGTGCATAACAGGTTTTCTTCTTTTCAGGTTGCTTACTGTTCTTCGCTGTTTATTTCAGCATTATGAATCCTGACTCATCATCAACTGAGATGTCCATCAAGGCTCTTCAGGGGCAGAATGCGCAATTTCAGGAACTAATCATGGGTTTGGCTCAGGGCCAAGAAGAGCTGGAGGCTCTGCTCCTGAAGAAGGAGAAGAAGAAGAAAAGGAGAACTGTCCTTTTTAACTCGGGCCGAAGGTTTGGCAACACTCTGCAGAATGAAGAGGCTGGTTCTTCTATAGGCAAGGGTACTCCCCAAGGGGAAAAAGGTCCTAGTCCGGTGGTCTCTGACAACGAGACTGATTTTGATGAGGAACAGTATCCTCCTGCAGAAGACAGATACAAGCAACTGGAGGACAGACTGAATGCAATGGAGATCCAACAAGTGTCTGGGCTGGATTTCGGAGACTTGGGTTTGTCTACTGGTGTGATTATTCCTCGTAAGTTCAAAGCACCATCCTTTACCAAGTATGACGGGGCGTCTTGTCCCAAGCTACATCTCAGATCGTATGTGCGGAAGATTCAACCGTACTCAGTGGACAAGAACTTGTGGATCCATTTCTTCCAGGAGAGTCTTTCAGGGACTCGTCTCGAATGGTTCTATCAGCTGGATGGGACCAAGGTTCGTAACTGGGAGGAGTTGGCTACTGCTTTCTATAAGCAGTATCAATATAATGCCGACCTTGCCCCTATACGTACCCAACTCCAGGGTATGTCCCTAGGGTCAAGTGAAGGTTTTAAAGAGTACGCACAGAAGTGGAGGGATCTGGCTGGCAGGGTGCAGCCTCCGTTGACTGACCGGGAGTTGGTAGACATGTTCTTGGGGACCCTATCTGGGCCATTTTTCAACCATCTTATCGGTAACTCGTCTGCAGGGTTTACTGATCTGATTCTGACCGGAGAGAGAATAGAGGCTGGGATGAAGTCTGGCAAAATTCAGAAGGGTGCATCATCGAGCTCTGAGAAGAAGCCCTTCAAAAAGGAGGCCAGTGCTGTATATGGCTCTAGAAGACAAGAGAAACCTGAGCGCCGCCAATCTGTCAACGCGGTGATGTTAACAAAGCCTGCTGCCGCTCCTCGGCAAACCAATCCTCAAAGGGCTGAAAGACCCCGGAGAGAGTTTACCCGTTTGAGTATGACCCTATCGCAGATCTTGCCGCAGTTGCTGTCCACCAACCTAGTGACTGTCAGGGAGGCCCCAAAAGTTGTGAATACTGCCTCTCCCAAGTACAATCCAAATGCCCGCTGTGCTTACCATTCTGATAGCCCGGGGCATTCCACTGATGACTGTTGGGCATTAAGGAACAAGCTGCAGGACCTTATTGATGCAAAGGAGGTACAGTTTGAGGCATCTGAGAAGCCTAATGTAGTGACAGCTCCCTTGCCTGCTCATGGAGTGAATGCTATTGGGGATGAAGATGAAGTGGATGAAGCTGAGTTCGACAGCTGGATTTACCCGGCAACCGACAGTGGACCTAGCAATTGGAGTGCAAAGGACAATCTACCTGTTTCTCTTGTTACTAAGTAATAAACTTCTTTGTTTTTTTATTTGTAATAAACAATAAATTGAACTCTATGGCCCGGTGTCTTACCCGGGGCACCGTGGTTTTATTTGTGAGGGCATATAAATTGTCATTTCATATATCATGAATAAAAATCTTGGACGTTTTCTCGCATTTCAAATCTTATGCTCCTTTTCTTTCTTTCCTTCCTTTATATATTTCAAAAAACAGCTGTATTTACACACACTCACTCATACAGGTTTCAATCCACTCTGGATCTCACTGGTAACGACTCTGCTACTGCCAGTTATGACTTCGAAAATCCGATCAACTTAGCCGAAGACGAAGGTGAAGATGATTGCGAAGTGCCTGGCGAGCTTGCAAGACTGTTACTCCAGGAAGAGAGGGCAATTCAACCACACGAGGAGCCGGTGGAAACAATAAATCTGGGTACTGATGCAGACAGAAAGGAGGTAAAGATTGGTGCCAACCTAGAGCTCAGCGTGAAGCAACGGTTGACTCAGATGCTACATGATTATGTGGAGATATTTGCCTGGTCCTACGAAGACATGCCCGGGTTGGATACCGATATTGTGGTCCATCACTTGCCTACTAAGGAAGACTGCCCTCCGGTTAAGCAAAAGGTCCGCCGTATGCGTCCAGAAATGTCTGAGAAGATCAAAGCCGAGGTTATGAAACAGTTTGATGCAGGGTTCCTTGCAGTGACTTCTTACCCTCAGTGGGTTGCTAATGTGGTGCCGGTACCGAAGAAGGACGGTAAGGTCAGAATGTGTGTCGACTACAGGGATCTGAACAGAGCCAGCCCCAAGGATGACTTCCCTCTACCTCACATTGATGTCCTTGTGGACAATACAGCTCAGCATAAGGTGTTCTCTTTCATGGATGGTTTTTCAGGTTACAATCAGATCAAGATGGCTCCTGAAGACATGGAAAAAACTACCTTTGTTACTCAGTGGGGCACCTTCTGCTACAAGGTCATGCCTTTTGGACTGAAAAATGTTGGGGCAACCTACCAACGTGCCATGGTTGCTTTATTTCATGACATGATCCATCATGAGATAGAAGTATATGTTGACGACATGATCGCAAGGTCCCAGACTGAGGAAGAGCACCTAGATCATCTGCAGAAGTTGTTTGACCGTCTGAAGTTGTACAAGCTGAGATTGAACCCGAACAAGTGCACCTTCGGGGTAAGATCTGGGAAGTTGCTAGGCTTCGTTGTAAGTGATAAGGGCATTCAAGTGGACCCTGCTAAGGTTAAAGCTATTCAAGAGATGCCAGCTTCTAAGACAGAGAAAGAGGTTAGAGGCTTTTTAGGTCGCCTGAATTACATTGCTCGCTTCATCTCACACCTGACTGCTACCTGTGAGCCAATCTTCAAGCTGCTGAAGAAAGATCAGGTAGTACGTTGGAATAATGAATGTCAGGCTGCTTTTGACAGAATCAAAGAGTATCTCCAAGATCCACCCATCCTTATGCCACCGGTTGAAGGGAGACCTCTGATACTATATCTGACAGTACTTGACAACTCAATGGGGTGTGTGTTGGGGCAGCATGACGAGTCTGGCCGAAAAGAGCATGCCATTTATTACCTTAGCAAAAAGTTTACCGACTGTGAGACCCGATACTCACTGCTTGAGAAAACTTGCTGCGCTTTGGTATGGGCTGCTCGCCGGCTGAGACAGTATATGCTGACTCACACTACCTTGTTGATCTCAAAGATGGATCCGATAAAGTACATATTTGAAAAGCCTGCTCTGTCTAGGAGAATAGAAAGATGGCAGATGATCTTGACGGAATACGACATTCAGTATACGACCCAGAAAGCCATTAAGGGAAGTGTATTGGCAGACCACTTAGCACATCAGGCAGTAGACGACTATCAATCAATGAACTTCGAGTTTCCAGACGAGAGCATCATGATTGTGAATGATTGTGAAGTACCTGGACCGGATGAAGGACCTGAGGAAGGATCCCGATGGTCTATGCACTTTGACGGAGCCTCCAATGCTTTGGGTAACGGCATTGGCGCTATAATCATATCCCCTCAAGGCACTCATACTCTGCTCACTGCCCGACTATGTTTCAACTGTACCAACAACATGGCGGAGTATGAGGCGTGCATTATGGGTCTTCAAGCTGCGATCGACCTAAGGATCAAGTTTCTGAGTGTCTTCGGAGATTCCGCTCTCGTGATCAATCAGATCAAAGGAGAGTGGGATACGAAACATCCGAATCTTATTCCTTACAAAGAATGTGTGTTGACCTTGATCCCCCATTTTACAGAGATAACCTTTGAACACTTCCCGAGAGAGGAGAATCAGTTAGCGGACGCGTTAGCTATAATGTCTTCTATGTTCAAGGTCAAATGGGACAATGAGGCTCTCCGGATCATCATCTGGAAACTAGACGAACCGGCATACTGTTGTGATCTCGAGACTGAATTGGTAACTGAGAAGCCTTGGTACCATGAGGTGAAGAGATACTTAGAAGCTCAGGAATACCCTGAAGGTGCATCTGTCAACGATAAGAAGTTTCTGAGAAGGTTCGCAGCGAAGTTCTTCCTTAGCAACGGCATCCTGTACAAGCGAAACCATGATTCGACCTTACTGCATTGTGTGGATAAGACAGAAGCAGAAAGGATCATGGAAGAGCTACATGAAGGGACCTTTGGTACACATTCCAGCGGACACACTATGGTAAAGAAGATCCTACGGGCAGGGTATTTCTGGTCCATGATGGAAGCAGACTGCTACCAACACTCTCGGACATGCCACAAATGCCAGATATATGCAGACAAGGTGCATGTTCCTCCAGTTCCTCTAAATGTTCTGACTGTGCCTTGGCCGTTTGCAATGTGGGGCATAGACATGATCGGTGAGATTAAACCTACGGCATCTAATGGACATCGCTTCATCCTGGTAGCGATTGATTACTTCACGAAGTGGGTTGAGGCAGCTTCCTATGCTACGGTAACCAAGACCGTTGTGGCACGGTTCATTCGGCATAATCTGATCTGTCGATACGGCGTCCCAGAGAGAATTATTACAGACAACGGTACCAATCTCAATAACAAGATGATCACTGAGCTCTGCGAGCAGTTTAAGATACAGCACCATAACTCTTCTCCCTACAGACCGAAGATGAATGGGGCTGTAGAAGCGGCAAATAAAAATATCAAGAAAATCGTGCAGAAGATGACAGTGACATATAAAGATTGGCACGAGATGTTACCGTTCGCTCTACATGGGTACCGTACCTCAGCCAGGACATCAACCGGGGCAATTCCTTTCTCCTTGGTCGACGGTATGGAGGCAGTCTTACCGATCGAAGTGCAAATACCCTCTCTCCGGATAATGAAGGATGCAAATCTAAACGAAGATGATTGGATCCAGACACGACTTGATCAGCTAAACTTAATTGACGAAAAGAGACTTGCTGCTATCTGTCATGGTCAGACGTATCAGAAACGGATGATCAGGGCATTTAACAAAAAGGTCAGACCACAAGAGTATCAAGTTGGGGATCTGGTAATCAAGCGAATCATCCTTCCTCAGAGTGATCCCAGGGGCAAATGGACCCCTACGTACGAAGGGCCATTTGTGGTTAAGCATGTGTTCTCAGGAGGAGCCATGATTCTAACCAACATGGATGGTGACGACCTTCCTCACCCCGCTAATGCAGACATAGTAAAAATATACTACGCATGAAAAAAGACCCGCTAGGATGACATACCTAGGCAAAAGTTAGGGCTCCCGGCGAACCAAAAGGGTTCGGGCAAAATGAAGGGATGAAATAAAAAAAAATCTGTACACCCGGCAAGTCGAAAACCTGAAAAGGCGACTTGGGCAAAAATGGGTATCCCGGTGGATTGAAAACCCGAAAGGGCGGTCCAGGCAAAAGTTAGGGATAAAGCGTAATACTATGTCTCATTGGATCACTCAGCATCCAGAATCCGGTATCTACATCAAGCTCAGACGGCATCGATCAGTCAACTTCATCTTCAACCAATGTCATCAAGTGATGAGGCGCTCGGAGACATAAAGGCAATAGCAGAGTTGAAACCCAGTGGGATCATTCATTTCACACAGCTGTTTTATTTTCTTTTGTACAAATTGTATAAACTCTTTTGTTCGGCGGCGTTCTCTTACTAGGACGTCAGCCTCTTGTACATAAACGCCTATTTTACAGGCAAATTCAAAAATCAATACAAAAATCACTTTTCAGTCACAATTGCCAATTGTTTTTCCTTTTCTGTTTTGTTTTGCAAAGAACGTCCAAGGTTCAATTTGTGATATATGCATTGATAATAATTTGCTAACTCATGAATATTTGCATACGAAACAAAGGATTAATTACAGGTAACATTAAAAACAGGGGCAATAAAGAGTTTTCTAAGCAATCTAATTGTTCTATCCTCCAAGGTACCAAGGTAGGTTCAGCTGAAGAACATAACCAGATATCTTAATTCCCCAGAGAGTGAGACAGCAAGTCAGTACACTCTCCTCAAGCGAAGCTATATTATCAAGCCTTAAGGAAGTTGGGTATCCCCCGCAGATCTCAACATTCCCCAGCAATATACATGCACTCTTAACAAGCATCCCCGGCAGTCTCGGTCTAAAGATTGTTCCCCGGCGATATACCAAACATTCAATGGAGTAATTTCCCCAAGAGAGTCCAATCTAGTTCCCCAGGAAAGTTGGAATCCATCTCCCCAAGCAATAAGCTTATCCCCAGTAGATTCTGGAAGCTTATCCTCGCAGAGCACGAACGTGTCTCCCGGCTTTATTCAAAGAGTTATTTCCTTACCAGGATATAACTGGGTTATCCTCAGCCAAAAGCCACGGAAAGAGCGTCCTCGACGAAGTCTTCTCACCCCCAGCAAAGTCTATTAACACTTCCAATACAACAAGGGTATCCCCAGCAAGTTATTACCATCAACAGCTCAACAAAGTACCTCTCTCCCCACAGAGTATTGCCTCCCAGCAAGATCGTTAGGGTATTTTTCTCCCCGCAGAGTAATCCATTCGCCAAGTTTATTCCCCAACGAAGTTATCTTCTCCTGCCGGTATTCTTGCAACTATCATCCCCAGCGGAAGCAAAGATCTAATTCTTCAACATCAGCCCAGGAGTGACTTCCCGGCACCCGTCAAGGATTTATTTTCCTAAAGACGAAAACATACATTCATAAACATCGCACTTCCATACATTATAGCATGCATATATGCATCATATCTTACAAATCTCATTTATGTTGAGAACATCATTGCTTGATCCATATCATGCATTGCATATGACTGACCTTTACCTTCCAGGAAAGATCCAGTTAAGTTCTCGGCTATATTCCAAGACCTAGACCGGTTCAGTTAAATCGACCCTAAGATTTCTCTGTTTTCTTATCCAGTCAAAGGCCTTCTCTGGTTCAGTCAGATCGACCCTAAGATCTCCCTGTTTCTTATCCAGTTGAAGACATTCCAAGACCTAGACCGGTTCAGTTAAGTCGACCCTAAGACTTTTCTGTTTCTTATCCAGTCCAAGGCCTTCTCTGGTTCAGTCAGATCGACCCTAAGATCTCCCTGTTTCTTATCCAGTTGAAGATTTCAAGACCTAGACCGGTTCAGTTAAATCGACCCTAAGATTTTTCTGTTTCTTATCCAGTCCAAGGCCTTCTCTAGTCCAGCTAAATCGACCCCTAACAGATTTTCCTGATAAAGACTGAGTAGAAGATATCCAAGATTCTCTCAATGATTACTGTTGAGGTTGAAGTCGCCTATGGTTCTCTCCCCGTTACTGCGGAGGTAGTAATCGTCCAAGATTCTCTCAATAATTAATGTTGAGGTTGAAGTCGTCCAAGATTTTCTCAATGATTACTGTTGAGGTTGAAGTCGCCCAAGATTCTCTCAATGATTACTGTTGAGGTTAAAGTCGCCCAAGATTCTCTTAATGATTACTGTTGAGGTTGAAGTCGCCCAAGATTCTCTCAATGATTACTGTTGAAGTTGAAGTCGCCCAAGATTCTCTCAGCGTTACTGTTGAGGTTGAAGTCGTCCAAGATTCTCTCAATGATACTATTGAGGTTGAAGTCGCCTATGGTTCTCTCCCCGTTACTGCGGAGGTAGTAATCGTCCCCAGATTCTCTCAGCGTTCCTGTTGAGATAGTAATCATCCAAGGTTCTCTCACCGTTCCTGTTGAGGTAGTAACCATCCCTGGTTCATTCATCGCCGTTTGAAGCTCCAAATCCAGCTCCTGTAACCAGTCAGGACACCCCTATACAAAGAATTGGAAGACCAGCTCATGTAACAGGTCAGGTAATCATTTTTCTTTTGCAGGTACGCAAGTTCTCGCTAAGGAATCTCTTACGCGATCAACATCCAGATGGCATCTATAAGCCCATTCACCTTCCATCACCTCTTAGTATGGCATCTATAAGCCCATCATCCCCTCCATCAATCTCCAAATGGCATCTATAAGCCCATTCCCATCACCACACTACTATGTGAGCGCAAATTTCTGGGCACTCTAGTGTTCAATCATCTTCCACCTTCGGATTACGAAAGGCACGTCAGCCAATCTGCATCCTCAGGTCTAATAAGATTGAACAGGGGCAACTGTTGTACCCCAAAATTTGCCCTCCCATATTCTTCAAGATTTGCCAAAAGCATGCTTCAAAATTCCCCAAGGGTTGCACAGTTCAAGGGCCTCCTAACAGTCAAAAACTAGGGTTTTGGTTCTCACAAAGAAAATGAAGTTTCCAAGGGTCCAATCAAGTCCCACATGCCTACAAACATGGTCAAGCATCCTCATACCAAGTTTCAAGACTTACAGCACAAAATTGCACAGTCAAAAACCCTAATTGCACTACAGTCAACTGTAGGGGCAAAATGGTCATTTGACAGTCAAAAGTTCAAATTTTTGGTCAACATCTTATTTTGAAGCCACAAACATCATTTGATCAATTCTTGATCATGATTCTCAAAGCTTGGCTCAAAAATCATCAAGATGCAAAAGTTTCCATATTTGGACAGTTAAAAAAGTCAACTGTAACTTGACCAAGGCATAACTTCCACATGGATTATCAGAAAAATTACATCCAAATCTCATTTTGAAGAGAAAGACATTTCCTAAAACTCCTCTTCACACTCCAAGTCCAAGAAATGCTCTCACAAAAAGTTATCAATTTCAACATTATAGGTCATTTTCAAAAGTCAACAAAAAGGGACTTTAAGTCAAAGGCCATAACTTGGGATTGGTAAATCAAAATGACATGGGACCAAAGGCATTGGTTATAGGACCCAAAGACCTTTCCAAAATGTCTAAGAACATGAGCAAAGCTTAAAAACTGAGCAAGATATGCCTTGTGGAAGTTGGGAAATTTTTGGGTATTTTGAAAAGTCAACTTTGCTTCAAATGTCCTAAAATTGCTAACGGGCCTCTTTTTCTTCCAAAATTCATCATCCAAAACATGTGCACGACCATTTGGCCCAAAGGGAAGTTTTTCATCATTTTTATTTTATTTATTTGAATTTTTAATTGCTAGAAATTCATTTAATTAATTAAAATATATGAAAAATACCAAACCTAAGTTTTTAAATCTTTTTATGCATAAAATACACTCAATATTTCGTGCATGATCAGATTTGGAAAGAATCAAGGCAATTGGATATGATTGGCCTCAAAAACATGTGAAAAAGATTGAAAAATATTTGCCATGAAAATCAAATATCTCTTCATCAATGCAAAGGTTCTTTGGATCAATTTCTCAACCCTAATCATTCACACATATATACTCATGCAAACCCTACTCCTAAGAACCTCTAAGCTGCGCAAGAACACCCAAAACAAGTTTGCATTTTTTGGCTAAAAATTCAAAACTGAAATCGTGGTTCCAATGCTTTTCAAGGCAAAATACTAATTGTAATAGCTTGTAAAAGCTTCATTGAACCTAATTGCATTGTTTTTCAACCCTTACACGCCCAGAATTGGTATACAAAACTCAAACTTTTTCATATAATATGCATATTCGTATTTCAATTTTCAAGCATTTCCATTGCATTTTTTTTGTGGATTCATACTAATTGATTGATTCTGAAACTAACCATATGATTTAATTGAGTTTTCACGCATTGTACGAAGAATCACCATTGAAGCACCTTAGGGTTTCAGACCTGAAAAATTAGGGATTCTTTCGTCCAGAAAAATTAGCTAACCTAAGTGGCATCATTGGAATCAGGAGATCATGACAAATCCAAAGCACTAGTTGCGCTCAATTTATGAGCGACAGATTCCTAATCGTTATTTTCGTGTTCATCAGATGGTGGGGGTTTAAAACCCCCGCTATTTAAATGTATTTTTGTTTCAGGTAAAAAAGCCATGGGAGAAGATGATGATGTGTAGGCAGGTGATTGGATCATTTGAATTTCGCGCTGAAATTGACCACTGATTCTTGATTTGCCTTATGTTATTTGTTTCCTATAATATAACCAAAGCGCGTAGTTGGATCAGTTGGCAAGCACGTGGACTGGTAACCTCTAGGACCTGGGTTCGATCCCAGGTCCCCCTCCCTTTCCATATTATTTTTCTAATCTTGCTTATGTGTAGCTCGCTCCCAGAATTCCAGCGTACACTCCATAGTCCAAGAGCGCCACATGGCCACCAAGATCAAACCCAAGGCCAGGATTCAGAGCATATGATGTGCCTCAGTCAAAGGTGCCACACGCTGGCATGAAAAGTCAAATAAGGCCAATGCTTAATGGGCCAGAATTACTGATGATACCTCCAATTGGGGACAGAACCCCCCTTGGTATTGTATTTCTTTCTATTTTCTTTGTTTTATTTTTATTATTTGTTTTAATTCCATTATTTTCTTTTAATTTAATAAAAATTAATTTCACATAAAAATAATATAAAAAATCAGAAAAGACAAAAATTAAAATATGTTTTATTTAAATATTAGCTTTTTTTGTAAATAAATCTCACTAATTAATTAGATTTAAATTTAGGTTTAATTCAAATAATTTCTTAATAAATTAAAAAGAGTAGAATTAGGGCTTCAAACATTTTTCATTCTTTTCCTTTTTTCCTCACCATAATTAATTATTTAATATTATTTTTTTATAAATCAAATTGCATTAATTAATTAGGTTTAATTTTAGGTAATTTTCATATTTTCTTAATAAATTAAAAATAGCTAGAATTAGGTTTTAATTTCATTTAATTCATCAAAAAAATCATAAATACCAAAAAACCTCAAAAACAATTTCCTTTTTATTTTAATTTAATTAATTTGTAAATAATAATTTAATTTCATTAAAAAGGGTCCAACGCCCTCACTTTCAATCTTAATTCAATTCGCGCATTTATATTCTTTCGTATAATTTTTTATGTAATTCTCCCAAAGCCATGTAACTCGGACATTTTATATTTCTCGCACTTTCCTTTACTCTATGTCAAATCGGGTCCTGGATATAATTTGGCGATGTGGACCCGCGCCTTTGTAATAGTTTAGGAACTTTACATTTCTCGCAACTTTTTAACTGTTAATAATGGCATGCAAGAATGAATGACAAAATAAAAACAAAAGCGTAGATCACCTGACATGAACAAGACAAAATAACTGAAAACGACACACAAATCACACACCACCCCTAGGGTACGCCTCACTGTTGCCTTGCCTCTCGAAAGGTGATCGTCGAGTAGAGGATGTTTTAGTAAGTCCTCATGATCCGGGAACCTGGCATGAGGGTAGCTTCTAAGGTATCTTCCTATTGCTCTGGTGATCACCATGTCCCGAACCTCGAATTGACCCGAACACCTCCAACGGTGGTGCTACCTACCTCTCAATGGTGGGATGGCACTACTTTAAAGGACATTTACACAGACGAATTCCTTAGGGTAGGTAGACGACTCTAGATACTTGCTCTAATTTCAAAACAAATTCAAAAATACTTTTCACACCGACACCTTTTCAAAAAGCTTTCGAAAGCAATTTTTCAAACACTCTTGAGGACCGATACAAGAGTCGAACTGAAATTTTCAAAGAAACTTTTTAAAACCCACAATTGAAAAGCAAACAAACCATTTTTGAAAACACAATGAGCAAGTATCTAAGAGCCCATGGATAACCATGGATAGAAAGGGTGCTAACACCTTCCCTTTCTATAACCTACCTCCCGAACCGAGAGCAATCTCTATAAGGAATTTTTCTGTGCTTTTGTCCTTTCCATTTGGAGAAAATAAAAGACGGTGGCGACCCTTGCTTCCGCGACATTTCGCGAACCAGCGTTAAACAGTCAGTTCCAGATCCACCGATCACACCCTGATCATCCGTTTTTGATACGTTTGACCATGACAAATAGCAGTGAGTCTCTTTTCGTCAATTAGGTTTAACTGATCAAGTCGAGTCTGGATCCAGTCATCTTCGCTCAAGCCTGCATCCTTCATTATCCGGAGAGAGGGTATCTGGACTTCAATCGGCAAGACTGCCTCCATGCCATAGACCAAGGAAAAGGGAGTTGCCCCGGTTGACGTTCTTGCTGAGGTACGGTACCCACGAAGAGCAAACGGTAACATCTCGTGCCAATCTTTATAGGTCACTGTCATCTTCTGCACAATCTTCTTGATGTTTTTATTTGCCGCTTCGACAGCTCTATTCATCTTCGGCCGGTAAGGAGAAGAGTTGTGGTGCTGTATCTTGAATTGCTCGCAGAGCTCAGTGATCATCTTGTTGTTAAGATTGGTACCATTGTCCGTAATGATTCTTTCCGGGACGCCGTACCGACAGATCATGTTATGCCGAATGAAATGTGCCACGGCGCTCTTAGTTACGGTGGCGTAGGAAGCTGCCTCCACCCACTTCGTGAAGTAATCAATCGCTACCAAGATGAAGCGATGCCCGTTGGATGCCGTCGGTCGGATCTCGCCGATCATATCAATGCCCCACATTGCAAAAGGCCAAGGTGTCGTCAGGACGTTCAAAGGAACCGGAGGGATATGCACCTTATCAGCATAGATCTGGCATTTATGACAAGTTCGAGAATGTTGGTAACAGTCGGCTTCCATTGTGGACCAGAAATATCCTGCCCGAAGGATTTTCTTTGCCATGGTATGTCCACTGGAATGTGTTCCGAATGTACCTTCATGCAGTTCTACCATGATCTTCTCTGCTTCAGTCTTATCCACACAACGCAGTAAAGTTGAATCATGGTTTCGTTTGTAGAGAATGTCGTTGCTGAGGAAGAATTTTTGCCACAAACCTTCTCAGGAACTTCTTGTCATTGACCGATGCGCCTTCGGGGTATTCTTGAGCTTCCAAATATCTCTTTACCTCATGATACCAGGGTTTTTCGGTTACCTCTTCGGTCTCAAGATCGCAGCAGTATGCAGGTTCGTCCAACTTCCAGATAATGATCCGGGGAGCCTCGTTGTCCCATTTGACTTTGAACATTGAAGACATCGTAGCTAGTGTGTCCGCTAACTGATTCTCCTCTCTTGGGAAGTGTTCAAAAGTTATCTCTTCAAAGTGGGGAAGCAAGGTCAACACATACTCCTTGTAAGGAATAAGATTTGGGTGTTTCGTATCCCACTCGCCTTTGATCTAATTGATCACGAGAGCGGAATCTCCGAAGACACTCAGAAACTTGATCCTTAAGTCGATTGCAGCTTGAAGACCCATGATACATGCCTCATATTCTGCCATGTTGTTGGTGCAGTTGAAACACAGTCGGGCGGTGAGTGGAGTATGAGTACCTTTAGGGGATATGATCACAGCGCCGATGCCGTTACCCAAAGCGTTCGAGGCTCCGTCAAAATGCATAGACCATCGGGATCCTTCCTCAGGTCCTTCATCCGGTCCAGGTACTTCACAATCAGTTACTACCATGATATCTTCGTCTGGAAATTCAAAGTTCAATGATTGGTAATCGTCCACAGGTTGGTGTGCCAAATGGTCTGCCAATACACTTCCCTTGATTGCTTTTTGAGTTGTGTACTGGATGTCATATTCTGTCAAGATCATTTGCCATCTTGCTATTCTTCCGGACAGAGCGGGCTTTTCGAATATGTACTTGATCAGATCCATTTTTGAAATCAACAGAGTAGTGTGAGTCAGCATATACTGTCTCAGCCGGCGAGCAGCCCATACCAGAGCGCAGCAAGTTTTCTCGAGCAGTGAGTACCGAGTCTCACAGTCGGTAAACTTTTTGCTCAGGTAATAAATAGCGTGCTCTTTTCGGCCAGACTCGTCATGCTGCCCCAGCACACACCCCATTGAGTTGTCAAGTACTGTCAAGTATAGTATTAGAGGTCTCCCTTCCACTGGTGGCATAAGAATGGGTGGTTCTTGGAGATATTCCTTTATCTTTTCGAAGGCAGCCTGACATTCATCGTTCCAACGTACTACTTGATCTTTCTTCAGCAATTTGAAAATTGGCTCACAGGTAGCAGTTAGATGCGAGATGAATCGGGCAATGTAATTCAGTCGTCCTAGAAAGCCTCTAACTTCCTTCTCTGTCTTGGGAGTCGGTATCTCTGTATAGCTTTCACTTTGGCATGGTCCACTTGAATACCTCTGTCGCTTACAATGAAACCCAGCAATTTTCCAGATCTTACCCCAAAGGTGCACTTGTTTGGGTTCAATCTCAGTTTGTACAACTTTAGACGGTCAAACAGCTTCCGCAGATGGTCAAGGTGTTCCTCCTCAGTTTGAGATCTTGCAATCATATCGTCGACGTACACTTTTATCTCGTGATGGATCATATCATGAAATAAAGCAACCATGGCACGTTGGTAGGTTGCCCCAGCATTTTTCAACCCAAATGGCATGACCTTGTAGCAAAAGGTGCCCCACTGGGTAACGAAAGTAGTCTTCTCCATGTCTTCAGGAGCCATCTTGATCTGATTATAACCGGAGAAGCCGTCCATGAAAGAGAAAACTTTATGCTGAGCAGTATTATCAACCAGAACGTCGATATGAGGCAGAGGGAAATCATCCTTAGGGCTGGCCCTGTTCAAATCCCTGTAATCAACACACATTCGGACTTTACCATCTTTCTTTGGCACCAGAACCACGTTGGCCACCCACTGAGGATAAGAAGTCACTGCTAGAAACCCGGCATCAAATTGTTTCATAACCTCAGCTTTGATTTTCTCGGACATTTCTGGGCGCATGCGGCGGACCTTCTGTTTTACCGGAGGGCAGTCTTCCTTGGTAGGCAGGTGATGAACCACAATGTCGGCATCCAAACCAGGCATGTCTTCGTAAGACCAAGCAAAGATTTCCATGTAATCATGCAGCATCTGAATCAATCGTTGTTTCACGCTGAGCTCTAGATTGGCACCAATCTTGACTTCTTTTCTATCTGTTTCAGTACCCAGATTTACCGTTTCCACTGGCTCTTCATGCGGCTGAATGGCCCTCTCTTCCTGGAGTAGCAGTCTTGCGAGTTCACCAGGCACTTCGCAATCATCTTCACCCTCGTCTTCGGCTAGGTTGATCGGATTTTTGAAGTCATAACTGGCAGTAGCAGAGTCGTTACCAGTGAGATCCAGAGTGGATTGGAACCTGTATAAGTGAGTGTGTGTAAATATAGCTGTTTTGCAATATATAACAAAGAAAGAAAAAGAGCACAAGATTTGAAATGCAACAAACGTCCAATGTTTTGATTAATGATTTATGAAAATGTCATACAAAAATCCCTCACAAATGGAGCCACGGTGCCCCGGGTAGGACACCGAGCCAATAAAAGTTTCAACATATTGTTTGTTACAAATTGAAAACAAAAGAGTTCATTACTGAGTGACAAAAGTAATAGGTGTAAAATCTTTTTTCGTCCAGTTGCTTGGTCCATTGTGGGTTGTTGGGTAGATCCAACTGTCAAATTCTGCTTCCTCTATGTCATCCTCAATAGCATTCACTCCTGGGTTGGTGATGAACACCGGAGGCTTTCTGATCCTTTCTTTGCGAACAGCCCTCTGAGCCTCTGTAGTGAAGCCCAGCCCAAACTTGTCGGTCTTTGGAGTGAAGTCAGGAAGTCGACCCCAGTTTGCGCACTTGCCTTTCTCAATCATAGCCCGATCATCCTTCAAGGAAGCCATCTTCAAAGGAAAGTCTTCTTCAATCACTGTCTCAGCTGACGCCAATGTTGGAGGTACCTCTTCAAAATGTGAAAAGGGGGTTTCAATAAACTCCCCGTCCATCTCGATATACCGGAATGAATTCAGGTGACTAACCATGTATTCTTCCTCCCCTTGCACAGTAACAATCTTCCCTCTGACAGGGTATTTGAGCTTCTGGTGTAGAGTCGATGTTACAGCCCCAGCCTTGTGAATCCAAGGTCGACCCAGCAAACAGGAATAAGATGGACGAATATCCATCACATAGAACGTTGAGTCAAAGACTTGGGAACCCACACGAATAGGAATGTCTACCTCACCATGCACCATCCTCTTAGAACCGTCGAAGGCTCTAACAATGATGTTATTAGGCTTCAATTCCAGGCCCTCACAATCCAGCCTGTCTAAGGCCTTCTTGGGCAATACATTCAGGGAAGAACCGGTGTCCACCAACACGTGTGCGAGAGTAGTGTCCCTGCATTCTATGGAGACATGCAGGGCATCATTGTGGTTTTTTCCCTTGGCGGTAAGATCAGTATCCGAGAAACCCAAACCATTGTCAGCTATCAAATTGGCCACACAGTCAGTGAATTGATCTGCAGATGTCTCTTGTGGCACATGGGCCGTTTTCAGAAATGAAATCAGGGCCTTGGCATGGGCCTCTGAGCACAGCAGCAATGATATCATAGAGATCTTGGAGGGGGTATGCCCCAACTGTTCAACGACATTGAAGTCACTCTTCTTAATGATTTTAAGGATTTCCTCCATCTCTTGCTGGGAGGCTTCAACAGCGGTCTTTTTTGGTGCCTCCGTCCAGGCAGGCAAATCGGTAGCAACTCCTTTGCCTCGAGCATCAGAGGACTCGGCGGTAGTGGTAGACACAGGAACTTGATTTGGAAGGGAAACATGCACACTTGCGGGTGTGATGATAAGAGGTTTTCGGATAACTGGTGGTGCAATGTCAGGCGAGAAGAGCCTGCCACTGCGAGTAATTTTGGCGGGACCAGTGATGTTACTGATACTGGTACCGGTGTTGAACTCCTGCTTCACTCCAAGTACATACATATCTGCCCCATAGTGCCATGGGACAGCCTTGTCAGATTCATAGGGGAGGGGCCCCGGAACAGTAATGGTTATAGGTGCAACAGACACGATTTTTACTGGCTTCCTCGGGGGAGCCTTGGTAGGATTGTTGAAAATTGTGACGACAGATACTTCTTCAGCGGGAACAAAAGGAACAGCGGTCTTCTTGAACAAAATATCCTTGCTATCCATCAGGCTTTGGATGCCTGACTTCAGCAGCGGACAACCGGTAGGGGTAACAGCACACAGGAGGCAACCCTTGCTACAACCCGGAAATAAACCGGCTAGCAGCAGGTTCCTCTTAACAGTCAATAGAGGGGTAGCAACATCATTCACAGAAACTGCATACAAGTCTTCATCAACAACATTTACTCCATGCTGGGGCATAGGGGCAGTCACAACGTTAGGCCTCTCAGGCGCCTCAAACTGTATTTCCTTCGCATCAATAAGGTCTTGAACCTTATTTCTCAGGGCCCAGCAATCATTAGTAGAATGCCCCGGGCTATCAGAGTGATAAGCACAACGGGCATTTGGGTTATACTTAGGAGATGCAGTATTCACAACCTTCGGAGCCTCTCTGACGGTCACCAAGTTGGTCGATAGCAGTTGCGGAAAGATTTGTGACAAGGTCATACTCAGCCGAGTGTACTGCCTTTTGGGCCTCTCACCCCTTTGTTGATTGTACGGCTGAGGAGCAGCAACAGGTTTTGAAATTACCAATGCATTGACGGCTTGGCGGAGTTCTGGCTTAACTTGTCTTCTAGGACCATAAACAGCACTAGCTTCCTTCTTGAAAGGCTTCTTCTCAATACTCGTGGAGGCACCTTTCTGTATCTTTCCTGACTTGATGCCAGCTTCTATCCTTTCACCCGTCAGGATCAAATCTGTAAACCCAGCAGAAGAATTACCAATCAGATGATTGAAGAATGGACCAGACAAGGTCCCTAGAAACATGTCAACAAGTTCACGGTCAGTCAAAGGAGGCTGCACCCTGCCAGCCAGGTCCCTCCACCTTTGCGCATATTCTTTGAATCCTTCGCCCGTTCCCAGTGACATACCCTGAAGTTGGGTACGCGTGGGAGCGAGGTCAGAGTTGTATTGATATTGTCTATAAAATGCGGTAGCCAAATCCTCCCAATGTCGGATACTGGTTCCATCCAGCTGATAGAACCACTCAAGTTGTGACCCCGAAAGGCTATCTTGGAAGAAATGGATCCAAAGGTTCTTGTCTACCGTGTAAGGTTGGATCTTCCTTACGTATGATCTGAGATGCAGCTTGGGACAGGAGGCCCCGTCGTACTTTGCAAAGGCAGGCGCCTTGAACTTGTGTGGGATCACTACCCCGGAAGATAAACCTAAATCTCCGAAATCCAGCCCCGACACATTTTGAATCTCCATGGCACTTAAACGGTCCTCTAGTTGTTTGTATCTGTCTGTAGCAGGAGGGTACTGTTCGTCATTGTAGTCTGTCTCGTTGTCAGAGACTGCAGTACTAGGAGCCCTTCCCCCTTGGGGACTGTCTTTCTTTGCAGAGGAAGTAGCTTGATCAGCCTCATTATGGAGTGTATTCCCAAACCTGCGTCCAGTGTTGAACAACGCAGTCCTCTTCTTCTTCTTCTTCTTCTTTAGGAGCAGAGCCTTCAACTCTTGTTGACCTTGGGCTAAGCTCATGACCATCTCTTGAAACTGGGCGTTCTGGGCCTGGAGGGCCTTGATAGCTTGTTCACTGGATGATTCAGGATTCATGATGACTGTTCAAAATAAACAGCGAAGAAGATTAAGCAACCTGTAGAAAAAGGGTACCTGTTATGCACATGATGCATGTGATGCTATCTATGCAATGCATTCAAGGATTTTAGAAATTCACAATTGTTGCAGACAAAAAGAACGCACGTCATATTAATAAGAAGAAATTTGTTAGTACATAAATGCCCCATGGGCCAAATTTTACAAAAACAAACTCCTCAAGGTAAAAAGACGTTGCGCATCCTCTTTGGCGCAATGTAGGTGTTGAGGGCCTCTTGCTCATGGAGTCAGCGGGTGAGCTCTAGAACCTTCTTCTCGTTGGCGTAGAAGCTGGCTTCAAAAGTGTTCTGTTCCTCCTTGAGTTGGATCCAACTCTTCTGCATCTCCTCCCACGATGTAGGCATGTCAGGATGTAGGATGGTGTAGGGAACCTCTCCTTCTTTGACAGGCTCTTTAATCACAGGGAGAACATGAGGATAAGGCATCATTAGACTCTGGGCTCGGGCTCGTACCCACTTGAGATAAGGCTCAAGGGGGATGGAGTTCTTGTGCCCCAGTGCCTTGCTATCAACCTTGTTGGGCATCCTCCAAGCTCTGATGAATCTTTGGCGAAGTCCTTGCGCATCGTTGTCGAAGTCAAAAACTAGGTCAGGAATTAACATGTCGTGAGGGCCATCTCTTCGTGCATATCCAAATTGTCTCAAAGCTAGACGAGGGTTATAGGTGATGCCTCCTCTGATTCCAAGTAAAGGAACATTAGGAAACTCTCCACAACGATCGATGATGATGACATTTTCTCTGGACCGAGAACACCAATGTACATCAGAGTGAGTAAGAGTCATCAACCGTTGGGACCACCTTGAGCCTTGGTCATTCTTCAAGACAGATTGTGGAAGGTGCGAAATAAACCACCTTGCAAGGAGAGGAGTACAGCACATGAGAACACCCCTCTTTCTCATTGTTCGTGTGTAAAATGAGTGAAGGATGTCCCCAAGCAATGTTGGTATTGGATTTCTGGACAAGAAGATTTTGACGGCGTTGACCTCTACAAGCTGGTCAGGATTTGGGAACAGGACCAACCCATATATAAGGAGTGCCACAATCTCTTCAAAGGCTTGTAGGTCCAATGAATTCCAACACTCTTGTGCCTTTTCAAACAAGAATTTTGCTAAGAAGCCTTTGACACCGCTTCTAGTTTCCCAATGCCCCTTGATGTCGGATGGCTGTAGATGTAATGCTCGAGCAACATCTTCAGGCTTTAGTTCCTTTTCCGTATCGTTGAAAGGTAGTTGATTAAGGATGGGAATTCTCAGGAGTTGAGAAAATTCCTCCAAAGTGGGCACCAACTGGTAGTCGGGGAAAGTGAAACAGTGGTGAAGAGGGTCAAAGAACTGGAATAGCACTTTCATCATGTCCTCTTCAATGTTGGTGTTGACTAAGCTGAGCAGTCTACCATGTCTTTCACTGAAGGGAGAGCTTTCCGGAATTCTTGATGTGAGCTCCTTGAGTTGAGGAGGGATTCTCACAAGGTTGACTTGGATGGTTTTTCTGCGAGGAATTTCCATGACCTACAAAACTAGAACAAAGATGAAGATCTAAACCCTTGAAGTGGTTAGTAAATGCATATGATGCTTTATGATGTTCATGATGTATGCACAAACATATGTACAAGCAATTCACACCAAACCTTAGTTTCAGGCTTGCATGGGGTTTCATAGGTAAGTACCCTCTTGAGTGTAGTTGGCTTAAAAACCTGTCCTATAAATAGTAACCGGGTTCTAAGGAGCTCAATATCACTGGATTGTTTTCATTGTTCATTGTTTTGGTTTAGCCACTTAACTAGCGACCAAAATATTCCAAGAAAACAACCCTCAATGAGTGTAGTATCGAGTATCTACCAACTTCGGACTGCACCAAAGCCGGTCATCTCACTACCCCTAATGAAAGGCCAAGATGGTCAAGTAAGGTTCTAGGTCATTAGTGCTTAGTGACATCACTCAGCGGCCCCGTACTCTTCTTGATTGAACTCAAGGGTTACCGGTACTCACAAATATGTCGCACTAATATATCTATTGCTTCGACCGTGTCAGTATACCCCGCACAGTTTCCACAGTGTATTGCTATCTATGAATGTTTCCCAAAATCCGGGTGTAGGATTGTAAACCCAAACAAGAGAGCCAAGATATAAAGCAATCAAAACAAACAATTAGTCATGCAAGAGGGTGATCTAAGCCCTAAGGTTACTCCACTTTTAGATTAATCCCCAGCAGAGTCGCCAGTTCTGTGATACGGTGGGAGAACTGACTTGAGGTTTTGCGTTTGTTTTCGCAAATGTTTCGGTTGAGCAAGAGTCGCCACCGACTTTTTATTTTATCCTAAGGAAAGGTTAAAAAGCACAGCAAAAACCTTTGAGATGTTTTCTTGGGTTCGGGGAGTAGATTATAGAAAGGGAAGGTATTAGCACCCTTTCTATCCATGGTTATCCATGGGCTCTTAGTTACTTGCTTAGATCAACTTGCCTTAATTTTCAATTGTTTGAAATGGTGCTTTGTGTGTGTGGGTTTTGAAAATGTTTTGAAAAGAGGCCAATATGGTGGCAACCTTTGTAATGATCCATGTTGGGATGTATACAAAGGTGTATGTCTTTTGAAAAGGTTTTCAATGTTTTTGAAAGTTGTTTTGAAAGTGTATTGATGTGTGGTTTGAAAAATAGGCAAGTGTTTTGTTTTGCAAGTTGGCAAGTAACCAAGAGCTATCTACCATAAATTTCTCAAAGATCTTTGCTATGTTTTAACCCTTTTAACAATTTTGTTCCACCATTGTATTTGGTGGACAATCTTGTGTTAGGATGTGAAAGGGACGGGCGTGGGTCATCGTTTAGACCATAATTGCAATAGTGCCAAGTATCTTTGGGCAATTTTCTTTAAGGGACTTGATCATTTTTAGGCAACTTTCGAAAGCGTCATCGAGGGACTATGATCATTTGAATTATGTTGTTTTGTCCAAAGAGACCTAACATGCAATATGGCCCATTATTGAAGGTAACAAGTGGAATACCCTAGGGGTGCAAGTGTGATTAGTGTTGTCCATTTTCATGCTTGTTTATCTTGAATTTAGGTCAAACTATTTTGTTGTTTTTGATTTGCATACAAAACCCTAATTCTAACATGGTGTTGCACCCCAAAATTTGCCCTCTCATATTCTTCAAGAAATGGCCAAGCCAGGTCACAAAATTCCCCAAGGGTTGCCCAGTCAAAGAGCCTCCTATACAGTCAAAACTAGGGTTTGGGTTCTGGTCAAGCAAATGAAGTTTTCAAAGGCCCAATCAAGTCTCATATGCCTACAAAGATGGTCAAGTACCCTCATATCAAGTTTCAAGGCATTCAGCTCAAAATTGCACAGTCAAAACCCTAGATTGCACTACAGTCAACTGTAGGGGCAAAATGGTCATTTGGCAGTCAAAAGTTCAAATTTTTGGTCAATATATCATTTTGAAGCCACAAACATCA
Source organism: Vicia faba (assembly GCA_948472305.1). NCBI lineage: Eukaryota > Viridiplantae > Streptophyta > Magnoliopsida > Fabales > Fabaceae > Vicia > Vicia faba. The sequence continues at coordinate 458,434,822 of OX451739.1, read as the reverse complement.
TTTGATCAATGCTTGATCATGATTTTCAAAATTTGGCTCAGAAATTATCAAAGATGCAAAAGTTGCTATATTTGGACAGCTGAAAAAGTCAACTGAAATTGACCAGGGCATAACTTTCACATGGATTATCAGAAAAATTCCATCCAAAGCTCATTTTGAAGAGAAAGACATTTCCTACAATTCATCTTCATATTCCAAGTCCAAGAAATGCTCTCACAAAAAGTTATCAATTTCAACATTATAGGTCATTTTCAAAAGTCAACAAAAAGGGACTTTAAGTCAAAGGCCATAACTTGAGATTGGTAAATCAAAATGACATGGGACCAAAGGAATTGGTTAGAGGACTCAAAGACCTTTCCAAAATGTCCAAGAACATGTGAAAAGCTTAAATATTGAGCAAGTTATGCCTTGTGGAAGTTGGGAAATTTTTGGGAATTTTGAAAAGTCAACAATGGTTCAAATGACCTAAAAATGCAAATGGGCCCATCTTTCTTCCAAGTTTCTTCATGCCAAGCCTATGCACGACCATTAGGCCCAAAAGGAAGTTTTTCTCCATTTTTATTTATTTATTTGGATTTTTTATCATTTATAATTCATTTAATTAAATAAATTGCATGAAAAATACAAACCTAATGAAAACAAATCTTTTTATGCATGATTTGGACTTAATATTTCGTGCACACGCTAATATAGAAGGTTTTGGCTTGATTGAAACCTAATTGACACAAAAACCATGAAAAAAAGATTCAAAAAGATATTAAGGAAATCAAATATTGAAAACAATGAATTCATGAGATTTTGTTGATTTTTGTTGACCTAAAAGCCTCACTATATGATCAGGAACACAACCCTAAGCCAAGGAGACAAAAAGCTGCGCTAAAGGAACCTTGACAAACTTGAAAAATTCTCCATAAAAGTCAATTCTGAAAACGTGGTTAAAGGAGGATTCAGGTCTTAAATTTTGTTTCAAAGGCTTCCTCAAGGTTCCCAGAAGCAATTCCAATCATTAGCACCCATTCACACTCCAAGAATCGGTAGAATGAACATAAACTGTACAACAAAAAATGCATAATCGTATTTCATGTTTCAAGCATTTTCATTGTGTTTTTTCCATGTATTCATGTTGACTAACGTGTTCTGAAGCTGATCATGTGGTTTAATTTCACTTTCGTGCCATATTTGGAGATTTGCCATTAACGACCGGTAGGGTTTACAGAAGCTTGAAATTGGGGTTTCCCAAACCAGGCAAAATTGGGACCTAAGACCATGACCATTCGCATCAGTGTGTCTGGACGAACAAGAAGCACTATTCGCGATAAATTTATGGACATTGTAGCGCTATTCGCTATTTTCCCTAAAGCTATATTATAGAACGGTTCAAAAACCGTTGCCTCTGTGTTTTGTTTTGCAGGGATGGTGAGGAAGAAGAGGCCGTGTCAAAACGTGATAGGTCCATTCAAATTTCGCGCGAAATTCCAAAGTCATTGACGTTTTCTTTTTATAATATTTATTGTTTATTATATGTTAAATGAGATTCAAGTGCTTCAGTGGCAGGTACCTCTCTTGGCAATACCAAAGACCTGGGTTCGAACCCCAGGTCTGTGTAAGTTTCATATTATTTTTCAATACTCAATCCTGTGCAGTGCCAACATGGAGGATGCATCATATACACTCAAAACTCACCATCCACGCGTCCATCAGAAGCAATCCAAGGGCCATGACCAAAGGTGTATCATAGATTCCAGTCAACGCGCAGCACTCTATCCAGGAAAGTCAACCAATTCAATACAAATGGGCCAGAAATCATCAGGCCTGAACCTCCTAATTTGAGGCTACCCCCCCCCTGGTTTGTATTTTTTCTATTTTTCTTCTTATATTATATTTTTGCTATTTCATTTATTTTATTTGTTTTAACATAATTAATTTATTTCCATAAAAAATATAAAAACATTCAAAAATCAGAAAAGACCAAATTGTAATAAATATTTTTATTTTTTTAATTATTTTTATAGATAAATTGCATGTAAATAAATGTAGTTTTAATTAGGTTACAAGTTTAATGCTTTTTCATAATAAAAACACCAAAAATAGAATTTAGGTTTAATAACTTTTTATTTTCTTTTTAATTTTTCCCTTTTTTCAGAATAATAATATTTATCTATTTATTTTTCATAAATTAAAAATTGTACATAAATAATTTAGGGTTTAATTTAGGTTTTAATTTAATTCTTTCATAATAAATAAAGAAAACATTAGAATTAGGGTTTGGACATTTTACTTTAATTATAATTAATCCTTTTTCTTATTTAATCTAAAAAATACAAAAATACCAAAAAAAACATTCCTTTTAAATCTTTAATTTTAATTCCTCCTTAACTAATTTATTAACTTTAATTTTTCGCAAAAGGGTCCAACGCCCGTCGCTGTAATTATTTTAATTTGCGCATTTATTTTATGTCATTTATTATAATTTTGTATCTCTCCCAAAGCACTGTAATTTAAATTTCTCGCACTTTTATTTATCGCTTTATTTATTTTCCGCTAAATCGGGTCCGGTTTAATTTTGGCGATGTGGACCCGCGCCATTTGTAATAGCCTTAGATTTATTTTTCGCAAACTTTATAACTGTTAAAAAGCATGCAAGAATGAATGTCCTAATTAAAATCAAGCGTAGAACACAAATAAACATGACAAGACAAATAACTGAAACATGACACACAATTCGCACACACCACCCCTAGGGTACGCCTCACTGTTGCCTTTCGAAAGGTGGTCGTCGAGTAGAGGACGTCTTAGTAAGTCCTCATGATCCGGGAACCTGGCATGAGGGTAGCTTCTAAGGTGTCTTCCCATTGCTCTGGTGATTACCATGTCCCGAACCCCGAATTGACCCGAACACCTCCAACGGTGGTGCTACCTACCTCTCAATGGTGGGATGGCACTACTTTAAAGGACATTTACACAGACGAATTCCTTAGGGTAGGTAGACGACTCATGGATACTTGCTCTCTTCAAAACAAAAATTCAAAGACTTTTCACACCAACACTTTTCAAAAGCTTTCAAAGCAAATTTTTTCAAACACTCTGACGTACGAGTCGAACTGAAATTTTTCAAAGAAACTTTTTTAAACCCACATTGAAAAGCAAGCAAACATTTTGAAAACACAAATGAGCAAGTATCTAAGAGCCCATGGATAACCATGGATAGAAAGGGTGCTAACACCTTCCCTTTCTATAATCTACCTCCCGAACCGAGAGCAATCTCTTTAAAGGAATTTTTCTGTGCTTTTGTCCTTTCCATTTGGAGAAAATAAAAGACGGTGGCGACTCTTGCTTCCGCGACATTTCGCGAACCAGCGTTAAACAGTCGGTTCCAGATCCACCGATCACAGAACTGGCGACTCTGCTGGGGACTGTTTGAGCGAGGTGTACCTTAGGGCTAGCTTATAACTATGTTTTCAATTGTTTTCCTTGTGTGCTTTAAATTGTGGGTTGCTTGGGAGTTCTATAGATCCTAAACCCGGATCCGGGGGATACCTTTCTTAGAAAGTAGCAACAAGGCTGTGAGGGAACTGTGCGGGGTATACCGACATGGTTGAAACAGTCTGCTACGTTGATGTGGCACTTTGGTGTGTACTGGTAACCCTTGAGTTCAGTCAAGGAGAGTACGGGGCCTCCGCGTGGTGTCATGAAGCATCAACAGACCTTAGGAACCTTAATTGAACTATCTTGGCCTCTTTAGGGTAGTGAGATAACTGACTTTGGTGCAGTCCGAGGTTGGTTGATACTCGATACTACACTCAATTGAGGGTTGCTTTCCTGGAATATTTCGGTCGCCAGTCCAGTGGCTAAATCGAAACGATGAACAATGAAAGCAATCCCGTGATATTGGGACCCTTAGAACCCGGTTACTTCTAATAGGACAGGTTGAGCCCACCAACTTCAAGAGGGTAATACCTAGACCTCATGCTGGCCTAAACTCTAAGGGCTTCTCTTGTGTGACTTATATGCCTTCGTACTTGACTATCTGCGTGCTTGTTACCTGACACTTGTTTCTTGCAGGTCTTGTTTATAGTCCTTAACTAGGACTCATGACAGGGTTTACCAAATTTCTTGCAGGTCTTGTTTATAGTCCTTAACTAGGACTCATGACAAGGTTTACCAAATTTCTTGCAGGTCTTGTTTATAGTCCTTAACTAGGACTCATGACAAGGTTTACCAAATTTCTTGCAGGTCTTGTTTATAGTCCTTAACTAGGACTCATGACAAGGTTTACCAAATTTCTTGCAGGTCTTGTTTATAGTCCTTAACTAGGACTCATGACAGGGTTTACCAAATCTCTTGCAGGTTTTGTTTATAGTCCTTAATTGGGACTCATAACAAAGTATACTGAATTTCTTGCAGGGTCTGTTTATAGTCCTTAATTGGGATTCATAACAGGGTTTACCTACATCACCCCATGCATAGCATGACATCATACCATTGCATACATCCTAACCCATTTCAAGGATCTCAAGGGCTTGTGATGCAGGTCATGGTGAATCAATGATCCCAGCAAGGGGCAAAGAGGATTTATTTTCCTCTAGCCAAGGTTGTCAGGGGCTATGACCCACTGGATATGGTGAGCCTTTGACCCTTGAAGAAGGACTCTCAACAATATGCAGTGCCTTCAGTCAAGCTACCGGTTCCAAATACTAACAAAGTTTCTCTGTTTACCCCGCGAGGTCCTTGAAAACATTACATGCATGTCATACATCTCATTGCATTACAGGTACCCCTTTGACAGGTTGCTTACCCTTCGTCGCTGTTTATTTCAGCCGGTCGTCATGAATCCTGAATCATCAGCCGAGCAGACTATCAAGGACCTCCAGGCTCAGAACGCCCAGTTCCAAAAGCTGATCATGAATTTGACCCAGGGGCAACAAGACCTGAAGGCTCTCCTCTTGAAGAAGGACAAGAAGAAGAAGAGGACTGTCTTGTTCAGCCCTAGGCGCAGATCTGGGAATACACCGCAAATTGAAACTGAAAGGACAACCCCATCTGTGGGAAAAAGCAGTCATCCAGAGGAAAGGGTGCCCAGTCCAGAGGTCTCCGACAACGAGACAGATTTCGATGACGAACAATACCCTCCGACTGAGGACAAGTACAAACAGTTGGAGGATAGGTTGAAGGCTATGGAGGTTCAACAGGTACCTGGGCTGGATTTCGGAGATCTGGGTTTGTCAACTGGCTTGGTTATTCCTCGGAAGTTCAAAGTACCACCCTTCTCTAAGTATGACGGGGCGTCTTGTCCCAAGCTGCATCTAAGGTCCTATGTTCGGAAGATCCAACCATATACGGTGGACAAAAACTTGTGGATCCACTTCTTCCAGGAAAGTCTTTCAGGGACTCACCTCGAATGGTTCTATCAACTGGATGGGACCAAAGTTCGTAACTGGGAGGAGTTGGCAACTGCTTTCTATAAGCAGTACCAGTACAATTCCGACCTTGCCCCCACGCGTACTCAACTCCAGGGTATGTCGTTAGGCGCAAGCGAAGGTTTTAAGGAGTACGCTCAGAAATGGAGGGATCTTGCTGGAAGGGTACAACCACCTCTGACTGATCGGGAACTTGTGGACATGTTCTTGGGGACCTTGTCTGGTCCATTCTACAACCATCTAATTGGGAATTCGTCTGCTGGATTCACAGATCTCATCTTGACTGGAGAGCGAATAGAAGCTGGCATCCGGTCTGGGAAAATTCAAGAGGCCGCATCTTCTGATAAGAAGCCCCATCATGGAAAGAAGGAATCCAATGCTGTGCACGGTAAGAAAGGCCGTCATGAGGCAGGGGCAATCCAAATCTCCAATCCCGGACCTGCTCAACAAGGACAGGGGCAGCAACGCAAAGAGAAACGGCAGTATACCAAACTCAACATGTCGTTGGATCAAGCACTGCAACAAATGTTGAAAGCAGGGCTGATCACCTTGAGGGCTCCTCTGCGGAATCCGAACACTTCTGCACCCAACTATCATCCCAACGATAGGTGCGCATATCATTCAGATAGCCCGGGGCATACTACAGACAACTGCTGGCCTCTCAAGAACAAAATTCAAGATATGATCGACGCTGGAGAGATTCAGTTTGAAGTGCCAGAGACTCCGAACACAATCACTGCTCCGTTGCCCAATCATTGAAGCCTTTTGTTTATTTGAATATTTTGAGTTGTACTTTTCTTTGCTTATACAAACAATTAATGTCATAGCAAACTCTTTTATTCTATTAATGCATCGCATATGTCTGTTTTGGAAATTAATACAATTATTTTCATTATGTTCAAATATTCTTTTCATATTTTTTCTGATGTCAACTCTTGGTTAATAATTCTAAGCCTCTTGAGGGAGGATGACGAAAACGATACCGCAATTTACAGTATGCTTTTGAACAAACCCCGCTGATGAGGTACAGGCATTGTTTCAACCCCTAAACACTGGAGTATAAGGATGATAATCCCTCGTCAACCCCTTCGAGCCAAAGAAGTAGGAGTTTTATTTTCGAAAATCAAAACCCTTAATCATAACCCGGGGCAGGGTAGTCTCTCAGTTGATCCAAGTGCATAACGAATGGCACCGAAGAGATCGTTACAAAACAAACAAAGACAGTAATGGTTCAGAACAATCAAAAGGACAGGCAGTCATCATCAAAATTCATAAATGAAAAAGCCCAAAAAGTTTAAACCTACAAAGGGGACTTATGAAACTGGGGCATCCCGCTGACTGTAATTCCAAAAAGGAAACAGTTCAGGCAAAAAAGAAAGGGATAACAAAAATCAAAAAAGAGGTCTCACAAACCCTCAACCAAAGCAAAAAATGACTGCCTATTCAAAAGAAATCATCAACATCTGAACCATTATTGGAACATCAAAACAAAGACTCAAGCAAGGTCTAACGCACGATCAACTGAGTTTAGGTTTGGAGAACGTCACGAAGAGCGGGTGGGTACAAATAATTTGAGCCTTTATCCTTCGTTTCTTAAACCGTGAACCAAGCCACGTTATAACCCTTAAAAGTCCTAGCTGGAGCATGGGTTAGTTCGAAAGCATACTGTACGAAAGGTATCCTGACTCCTGAAGGCCTACGGTAAATACGGAGCTGACATCATGTTTTACAAACATTAATTTGTTTTATGAAAACAAGATGCATTTTCAAAATCTTCGAGACAGACATAGGCTTTGCATTTCTAACACAACTTTGTTTGCATATGACTATTTGTTTGAATAGCAGGGAAATTCGCACGATGAATGCCTGATGAACAAAAGCTCTTCCAATCAAGGGGCAGACCAGACCATGGTCCATTATCTGGGGCAGTTAAGTCAAGATTCGGAGAATCTCTCACAATGCCTAGCAGCCAGGGGCAACTCTCCATCTGAGACACTTGGGGCATTGGACATGAACTCCAACAACGAACCTGACCTGATCAAGTACCTTCTGATGGTATGACAATACATCTCTAGCAGGGGCAACTCTCTACTTTTTGAGAATGGACATAGTCGGAAAAATACTACGCACAATCAAAGACCCGCTAGGTTGACACACCTAGGCAAAAATAAAGGCTTCCCGGCGAACCAAAAGGGTTCGGGCAAAATGAGGGATGAAATGAAAAAAAAAAAAGCTGTACACCCGGCAAGTCGAAAACCTGAAAAGGCGACTTGGGCAAAAATGGGTATCCCGATGGACTGAAAACCCGAAAAGGCGGTCCAGGCAAAAGTTAGGGATTAAAGCGTACGACTATGTCCTGTCATCTTGTCACCTGCCTACTAGAAGAAGGTTTGTCCGTCAACAACTATCAGCACCCCACAAGTGCCTCCCTCATAGAAACAGGGGCAATAAAGGTTGGTTTGAGCAGTATGATTGTTCTATCCTCCAAGGTATCAGGGTAGGTCCTGTCGAAGAACGTAACCAATACAGTTCAATACCTCCCCAGAAGAGTCCAACCCCGTTTCCCCAGGAAAGTTGGAATTCATCTCCCCAAGCAGTAAACTTATCCCCAGACGATTCGGAAAGCTCATCCTCACGAAGCACGAACGCGTCTCCCGGCTTTATTTAAAGAGTTATTTCCTTAACAAGATATAACTGGGTTATCCTCAGCCAAAAGCCACGGAAAGAGCGTCGTCGACAGAATCTTCTTACCCCCAGCGAAGTCCATTCATACTTCCAATACAGCAAGGTATCCTCAGCGAGTCATCCTCAACAATTCAGCAAAAGCATCTCCCCACAGAGTATTTCTTCCCAGCATGGTCGCTAGAATATCTTTTTCTCCCCGCAGAATGATCCATTCGCCAAGTTTATTCCCCAACGGAGTTATCTTCGTCTATTGGAATTCTTGCAACTATTCTTCAACATCAGCCCAGGATGCGACTTCCCGGCACCCGTCAAGGATTTATTTTCCTACGACGAAAACATACATTCATAAAACGTCACATTATAGCATGCATATGCATCATACTACACGAATCTCATTGATTTTGAAGACATACAGTTCATGCATCATGATTTTGCATCCAATTATGTCTCGCCTTTTCAGGAAAAAGATCAATACAAAAATGACTACTATCAACTAACCGCAACTCATTCTTGATATAGTTTCAGATATGATCCAGAGATGGTGACGTTCTGACGCTGCTTCCAGAATTCCTTCTAGATATAGTTTCAGATATGATCCAGATATGGTGACGTTCTGATGCTGCTTCCAGATTTCCTTCTAGATATAGTTTCAGATATGACCCAGATATGGTGACGTTCTGATGCTGCTTCCAGATTTCCTTCTCGATATAGTTTCGGATATGATCCAGAGATGGTGACGTTCTGATACTGCTTCCAGAATTCCTTCTAGATATAGTTTCAGATGTAAACCCAGATATGGTGACGTTCTGACGCTGCTTCCAGAATTCCTTCTAGATATAGTTTCAGATATGATCCAGATATGGTGACGTTCTGATGCTGCTTCCAGATTTCCTTCTAGATATAGTTTCAGATATGATCCAGATATGGTGACGCTCTGATGCTGCTTCCAGATTTCCTTCTCGATATAGTTTCGGATATGATCCAGAGATGGTGACGTTCTGATACTGCTTCCAGAATTCCTTCTAGATATAGTTTCAGATGTAAACCTAGAGATGGTGACGTTCTGATACTGCTTCCAGATTTCCTTCTAGATATAGTTTCAGATGTAAACCCAGCGATGGTGACGTTCTGATACTGCTTCCAGATTTCCTTCCAGATATAGTTTCAAATGTAAACCAGATATGGTGACGTTCTGATACTGCTTCCAGAAGTCCTTTTTGATATTCCCCTCTCCGACGATGAGTGTGAGGTGATATTCTCCCTATGGTTCCCTCTCCAACGGTGTGTGAGGTAGTAATCCCTTTCTTATGTTTCTCTCTCCGACGGTGTGTGAGATGACAGTTCCTTTCCCTATGGTTCCCTCTCCAGCGGTGTGTGAGGTAGTAATCCCTTTTTCAGATGTTTCCCTCTCTGACAATGAGTGTGAGGTGATCATTCTTTTCAAATTATAATTGGCTATGGTTCTCTGCCCAATACCGCGAAGATAATAATTCCCGTCAAGATTTTTCTCAACGAGCGTTGTTGAGATTAAAGTCACCCAAGGTTCTCTTATCATTCATGCTAAGGCAGTAACCATTCCTGGTTCATTCATCAGCGTTTGAAGCTCCAGACTCAGCTCCTGTAACCAGTCAGGACACATCTATACCAAGCATCTAAAGTCAGCTCCTGCGACGTGTCAGGTACTCATTTTTCTGTTTTGTAGGTATGCAGGTTCTCGCCAAGGAATCTCCCCCGCAATCAACATCCAGATGGCATCTATAAGCCCATCATCCTATCCAACAATCACCAAATGGCATCTGTAAGCCCATTCCCATCATCACTGCTACTATGTGAGCGCAAATTTCTGGGCACTCTAGTGTCCAATCATCTTCTACCCTCGGATTACGAAAGGCACGTCAGCCAATCTGCATCCTCAGGTCTAAGACGATTGAACAGGGGCAACTGTTGCACCCCAAAATTTGCCCTCTCATATTCTTCAAGAAATGGCCAAGCCAGGTCACAAAATTCCCCAAGGGTTGCCCAGTCAAAGAGCCTCCTATACAGTCAAAACTAGGGTTTGGGTTCTGGTCAAGCAAATGAAGTTTTCAAAGGCCCAATCAAGTCTCATATGCCTACAAAGATGGTCAAGTACCCTCATATCAAGTTTCAAGGCATTCAGCTCAAAATTGCACAGTCAAAACCCTAGATTGCACTACAGTCAACTGTAGGGGCAAAATGGTCATTTGGCAGTCAAAAGTTCAAATTTTTGGTCAATATATCATTTTGAAGCCACAAACATCATTTGATCAATGCTTGATCATGATTTTCAAAATTTGGCTCAGAAATTATCAAAGATGCAAAAGTTGCTATATTTGGACAGCTGAAAAAGTCAACTGAAATTGACCAGGGCATAACATTCACATGGATTATCAGAAAAATTCCATCCAAAGCTCATTTTGAAGAGAAAGACATTTCCTACAATTCATCTTCATATTCCAAGTCCAAGAAATGCTCTCACAAAAAGTTATCAATTTCAACATTATAGGTCATTTTCAAAAGTCAACAAAAAGGGACTTTAAGTCAAAGGCCATAACTTGAGATTGGTAAATCAAAATGACATGGGACCAAAGGCATTGGTTAGAGGACTCAAAGACCTTTCCAAAATGTCCAAGAACATGTGAAAAGCTTAAAAATTGAGCAAGTTATGCCTTGTGGAAGTTGGGAAATTTTTGGGAATTTTGAAAAGTCAACAATGGTTCAAATGACCTAAAAATGCAAATGGGCCCATCTTTCTTCCAAGTTTCTTCATGCCAAGCCTATGCACGACCATTAGGCCCAAAAGGAAGTTTTTCTCCATTTTTATTTATTTATTTGGATTTTTTATCATTTATAATTCATTTAATTAAATAAATTGCATGAAAAATACAAACCTAATGAAAACAAATCTTTTTATGCATGATTTGGACTTAATATTTCGTGCACATGCTAATATAGAAGGTTTTGGCTTGATTGAAACCTAATTGACACAAAAACCATGAAAAAAAGATTCAAAAAGATATTAAGGAAATCAAATATTGAAAACAATGAATTCATGAGATTTTGTTGATTTTTGTTGACCTAAAAGCCTCACTATATGATCAGGAACACAACCCTAAGCCAAGGAGACAAAAAGCTGCGCTAAAGGAACCTTGACAAACTTGAAAAATTCTCCATAAAAGTCAATTCTGAAAACGTGGTTAAAGGAGGATTCAGGTCTTAAATTTTGTTTCAAAGGCTTCCTCAAGGTTCCCAGAAGCAATTCCAATCATTAGCACCCATTCACACTCCAAGAATCGGTAGAATGAACATAAACTGTACAACAAAAAATGCATAATCGTATTTCATGTTTCAAGCATTTTCATTGTGTTTTTTCCATGTATTCATGTTGACTAACGTGTTCTGAAGCTGATCATGTGGTTTAATTTCACTTTCGTGCCATATTTGGAGATTTGCCATTAACGACCGGTAGGGTTTACAGAAGCTTGAAATTGGGGTTTCCCAAACCAGGCAAAATTGGGACCTAAGACCATGACCATTCGCATCAGTGTGTCTGGACGAACAAGAAGCACTATTCGCGATAAATTTATGGACATTGTAGCGCTATTCGCTATTTTCCCTAAAGCTATATTATAGAACGGTTCAAAAATCGTTGCCTCTGTGTTTTGTTTTGCAGGGATGGTGAGGAAGAAGAGGCCGTGTCAAAACGTGATAGGTCCATTCAAATTTCGCGCGAAATTCCAAAGTCATTGACGTTTTCTTTTTATAATATTTATTGTTTATTATATGTTAAATGAGATTCAAGTGCTTCAGTGGCAGGTACCTCTCTTGGCAATACCAAAGACCTGGGTTCGAACCCCAGGTCTGTGTAAGTTTCATATTATTTTTCAATACTCAATCCTGTGCAGTGCCAACATGGAGGATGCATCATATACACTCAAAACTCACCATCCACGCGTCCATCAGAAGCAATCCAAGGGCCATGACCAAAGGTGTATCATAGATTCCAGTCAACGCGCAACACTCTATCCAGGAAAGTCAACCAATTCAATACAAATGGGCCAGAAATCATCAGGCCTGAACCTCCTAATTTGAGGCTACCCCCCCCTGGTTTGTATTTTTTCTATTTTTCTTCTTATATTATATTTTTGCTATTTCATTTATTTTATTTGTTTTAACATAATTAATTTATTTCCATAAAAAATATAAAAACATTCAAAAATCAGAAAAGACCAAATTGTAATAAATATTTTTATTTTTTTAATTATTTTTATAGATAAATTGCATGTAAATAAATGTAGTTTTAATTAGGTTACAAGTTTAATGCTTTTTCATAATAAAAACACCAAAAATAGAATTTAGGTTTAATAACTTTTTATTTTCTTTTTAATTTTTCCCTTTTTTCAGAATAATAATATTTATCTATTTATTTTTCATAAATTAAAAATTGTACATAAATAATTTAGGGTTTAATTTAGGTTTTAATTTAATTCTTTCATAATAAATAAAGAAAACATTAGAATTAGGGTTTGGACATTTTACTTTAATTATAATTAATCCTTTTTCTTATTTAATCTAAAAAATACAAAAATACCAAAAAAAACATTCCTTTTAAATCTTTAATTTTAATTCCTCCTTAACTAATTTATTAACTTTAATTTTTCGCAAAAGGGTCCAACGCCCGTCGCTGTAATTATTTTAATTTGCGCATTTATTTTATGTCATTTATTATAATTTTGTATCTCTCCCAAAGCACTGTAATTTAAATTTCTCGCACTTTTATTTATCGCTTTATTTATTTTCCGCTAAATCGGGTCCGGTTTAATTTTGGCGATGTGGACCCGCGCCATTTGTAATAGCCTTAGATTTATTTTTCGCAAACTTTATAACTGTTAAAAAGCATGCAAGAATGAATGTCCTAATTAAAATCAAGCGTAGAACACAAATAAACATGACAAGACAAATAACTGAAACATGACACACAATTCGCACACACCACCCCTAGGGTACGCCTCACTGTTGCCTTTCGAAAGGTGGTCGTCGAGTAGAGGACGTCTTAGTAAGTCCTCATGATCCGGGAACCTGGCATGAGGGTAGCTTCTAAGGTGTCTTCCCATTGCTCTGGTGATTACCATGTCCCGAACCCCGAATTGACCCGAACACCTCCAACGGTGGTGCTACCTACCTCTCAATGGTGGGATGGCACTACTTTAAAGGACATTTACACAGACGAATTCCTTAGGGTAGGTAGACGACTCATGGATACTTGCTCTCTTCAAAACAAAAATTCAAAGACTTTTCACACCAACACTTTTCAAAAGCTTTCAAAGCAAATTTTTTCAAACACTCTGACGTACGAGTCGAACTGAAATTTTTCAAATAAACTTTTTTAAACCCACATTGAAAAGCAAGCAAACATTTTGAAAACACAAATGAGAAAGTATCTAAGAGCCCATGGATAACCATGGATAGAAAGGGTGCTAACACCTTCCCTTTCTATAATCTACCTCCCGAACCGAGAGCAATCTCTTTAAAGGAATTTTTCTGTGCTTTTGTCCTTTCCATTTGGAGAAAATAAAAGACGGTGGCGACTCTTGCTTCCGCGACATTTCGCGAACCAGCGTTAAACAGTCGGTTCCAGATCCACCGATCACACATGGCATATTTAGAAAGCATTTAAAATGCGAAATTTAAAAGTCCTAAGTTATTACACAATGATCATGGGAATGGGGGTACAAATGTTCAAATGGGGATGAGACTTTATAGGAGGATAGCACCCAATATTTACAACCAAATTGAATTGCGCAAATATAAATGTATAGATGTATAAGAATGGAACAATGTATATGTGAAGGTATTCTTGTGTAAGTGTGTATTTTTTATTCACAAATAAAATAAAAATAAAAAAATTAATAAAAGAAAAGTTAATTTTTTTGAATATTTTTATGTTTAGGGCAAAAACCCTAATTTTGCTAAATAAGAGGTATTAATTATTTATTAAGTATTATATACGATATTTATTAATTATGTACCAAAAAAAAAGTATATAAAAAAGGTAATTTTTAAGTTAAATATTAGTAAAAATAAAATATATTATTTTATTGTGTTTTTAACCTAAATGTATTAATAAATACATAAATATTTATAATATTCACTAAATACTAAATATATGTATATAAAAAAATAATATTTAATATTTACAAAAATGTATTTTTTATAAAAGTTTTTTTCAAAGGTAAAATAGAACAAATGTCAGAAAATAAAAAGTATTTGTATTATTTTTTTTAATTCTAAAATAAAAGTATCTATATTTGTTTATTTACAAAACTAAATGAAGCCTAATAAATATCAAAATAAATGCAAAAAATGTGGGGAAAATGTTTTTAATGTTTTTTATGATTTAAATAAAAATATGGAAACAAAATCAAAAGGAAAAAATGGAAAATAACAAGTATATCTCAAAATGGGCCAGGGGGTGCATGTGTGGAAATGTGGTGTGAACAGAAAAATAAGACAAGCCCAGCCCAAAGGACCTTGTCTTCAACCTCTGGCCAGAAACTTGTCAAAAAACGCGCGCCTCCTACACTGATTCAAACATCTTGATTCCTGGACTTTTAGCACAAACTCATAACATGAAAAATATTCAGCATCAAACCATAATTCTGGACATATAAAGAACTCATCCTAACACTCAGAAATGAGGGAGAATTTCTTCCTCCCTAATTCTTAACCTAACTTTTTATCAATGTTCAGACCTCAAATTCTCATAGCACATGCAAAATAAATGGAAAGTAAAGATATGTATAGCTTCAGGGACATGAGCATGACATTTTTTATTCACAAACTTAGAGCTAATTCTTCCTACATTGAGAGATAGAAGTCCAAAGATTTACCTGTTCAATTGGAAACGTGTGCAACAATGGAGATGCTTACAAGGCAAGGTAATGATTTGTATAGCTTGCTTGATGTCCAAGGATGCTATTCCAATGCTTGGTGTGCTTGGAACCCTACTATATCAAGCTGCAGAAGTCAACCTGCAAGAGGAAAAAATGAAAATGGCAAAACTGAATAGAGGTGTTACAGTCTGCTTCCAATGCTTTGGACAGTTTGTATGGATGGTAGGGAAAGTGTTTGAACTAGTTTGGATGAAAGTGCACGATAGAAATGAGCCGTGGGATTCAAACTGCAACCTATGCCCTGTTTTTGCAGTTTTATGGTGTTTTGAGGTTTGATGATGTTTGGAACTTGGTTGGCTCGTGTTTCAGCTTGGGTTTGATGTTTAGAATGTGTACAATAACTTTGCTTAAGCTTGCTCTTGCTGGAATGAGAGTTGGTGTTCAGTTTGCAAGTTTTCTTTACCTTTAAGCAACAAAATGCCAATCTGTTTTCTAGACTGATGGAGGCCCCTCTAATGTGCTGCTAAGCTTGCCATTGATCAGTGGGATTAGCTCAATAACTTGTGCCAAAGAGATTTGATGTGTACCTCTTGATTTGCAAATTGACATAAAGTTTCACTTTTCAAAAATGGACATAATGCTTTTTCTATTTTAGGACTAAACCTTCATGTAATGCTTAAACACATAATGCAAGGCTTGAACACAAGGGGTTTGCATTAAATTTATGAGTGCAAATGAGATATAGGACCTGTAATCAAGGAATGCAAGCTGAGTTCAAAATTGCCTAAGTGTATGAACATGTAAATTGGCCATAAACAAAGTGACTTTTTCCCAACTTGTCAAATTCGATTCTCCCTAACCATGAGGTTGTTTGATGAGTTCTTGGACATTTTGGAAAGCTTGGAATGTGTACTACAATCCATCTTTGTAATGCAAATTGAAATTCCAAGTGGAAGTATGAGTAAAGTGGTCTTGAAGTTAGGCAAAAATCCTGCCTAAAATAGGTCAAAATTTCTCGAAGTTAAGAATGGTTTGGTACCCTTGTTCCAAAAATTGTAACTTGAGCTACAAGCTTCTTTTGAGGAAACTTTGTGAATCAAAGTTGTAGATTTTGCAATGGAATACAACTTTCATGTTTTGACTTTTCCTTGAATCCAAATTCATCTTGATGAGAAAGTGGGACAAAGTTAGGAAAAAATTAGGGTTTTTCATAACTTAGAAAAATTCTAAGTTATGAAAAATCTTCATTTCAAACCCTAATTTGTGATTTTTGATTTCTTGATGAACAAGTTTCATGATTTGGCATGTTTTGATGAAAAATGAATCTTGACACTTGATTTTGACCAAAAAGTCAAAGTTTGACTTTTTAGTATACAGTCAAAAATTGATCAATTGACTGGAAAATTCAATTGTCAATCTTGTACATTTGGGATCTTTTGAACTTGTTGGGTATGTCAAGGCAATTCCATGGGGTCCTTGAGTCCATATGTGAGCTTGGTTTGCCATTGGCTAGGTCAAACAGTCAAAAATTGCCTTTGTGCAGTCAAAACCCTAAAAATGACCATTTTGCCCTTTTGGTGATCTGATCAAATTTCTTGTGGAGTTGTGATCCAAACTTGATCAAATGGTCCATATGAGTTCATAATGTTGATGTGGGTCAATTTTCATGAGGTTTGACTGTCAATTGGCCACAGTTGACTTTTTCCCCAATATAGCTGATTTCTAGGTCAACTGTCCAATTGACTGGGCAAAGGTTGGAGTCAAGGCTTGAAACTTGGTATGGATAAACTTGGGAGTCCAACATGAAGCATGAAAGTCATCTTAGGCATTTTAGGTCAAAATATCTTTGTGCAAACACAAACCCTAATTTGGGTCAGCAGTGCTAGGAGAAGTCTTGCAGAGGAAACCCTAACTGGATCTTGTGCTCTAAGGGCCTTGTGATGAGAAAATGTTGAGAAAATGGGAGGGCAAATTTTGGGGTACAGCAGTGGGCATGTCAGGATGTAGGATAGTGTATGGAACATCTCCCTCCTTAACAGGCTCAATGATCACCGGGAGAATGGAGGGGTAAGGCATCATAAGACTTTGAGCACGGGTTCATACCCATTTGAGGTAAGGCTCAAGATGGATGGAATTCTTGTGCCCCAAAGTCTTGCTATCCACCTTATTTAGCATTCTACAAGCTCGGATGAATCTCTGGTGAAGACTTTGATCGTCGTTGTCGTAGTCAAATATCAAACCTTGAATCAACATCTCGTGCGGGCCGTCCCTTCGGGCATAACCAAAATTTCTTAAAGCTAAGCATGGGTTGTAGGTGATGCCTCCCCTAATGACGTGTAGAGGGACATTAAGGAATTCCCCGCAACGGTCAACAATGATAACATTCTCTTTGGATCGGGAGCACCAATGAATGTTTGAATGCTTGAGCGCCATTAACCTTTGTGACCACCTTGAACCTTGCTCATTCTTTAAGACTGTTTGGGGAAGATGAGAAATAAACCATCTTGCCAGGAGAGGAGTGCAACACATAAGGACACCTCTTTTCCTCATTGTACGAGTGTGAAAAGAGTGTAGGAGATCCCCTAGCAATGTAGGCACCAGGTTGCGTAACATGAAGATTTTGACGGTGCTCACATCTATGAGTTGGTCAGGATTGGGAAACAAGACCATCCGATAGATAAGAAGAGCCACAATTTCCTCAAAGGCTTGTAAGTCTAAGGAATTCCAACAGCTTTGGGCTTTCTCAAACAGGAACTTTGCTAAGAAGCCTTTGACACCACTCCTAGTTTCCCAATGAGTTGTGACATCAGATGAGTGCAAGTGTAGAGCTTGAGCAATCTCTTCTGGCTTTGAGTCTCTTTCCGTACCGTTGAAAGGTAGTTGATTGAGAATGGGAATCCTCAAGAGTTGAGAGAATTCTTCCAAAGTAGGCACAAGCTGATAGTCAGAAAATGTGAAGCAATGGTGCAAAGGATCAAAGAACTGAAAGAGCACCTTCATCATATCCTCATCTGTGTTAGATGTGACTAAGTTGAGTAGACGACCATGTCTTTCGGTGAATGGAGAGTTCTCAGGGATCCTTGAAGCTAGCTCCTTAAGTTGTGGAGGAATTCTCACAAGGTTGACTTGAATAGTTTTCCTGCGAAGTGAATCCATATCCTACAAAACAAGAACAAAGATGAATCCTAAAATCCTTGAAATGGTTAGTGGATGCATATGATGTTCATGATGTCCATGATGTAATGTACAAGTATGCATATACAAGCAAGGCAAACAAGTTCTTAGTTTAGGCTTGCATGAGGTTTTATAGGTAAGTACCCTCTTGAAGTTTAGTTGGCTTAAACTTATCCTAGTAATAGTAACTGGGTTCTAAGGAGCTCAATATCACTGGATTGTTTCCTTGGTCATTATTTTAGCTCAAACCTCTTTAATGGCGACCGAAATATCCCAAGAAACCAAACCTCAATGAGTGTAGTATTGAGTATCTACCAACTTCGAACTGCACCAAAGCCAGTCATCTCACTACATCCTAAAGGCCAAGTTGGTCAAGTAAAGGGTTCTAGAAGTTCATTAGTGCTTCATGACATCACTCAGCGGCCCCATATTCTCTTTGATTAACTCAAAGTCTACCGGTACCCACAAATATGTCACACTAATATAGCTATTGTTTAGACCATGTCGGTATACCCCGCACAGTTTCCACAATGTATTGCTATTTACCTATAATGTATCCCAAATCTGGGGAGAGGATTTCAAACCCAAACAAAGAACCATAATGTAAAGCATACAAGTCAAACAGTGTAAGCAAATAAATATGATCTAGCCCTAAGGTAACCCCACTTTTATAATTCTCCCCAGCAGAGTCGCCAGTTCTGTGATACAGTGGGAGAACTGACTTGAGGGTTTTGCGCTTTATCGCAAATGTTGTGGTTAGCAAAAGTCTCCACCGACTTTTCTTTTATCCAAAAGGAAAGGTGAAAAAGCACAGGAAAGACCTTTGATATTGTTTCTTGAGTTCGAGGGGTAGATTATGAAAAGGGAAGGTATTAGCACCGTTTTCATCAATGGTTTTCCATGGGCTCTTAGTTACTTGCTAGATCACTTGCTTTTGTTTTGAAATTGTGCTTTGTGTGGTTTTCAAAGTATTTTGTAAAAGAGGCCATTGTTTAGGAAATCTTTGTAATAATTCTCGTTCGTAAGAATGTATACAAAGATGCTTGTCTTTTTGAAAATATTTTCAATGTTTTTAAGATGTTTGGAAATGTGTGTGTTTATATTGAAAATAGCAAGGATAGTTGTTTTGAAATGGAGCAAGTAACTAGAAGTAATCTACCTACTCAAATGTTTTTCTTGTTCATTTTCTTTTCCTTTGACATTGTTGTCTTACCACTGATTTGGTAAGCAACCCTATCTTTTGATGTAAACGGGACGGGCGTGGGTCATTGTATAACCATGATTAGCAATGTTGCAAAGTATCTTAGCATTTTGAGGGACTAAGATAATTTTATAAGGCAACTTTGAATAGCGTCATCGAGGGACTATGATCTTGTATTTGTTTGTTTTGCTAAGATACTTCGCATGCGTAATATGGTCATTTTTGTGTAAGGCAACCAAGTGGAGTAACCCTAAGGATGCTTGTGTGCAAGTGTGTTATTTTCATGCTTGATTTTGTCTTGGATTAGGGCTTTCTATTTGATTGTTTTTATCTTACCATACAAACCCTAATTACTAACATGTTAAGTAAAAGCGATAAATTGCGTAATTTAAAGATTACTACGCTATTACAACATTTTATGGGAGGGGTATACAAATTATGAATGTGGATTTGCAATAATATAAACCTAATTAATCTATTACAACCAAATCAAATTTGTACAAATATTTGAATAAATAACATACAATAAATTAAATATGCAAAGATATGTATATGCAAGAAAAATATTTTGTTTGGTTTTTGTTTTTTATGTGAAAAAGAGTTTTGAACTAAACCTAATAATTTAAGAAAAGGAAATTATTTCTTAGAAATTGATTAACCCTAATTCTAATTTTAAAAGAAAATAAAGTTCTTTAAGTATTATTTTTTTGTATTTTTGTCTTGAAAATAATAAATAGTATTTATGAAGTATTTTGGTCCTTTTACATGTCAAAATAAATATTTATAAGTGTGAGAAAAAAGAATAAATAATTAACCAAATTCTATTCTATTTTACAAGTTTATTAAGAAAAAATAGTTAATATATAATTAAATAAAAATATTTTTTATGAGAAAATAAAATAAAATAAATAAAATATAATATTTATCATTTTTATGTTTTTATATGATTTTATAATATTAAAGAAAATATATTTAATGAAGTAAAACAAAATAAAATAAATAAATAAAAATAGTTGGGCCAAGGGTGTCCTGAGTAAACAGGAGGTAGCAAGTTAGAAAAAATCACAAGGCCCAAATGTTGAAGCCCATGCTGCAAACAATCAAAAAAATGGATGAAAAATGTGAAAAATGCAAAAAGGCAACGCCAAGGCTCGAACCTGTGACCTTAAGCATTTTTTGCGCCCTGCCTTACCACTGGGGTGGCTATACATCCGTTAGTTCAAATGAAACTAAAAATACATAACACAAAACGCTTCCTTGCCCTGTACTTCATCATCTTCCTCTAGCTAGCCGGACCACCCGTATCTCTCTCATTTCTCCATGAAAATAGAAACTTCAAACATGAAAATGATAGTACTCCTTCCCATGATTTCAAACATGTAACTCATGTAAACTAAAAGTTAAAGATCAAAGCTAATTTTACTGGCCCTAATTTCAAACCTAATTTTTACAGAAATTTCAAATCTAAAATTCTCTATACACAATGAATATAAATGAAATCTATAAACATGGTTGGTTTTAGTGCAAGGATATCTACATTATATTTTCACAAATAGAGACCAAAGGATGCCTGTATAAAGAGATAGAAGTTAGAGTTTTTACCTCTTTCAGATGAGATCGTGAATGGACTTTGAGTGAGTTTTTAGAAGGCCTGGGGATCTGTTTAGCTTGCCTGGACCTCCCTGAGTGTGTTCCAATCCTTACTTTGCCTTGAAGGTTCCTAAATCTCCCTACTCAAGTCAACCTGCAAGCTTGAAATGCAAAAATGGCAGATGGAGAAGGAGGAGTTACAGTGAAGGGATGATGGTCTGGAACACTTAGATATGATGTAGGTTAAGTGTTTAGGTGATTAGAACTTGAAACACACGAGTGGTTTTTGAGATTGCTATGCAAGATGCAGAATTGCAAGTTATGGCAGGTTTTCAGTGATAGAGAGTTTGGGAGAGTTTCTGAGCTTTAGAAATTGTCCTCTAGGTTACAATATGTTTTTGTATAAGTATAGAAAAGGTTAGACCTCAAGCTTCCTCCAGATTTCTGAGTTATAGACTTTTTGCTCTATGGCTTGCTTTTGAAGAAAAGTGAGGAGACAACTATCTACATACTTATACAAGCCTGGTCTGATTTGGTACAAGTCTTAGGAACATTGATTTTGGTTTATAGGGTTTGTGTGTGCAGAAAGAACAGGTGCAAAGCTCAAGGAGTTGACAAATGCAAAAGTTGTGCTTTACTAAAATGAAAATGACAACTTTGTGCCATTTATGGAATTATAACTTGGACAAAGGCTCTCATGCTTGGATTAAATATTTATCAACTGTTTAAGAATTTAATTATGGAGTGAGAAACAAGTTTGAGACCTGCAAAGCAAGGATTATGCAGCCTAGGTTTGGATTTGAATTTTGTTCTTCATGAAATGGCTTGAAATCAAAGTGAGAAATTGTCAACTTCCTCTCTTCGATTCTCCATACTCAAGAATGATCTCAAGGAGTTCTTGGACATTTTGGAAAGCTTGAAATGTGCTCTATAACTCATATTTGAATTGATTTCTAATAATCCTCCTGGAACTAGGTGAAAAGTTGCCATGAAGTTAGGTCAAAAACCTGCCTAAATTAGGGCAAAATTTCACTAAGTTATTTTGGTTCATGAGCATGTACTCACAAAGTTATATCTTGAGATCCAAGCATCTTTAGGAGAAATAGTGTGAAGCAAAGTTGTAGATTTCATGTATATCTACAACTTTAATATTGAGAACTTTTTTTGAATCATCTTGTATCATGGTGAGAATTTTGCTTAAAGTTGAGAAAAAATATGAAATTTTCTATACTTAGAAAAATTTCTAAGTTAAGAAAATTTCAAATTTCAAAACAAAATCTTCAATATTTGATTTCTTGATGAACAAGTTTCATATTTTGACAAGTTTTGATGAATTGTGATCCTTGGCATTTGATTTTGACCAAAAAGTCAAAGTTTGACTTTTCAGTATACAGTTGGCTTTTGATCAGTTGATTGGAAAATTCATCTGTCAATCTAATAGACTTGCAATGTTTTGAACCATGTCATTAGGTCAAGATGATGCAATTGAACTCTTGAAATCATTATTCAAACCAATTGATCATTTGCTAGGTCAGAAATCAGAAATTGCCCTTTCTCAGTCAAAACCCTAATTTTGACCATTTTGCCCTTTTGATGATTTGATCAAATTTCTTGAGGAATTATCAACCAAACTTGATCAAATGATACATATGAGTCTAAAATGTTGATATGGATAAAAAATTATGAAGTTTGACTGTAAATTGGCTATGGTTGACTTTTTCCTCAATACAGCTGATTTTTAGGTCAACTATCCAATTGACTGATCAAAAATGTGATTCAAGGCTTGAAAATTGACATGAGTAATCTTGGGGGTCTATAATTGTCCTTGAAAGTCATATGAAGCATTGATAGTCCAAAAATATTTGTGCAATCTTAAACCCTAATTTTGGGTTATCAGTGCATGATGAGATATCTTGAGCTGATCAAACCCTAATCCAGTCTTGAGTCAAAGAGATCTTGTGAGAAAAATCTTGATAAATGAGAGGGAAAATTTTGTGGTACAACACAATGCATCATTCCCCGACATGCCTCGCAGTCTAAAACGTCACTCGGTACCTACTACTTCAGTATCCTCCTCGACCACTAATTCGACCAACAACACAGTCACGATACAACATCTTAACGATCACACCACTATAATTCATAACTTTCGACCAATCGCTCGGAATAGCACAGTAACGGGCCACTATATTCCTATCGATAGAGTCGTTCATTATACAAGACCGACTACCACAGTAATTTCTAACTTCCTACCAACTGCTCGAACCACTACAACATCGTAACGACCATACCATCATACCGACCACAACAACCTAAAAACCACAACAACAAGCAACAATCTACACTAACTTACTCATCAACTCTATCGGGCAGTCATGCAGACAACGCAAAACATCCACAACATAACGGGACAAGCATCTTCCCTTAACAAGTTCAGCAACAATCACAATTACGATCAATTCCCACATAATATGCATCATAAATCCCATTATAAGGTCAGAACCCCACCCTTACCTGGATTGAAGGTCGCTCAACCAAGGCTTCCAGTCGACAGCTTGCTTCGCTCTGCTTGATGCCGGGCAGCTTGCTCCTCTTCCGCGCAACTCTACCGGTCAGCATACAAAAAACCTTATTCTCCAACTAAAAGAAACCCTTGTGTCAACTTAGCCTTATATATCAATCCTATTGGGCCTAACTTACACCCTCATTTTACTACTTCCAACCAGTAACATAAGTCCAACACTATTTCATATATTCCTTTTAATTCCACATTATAATTATTATTAATCAACTAATTAATTAATTAATAATAATCCAACAACTCACACTGATAATTATTAACATCTCGCAACTTCACAAATAATCCAAAAATAATTTAATTAAATAAATAAATAATTAATTAATTAAATTGCGTGCGTTACATATTTCGCGTCCAACATTACATGCATTATTTGTAGTAGTGAATGTTGGAATTACACCAAATTTATGGAGAATTTTGAATCAATTTTGATGAAAAACATTCAATTGCACCGATCGTATTTGTCTCTTGTTCTTCATCCTCTACTCGAGTGAATCAATCAACCTTGAATTCAAGATGATTTCACTGCACAATATTATGGAAGAAGAAAAAAGAAGAATTGGGGAAGAAATGGAATTAGGGTTTTAGCAAAAGATAGGGGAAGAAGAAGACAATATCTACAAAGTTTCTCTCTACTCTCAAAATTGAAACTTATCATTTATGCAACTGCCTTTTGTACAACAATAGAGTAACTCCTTATTTATAGGTTGATTTTGCTTGCTCCCTAAGCAAACTCTCAAATAACCTAATTCTGCTATCATTACAAAATAAGGCTAAGTCAAAATTCTTGTAGAGACTAACCCTTTCGACATCTCGACAACCACACAACTAGGGGTGAAAATAGGCCAGACCGATAGCAGGGGCCTACGACCTAGCCTGCATAGGCTCAGGCTACGCCCTAGCCTACATAGGCTCAAGCTAGGCCTAAGCTTTTTTATAGGCCTATTTAGTTAAAAAGGCTAGGCCTCAGACCATGAAAAAAGTCTTTTAGACCTAACAGGCCAGCCTATATAAATAAATATAAATAAATATAAATACCTTTTTTTTTTATTATCATTATGTTATGTTTTGTACATTGAATCAAAATACATAAATAAAACATGGTTATCTTGAAGAACTTATGAAAATAAAATAAAAGACCTTATGAACAATGTTATAAGTTGTTTTCACAAGTCCTCTTAAATAAATAGTCTCACAAAACTTATGCTAATTGGTAAGTTAAAATAAAATAATGCAAACAAATTTTTAGTCTCATTGATTTTTTAGTTTGTTAGTCAATTTAAATATTATTTAAATTGTTTATTTACATATGTCTAAAATAATAAGTTTTTATGTAGGCTAACGGGCTAACTAGACCTTAGAAAAGGCCAGACTCGTGCCTAAAATAAGCCTATGACAGGCTACAGACCAGACTTAGACTTCAATTTTTTTGCCAAACCCGACTCAGACTTGACAAAGCCTAGCTCAGCCCAACCTATTTCCACTCCTATACACAACTTCAACACACTAAACCATTTCAATACTACCTTACTTTTGTCGAACAATATGTTTCGACACAAGAAATTACATTTTCAACAATCCTTACGTAGATACACAAGTAATATTAATTTTATTTGTAAATAAAATATTTCTTTAAATCACTTACTAAAAAAATGAAGAGAGCACAACATAATAAATATAACCATAGACAAAATATAAGTAAAAAAAATGGAGAGAGAAATTTGATTCTTCGATCTTAAAAATAAGTGTATTTCTAATTTGTAGTCATAAAAAGTTGTCTTAATTTAAAGTAATGTATAGAGTAAAAAGTAAATATATCAATTTTATCTCTTATATACACTCTTTTCAAATTAAGACAATATATAACCATTAATAACAATAATGAAAAATAATTTTTATCTTTATTAAGATAATCATTACTTTTTTTAATCCATTATAATAATTTAAACGAGATTTATTTTAAAACACATAGAGTACATAATTAGAGCAAAATTTAAATTAAATACATCCAAGTTTTTACTCTAAACAGGCTAGTGTAGGCAGCATATGGTGGTTTGTTAAACATCGTAACAAGCCCCAAGAAAGAATGTCCGTTTCTTATTTTTATCGAACATGACACACTTCAACTCTGTAGCAGTTGGTAGTGTCCGTAAACGGTGAAGACCAAAACGGAAACGGAACTTCCCAAACCAAACATTTAAAAGAAAAAAGAAACAAGTGTGAAACAGAGTCAGCTTTTTGTGACTCTCTTTTATTTTATTTAACAAACACCACACACACATACTCTCTCTCTCTCTCTCTTCCTTTTCTTCATCTTCTTCTTCATCTTTCTCTCTCATCTCTCTCTGATGTGAGGGTTGCACTGAGAATATGGATTGAGAACTCTCTCTCTCTATCTCTATCTCATCTTCTCCCTTTCCCTCTCTTTGTTTCACAGTACTAGTTTCTTTCAGATCAATCAGGTAACTCTCACTTTTTTGTTTTGTTTTTTTCTTTCTATATTTTTGTTTTCTTGCTGTCGGTTTAGATCGGCTTTGTTTACTCCTATGTACACAGATTCCTCTTCACATGTTTCTTGTCTGATTTTATGTTCCATACATTGCTCTACAAATCTTCTACTCTTGTTGAACAACTACATAGTTTTTTTTTTTAATTTAGTTTTTTTTTTGTTAGTATTTTCTGGAAATTCGTTACTATTAGATTATATAAGTTTTTAGATGTTTATTGTTGTTGTTTTTTATTTTCATTTGCTTTTAGTTGAAGATGAGTTGAAATATTGTGCCGATTTTGCCCCTGTTCTTTTTTTAGGGTTTCAGTTATTGTAGCTCTAAAGGTTTGGATCTAGATATCTTCTTTGGTAAGTATTTTAGAAATTTTGTTCTTGTTTGAAATATCAAGGCTTGTTTATCTACTAGGCAAGTTATATAGAAATTGATGTTTCAGGATTTGGTGAAAGGTTAAATATGATGTCATAAATAGTAAAGGATAATGAGCTAGAATTAGATTCTTTCTTTTTTAAATACTTGTATTATTAACTTTAGGCATGGTGTATTGGTTTATTATTGACCATTGTATCAACATTATTGTTTGTGTTTGTACATTAATTTTTTGTTGCTAAATATGTAAACAAAGTTAAGGATATGATTGTTTTTGGTGCATTAATATGTCATATTTCCTTGATACTTGCTTTAAATAATAAATAAGTGCTATGAAACACTTTACTTGGTGGTTGTATCAGGCACGTTACACACATCCTTCGAGTAAGAGTATAAAGAGACACAAAGGATGTGTGTAACATGCTAGATACAAACAAATACTTATGCAGTTTGTAGTTAAAGTACCGCCATATTGAGTAATTCGGAATGCCATTGAGAGTTGAAGAAACTTATCCTATTTTAGGTAGTTATGAATAGGTTGTTATGACTTGCATATTGCAAATGTACGCTATTTGTTGATTAGTATGTAGACTGTGGTGTATACGAATAACCATGATTCATGCTTTCATAAGCTGAAGTTAAGTATTTGTTTCATTATTATATCTTTTTCAGCTTCTTAGCGATGGAAGAAACGAACTCAGTGGCTACACTGATGGATTCAACGTCTTCGAAGATACAACAGCTGCAGAAGGCATTTGCTGAGCTCGAAAGTTATCGAGCAGTTACTCTTAACATGAAATGGAAAGAACTGGAGGAACATTTTCACGGGCTTGAGAAATCCTTGAAGAGGCGCTTTCACGAATTAGAAGATCAAGAGAAAGTGTTTGAGAACAAAACACTGAAAGCTCGTGAAATGTTGAAGAAGCAGGAAGCGGCTATTTTTGCCAAGGAGCAAGCCACATTGCAGAGGCTTCAAGAGAAAAGAGATGCTGCTACATTTGCCATTGTAAATGCTCGAGAAAAGCACAGGAAGGTTTCACAGAAAGATTTGGGCATCGTTTCCAATGGGAGTCAATGTGCATTAAGTGTGGAGGAGAAACCAATGGATGCGGATGCTATTTCTAATGTGACAGAAGGTCACGTAGAAGATGTGAAACTTTCTCGTGAAGATAGAAATGTGGAAGTGATCTCGTATCCAGAATTGGTAAAACTTTGCAAAGAGATGGATGTTTCTGGACTTCACAAGTTCATATCTGATAACCGTAAGAACCTTGCTGCTATAAGGGAGGAAATACCACTTGCATTAAGAGCTTCTCCTAATGCTGCCAGTTTAGTGTTGGATTCTTTGGAAGGATTTTACTGCACGGAAGTATCAAGTCAGGATATTAAGAAGGATGCTAACTTATTAGGTCTTCGCCGGACCTGTATTATGCTGATGGAGTGTCTGAGCGATTTCCTAACTGATTTGGGTTCTGCTTCTAATGTGATTTCCAAAGATATCAAGGATAGGGCAAAGGCAGTTGCTGAAGAGTGGAAGCCGAGATTGGATGCGCTTGACATCGATGCTAGCAATGGGAATTCCTTGGAGGCTCATGCGTTTTTGCAACTCGTAGCTAGTTTTGATATTGCATCTGGTTTTGATGAGGAAGAGTTATCCAGGCTAATTCCAATGGTGTCTCGGCGTCGCCAAACTGCTGATTTATGCCGTTGCCTTGGATTATCAGAGAAGATGCCAGGTATGTATTTTTCATTTTATAATCTTTCGTTTCGATCTTAACCCTATGTTGTTGTCTGTTTATCAGCATTCTGCAAGGTGCATGCAAGATCTAGCATTTGTATCAATTCTAGACTGAAGCGATGAAGCAGCTAAATAATCATCGCATCCGTTTGTTCTAATGCTTTGTTTTTCATTTTGGACATGCAGGTGTGATTGAGGTTTTGGTGAACAGCGGGAGGCAAATTGACGCGGTTAACTTGGCTTTTGCATTTGATCTGACAAAACAGTTTTCTCCTGTTTCCCTACTGAAATCTTATTTGCAGGATGCTAGAAATTCTTGCTCACCTGTCAAAAGGGGTAACTCATCCCCCACTGCTCAGGTTCGTCATCGAGTCTATGCTATAAATTGAGTCATTATCCCCTTCATCGTTATCTTCTAATGATTTGATGCAGTGGTCTGAAATTTTGCTGAGTTTTTCCTTTTTATGTTCTTGGTACTTACCTCTGATTTCGTGTATCAGATTGAAGTTAACGAACGAGAGTTGATTGCTCATAAAGCTGTAATCAAGTGCATTGAAGAACATAAACTCGAAGAGCAGTATCCTCTGGAACCTCTTGTGAAACGGGTTGTCCAACTAGAGAAGGCCAAAGCTGACAAAAAAAGGGAAACTGAAGCGACAAAGCCTCAACCAAAGAGACCCCGTGCTAACGGTGTAGGATATGGTCCTCGTGTCACTAACAACATCCCTTCTGACAAAACTTCCTATGCTAGAGTTGCTGCTGACAGGTATCCACAATATGTTTACGACCGATCTTACATGTACGCTGGACCAACCGAGAATCACTGTCCCCCTATCCTCGGCAATGCACATTATAACTTCTCTCATAATCATGGAAACTACTTTGGAAATGGCTATCAGTACCAAGCTACGTATCTTCACTAGTTAACTGAGTTATGAGCAGGAGATTATGATCCTTTTGTTTAATATAATCTAGTATTAACCTTTTTAAGATGTTGTATGTTGTACTTTTAAAATGTAGACTTTAAGAATCACTAAAGAAAAGGGTAAACTGTTATGTTAATGTTTTAACTTTTGTACTAGAAGGTATTCTGATCCTCTAATGTATGAATTCTGTTCTTGTTTTGTACAAACTTATGTTAATGTTGTCTTTGTAGTATGTTTATCTTGTCTTAGATCTGAGGCTGTCTTTTAATTTATTTTAGTTATCTATCTTGATTGCTTCTGTTAGATAAATTTGGTTGATTTATTAGTCCTATATTGTATAACCAAAAATATCATTTCTTTCTAAGAAGAAGACTATTTATATTTATCACGACAGTGTTGTCAGATGACTTTTATCAGGGTCGTCTTAGAGGACGTGCATAGTAGTTTATGACAGAGTTTCTAGGGCGTGCATAGTAGTTTATGACAGAGTTTCACATTTTGTCAAGGATAAGTTGAACCTAAGAAAATTTTAACAAAACACTATAGTTTTGCAGCAGACAATCTAGTATGAAGTGTTGTGAAAGTGAATATATCAACTAATTAGGGAATATATGTAACCTTTATTAGAGTTCTAATTGCTAAGGACATAGCTTCTCCACCTTTATTGCAGTTCCAATTGCTAAGGCCATAGCTAGTGAAAAATACATCATAATAAACAAGAGTAAGGGTATGTTTGAGTTAATTTATTTGAACTTTTTCTTGAAATAAATTGTGATACTCTTTGAAATTTTTTAACAAAATATAGCTTATGACATTTTATAATTTTTTTATTTTCTTTTTATAAATTTTCTAAAAACAAACTTATTGTATTTTTCTATTTTCTTTTTATAAATTTTCTAAAAACAAATTTATTGTAATTATAAAAAATATCATGTTTCTATTTAATTCGTCTATCTTGAGATCTTTTATGATAGTTGTTCTTATAATTTTTAGATTTTCTTCTATTGTTTGACTACTCTTCATCTAATTTACGCTTATTAAAACATAATTCACATCTCTTTTTTCTATTTGTCGAAACAACCTAAATCTATTTTCACCATTTTTATATCATAGGAGGTACTTCAACATTTTCTATAATATTTGTTGATCAAGTGACTTCAAACACAATAGAGGAGTAAATTGTGTTGGTTGAACATCGAAGTTCAATTACAAAAGTGTTGATTTTAAAAACGTTTGAATTAATTTTATGAAACTAACAGAGATTAAACAGCGAAATAAGTAAGTAAAAGAATTTCAGAATTATGGAGAGAAAGAAATGCAGCAGAGAGAAATAAAAAATGGAAAGATAAAGAGATAAGAGAGGAGAGAAATGCACTAGAGATTTATACAAGTTCGACCTAACAATTTGACCTACTATTTTTTCAAGAGTTTCCACTAAAATGATTTTGAGCTTTACAAGTGAGCACCATGTGCTATAAATGGTAGATCAAGCAATCATAACTCAAGAGAATTATATTGAAGCATCGAAGGGTGACACAACGATGCATGCACGTCTAACACAATAAGAGAAGACCGAGATGGTGGATAAGGACATGAGTATCATTATCTTGTGCATCGAAAATAAAGATCTAAGAGAAGACGACATGAAGAAGACTGTGATTTCAATATGGGCAAAACTTAAATCACTGTATATGACTAAGTTTTTGACTCACATTCTTTGTCTGAAACAACAAATCTATTCATTTTGAGTGACAAAGAACAAATCTATAGCGGAACAGTTCACAAAATTTCACAAAATCATTGATGATATGAAGAATATTGAGGTGAAGATTGATGATGATGACAATACTATACTCTTGTCAAGATTATTACCTAGATCATTCGAGCACTTCAAAAATGTCATTCTTTATGGTAAGGAAGATACTATTACTTTATATGAAGTCTAAACAACTATATGATCCAAACAATTTTCAAAGGTGAAATTTTTGAAGATTGACGATAACGATGAAAGTGTTTCAAGAAGGAGAAGTGGGCATAGAGGGATGCCACAATCAAAAAAGTTTGACAAGGTGTTGGTACAATCAAACTTCGATGAATATGAGTTTCTTTTACACAAGATGATGTGTGCTCCAAAATTAAGTAAAAAATTTATTATCGATTTAATGATATATAGCATGTTTGGATTGACTTTTGGAAGATTCAGAATCAATTCTAGAGGTGTAGAATTGATTCTGGATGATTTTGATGTGTTTGTTTTATCAAAAGTATAATTGATTTTGCCTTCAGAATTGATTCTACTTGAAGCTAGAATTTGTAGTTTATATCTCCAGAATTGATTCTGAGTGATTTTTATATTGAAATTTATTGTTCAACTCAATTTTACATAAATATATCCAAACATAAATCAATTATACCAATACTGAATTCTGTTAAAATCAATTCAATCAAATTTAATTCTGCTATAATCAATTTTATTCACCGTCAGTTCAAACACAATACACAATAGTAAACAATGTCCACTTAGTATGTCCACCTTTTCACAATTTATAATAGAAGAAAAGATTTATAAAAAAAAAGGACAATGATAACAACGTGTTCAACTGACATTGGTGTCATATTTTAGAGGATAAATTGTGAGTAAGGTTGTCACCATTTTCTTAGAATACACAGGTCAACTGAAGAGAGCATAACAATATTCTTCTATCTACCACCGTTACCATCAGGGTTTTCCTTTCCTCCTACTCCTTTGAAACATGAAATTAACATCACTGTACTCCAATTCCAATCAACAATGGATATACGACGTGTTCATCAATTTTAGAGGTGAAGACACTCGCAAGAATTTCGTTTCTCATCTACACGCTGCACTCTCAAACTTGGGAGTCAACGCTTTTCTTGACAGTGACAACTTACTAAAGGAAAAAGAGCTAAGAGAAAAACTCCTAGGAGCAATAGAATCTTCTCATATATCTATTGTTGTTTTCTCTGAAAACTATACTGAATCTAGTTGGTGTCTTCATGAGCTTGAAAAAATCATGGAATGTCGCACTACTTATGGTCATGTTGTTTTCCCTGTATTTTATAACATCGATCCGTCGGTTGTGCGGCATCAAACCGGTGATTTTGGAAAAACGTTGGAATTGCGGGCTCAGAAAACGTACCATGGGAATGGGGCTGTTGATGCTTTGTCGAGTTGGAGGAGTTTGCTCAACCAAACTGCAAATTTGTCTGGTTGGGATGCCAATAATTTCAGGTAAATAAAATCAATACTTTCTGTTATTAACTCTGGCACCGACATCTTTGAAAGAAGGTGTCTCCTATTGTGATTATATTTTATTTATTTATTTATTTTAAATTATTACTAGTGTAGACGTGTTTCAGTTGTCCGTACTTCATAGGTTATTAATACATTAAAGACTATAGAGCGACTGTAGTTTTGTATTGTTGAGTGAATGAATTAAGGTGTTGGGGTTCAAGTGCGAAAGTTGTGCTAAAAGTCCCACATCAACTAGGAATAGAGGAAATGTTGGGATTATAAGAGATGTGACTCATATCCCATTGCCGTAAGGTTTTGGATGAATATGTGGTGTCAAGGTCTCTTGTAACCATGAATACTTGACCCATTGACACTTCTGGACGGACCTGGCTCTCCAGCTCAAAAAAAGACCCACCATGTTTTTTTATGATCTTGCTTCAGAAAGCAGGTTCGTCTCACATTTTCCATATGAATTATGATTTTGTGATCAACATTTTCCTATAATCATGAGCAGTAATACTTCAGTTTTATTTTTCTACTTGCTATTAAATTCCAATTCCTTCTCTTTACTCTCTTTTGAACCAAACAAATAGATAGTTGAGCTTCAATCTTTCATAATTTACGCCTCATTCTGTCTGTTTTGTAATGGTTATTGAAGCTTTCATAATTTACGCCTCATTCTGTCTGTTTTGTAATGATTATTGAAGGAATGAAGCTGAACTAGTAAAGTCAATTGTTAAGGAAGTTTTGACAAAACTAGACAACTCGCTCTTATCTATTACTGAATATCCAGTTGGTTTAGAATCCCGTATCCAAGAAGTTATTGAGTTTATTAATGATCAATCAAACATAGTTTGCATGGCAGGGATTTGGGGAATGGGAGGATCGGGTAAAACAACCACAGCAAAAGCCATCTATAATCAAATCCACCGCAAATTTGAAGATAGAAGCTTCGTTGAAAATATTAGAGAAGTCTGTGAAAAAGATAATGACGGGATTATTCGTTTACAAGAACAACTACTCTCAGATGTCTTAAAGGTAAAGGTCAAGAAGATACATAGTATAACATCGGGGACTACTAAGATAGAGAAAAGACTTGTGAGGAAAACGGTTCTCGTTGTACTAGATGATGTGAGTACATTTGAGCAAATAAAAGCCCTGTGTGGAAATCGTAAATGGTTTGGTTCCGGAAGTGTATTAATTGTTACAACCAGAGATGTACACCTACTTAAATTACTTAAAGTTGCACATGTTTGTACAATGAAGGAAATGGGTGAAGATGATTCCCTTGAGCTTTTCTGTTGGCATGCTTTTAGAGAACCAAGTCCGAGAAAATACTTTGGTATACTCTCTAGAAATGTTGTTGCTTACTGTGGTGGATTGCCACTTGCTCTTGAAATCCTTGGGTCTTACTTATATGGAAGGACAATAAGAGAATGGGAAAGTGTATTGTCAAAACTAGAGAGGATTCCTAATGACCAAGTACAAGAGAAGCTAAAAATAAGCTATGATGGTTTAGAAGATGATATGGAAAAGGATATATTTCTTGACATATGTTGTTTCTTTATCGGCAAGGACAGAGCCTATGTTGCCAAGATACTAAATGGGTGTGGACTCTATGCTGACATTGGAATAACAGTCCTTGTTGAGCGGAGCCTTGTAAAAGTTGAAAAGAATAACAAGCTTGCAATGCATGATTTGCTAAGAGACATGGGAAGAGAAATAGTTCGTCAAAGTTCAGCAAAAAGTTCAGGAAACCGTAGTCGATTGTGGTTTCATGACGATGTACATGATGTTTTGACAAAAAATACGGTAAGACATTCCTCTAGCAAGTGAACAAAAAAGGTTTTTCTGTTCCCCTACATTTCTAACGTATTTTTCTTCTTCAAACGCAGGGAACGGAAACGGTGGAGGGATTGGTTTTTAAGTTGCAAAGAACCGACAGAGTTTGGTTCAATACTAATTCATTCAAGGAAATGAAGAAACTGAGACTCTTACAACTTGATTGTGTTGATCTCATTGGAGATTACGGGTGTCTTTCCAATCAACTGAGATGGGTCAAATGGCAAGGATTTACTTCTTTCAACTATATACCCGATGACTTTTATCAGCAAAATCTTGTTGCTATAGACTTAAAACACAGCAATATTAGACAAGTTTGGAATGAAATGATGGTAAATAGTAACATTTTCTTTTGTAACTAAAAAGTTTATGACAATAGTAATTGTTGCCTTGCCTCCATTTTTAACATTTATCTTCTTGCAGTTGCTGGAGAAGCTTGAAATTCTTAATCTCAGTCATTCTAAGTACTTGAAAAACAGCCCCGACTTTTCAAAGTTACCGAATCTAGAAAAGCTCATCATGAAAGATTGTCCAAACTTGTCTGACATACACCCATCTGTCGGAGATCTCAATAGACTTGTTCTGATAAATTTTAAGGATTGTACAAGTCTTAACAATCTCCCAACGAAGATATATCAATTGAAATCGTTGAAAACTCTCATTCTTTCTGGTTGTTCAAAGATTGACAATTTGGAAGAAGATGTAGTGCAAATGGAATCTTTGACAACACTGATCGCGAAAGATACAGGTGTAAAAGAGGTGCCTTATTCCATAGTAAGATCGAAAAACATCGCTTATATATCCCTATGTGGATTTGAAGGATTATCACGCGATGTTTTTCCCTCTCTCATTTGGTCTTGGATGTCGCCAACAATGAATTCCTTACCCCGCATTTCCCCATTTGGAAACAAGGCTTTATCTGTAGCTTCCGTCAATGTACAGAATAATAATGTGGGATTTCTATCACCAATGGTTAGGAGCCTTTCACAACTCAGAACTGTTTGGATACAATGCCGCTCAAAGATTCAACTAACTCAAGAATTACAAAGAATTCTTGATGATCAATATGATGTAAACTTCACCAAATTGGAAACATCAAACAAATCACAAATCTCAAATCTTTCCTCGAGATCGCTTTTGATTAGAATGGGAAGTTGTCACATAGACAATGATACTTTTGACAAGAGCATATCACAGGTTCCTTCTATATCCTTTATTTTATAAATACGTTAAATCTAAATTGCATGTGTAGCATTTATACAACAATGTTTTACTTCTCAATAATTTTTACCTTGTCAACGTTTTATATTAGGTGTCTAATTATAAAACATTTTTTCTTTTAGTATCATAGTAGATAGCTACTATCACACAAGAACTTTGTTTCTAGATTATTCCTTACAACTTGTGACATGTTATTGAAATTTTGGGTTTTCCTAACTCAACCTTACAAAATCGGTTTGTAAGGTGACAATTTTCCCTACTTATAAACGTATGTTCAAGTCTCATCGCATCGAGTGAGACTCTTAACACACGTGTCTAGAACTGGACAATTGGAATGTGATCTGATAGCATGCTACAGATCTTGTGTAAGTTCCAAAAACATGTTGAAATTTGGATTTTGTGTAAATCAAATTTACAATAACCAACTTTGTAAGTTGTGAAGTTCTCTAAGCATGGATGTTTGTTGTTATGTTTGCTGCCATGTTGGTTTTTGTGATTGTTGTTAGTCGTAGTTAACAAAGCCTATGCCTATGATACAGGGATTACCAGCCAATGATTCGAGTGACTTTTTCCTTCCTGGTGGCAATTATCATTCTGGGTTGGCCTATAAAGGTAAAGGACCTTCAGCACTATTTGAAGTTCCTGTTCATCAGATGAAGGGAATAATCTTATGTGTTGTTTATTCATCAATATCTGAAAACATGGGAGTTGAATGTCTTACTAGCTTCTTGATCATTAATTACACAAAGTGCACCATCAAGATATACAAGCGAGACACAGTAATGTCCTTTAATGATGAAGATTGGAAGGGTTTAACATCAAATATGGTGCCCGGAGACGAGGTGGAGATTTTTCTAGTTTTTGGACATGGATTGTTTGTTAAGGAGATCGCGGTCTATCTAGTTTACGATCAGTCGATTTCTGTGGAAGTTGAACAATTAATTATTATGGAAGTTGAGACATCGACAACTAACTTGAAAATGGATCCATTGGAGAAAGTGAACTTGCAGCCATGGCCTAGAGTTGACGTGCAGCCATCACCTAATGTGAAAGCAGATGCGGCAACGGATGCTAAAACCAATGTGTCTCTGGAAGTGAAGGTACAGTCATCACAAAAGCTCAATAAAAGTATATTTACAAGACTTCCAAAAATAATGAGGGCTTGTTTATGCTTGAAAAAGCATGGAGATTAAGATTTGAACAATTTATGAGGGAGAGGTAATGTTCTATATACACAAATAGTGAAATATACATACACTTGACATGCTAAGTACAACAAATCTTCATTATAGTATCAAACATTATAAGAGCAAATATACTCCTAGAGTCATCTATATTAAAGCAAAGTTCATCATTTTGAAACCATCTTTGAGAAGACGTGACAACAACTTCACTGAATACTTCCTCCGTTTCAAAATGACAATCGTTTAAGGTTTTTACACAAAAAATTAAAAAATGTAATGATGTTGTCATAAGACATTACACTTTTATAAAATTAACCCTATTAATATATTGGAAGTAGTATAGAGAATATAAAATAAATGGTACAATTGAAAAAATAGTAATTACTGCTAAATTGAAAAGTGAAAACGACTGTCATTTTAAAATAAAATTTATTTGTTAAAACGACAGATAATATTTGTCACGATTGATCATTTCACACGGATTAAGAAACAATAATAAATAAAAGAGAATAGTAATTTATCAAATCATTTTAATTTACTATTAGTGTATTCAAATTAGTATTAATATTAAGTAATAAAATAATAAATTAAGAGTATTTATTAGAGGATACAATTGACAGATTAAATATAAAATTGCATTGATAATCTAAAATGACAAATATTAAATAAATAAAACACAAAGATAACATTTAACTTTAAAAAATAGGCTTAATTGTTGTTTTAATCTTTCTATTTATACCTAATTAAGAATTGAACTTCACATTTTAAAACCAACTATATTTTGTCTCTTTTGATTTTTTGAATTAACAAAATAGTAATATGACATATTTTAGATGATCTGACATACAGCATGATAACGCAAAATAATTGATGCCTATTAAAATGAAGGGAAAAAAACACAATAAAACCTATGGGGGTGTTTGTTTCGGTGTTAGAAAAATTATTCATGGGATTCTTTGGTAGGAATTAATTATTCTTATGTTTGGTAGATCTGAAAATAAAATAAAAAATACTTTAAATAAATAATATCCAAAAAACTCATTTAACGAACGTTCTATCTATTTTTATTCCCTTGAAATTAACCTGGGAACAATTTATTCCTAGGAATAGAAGAGCCACGTTCACAGTAAAATGCTCCAAATATCCTCAATTTACCCGCGCACTATTCCCTCTAAAATTTACCTTTCTTCTATAAAAACAAAAACAAGTTACTCCACAATTTCATTTTTCATTTCAATTTTCTTAGAAATTAACACTGTGACCTCTTAAATTAAACGTGTCATCTTCAATTTTATTTTTGTTTTGTTTCTTATGAGATACGAACAATTTTCGAATGAAATTTTTAATAGAATGGATGAAATTTTCAGTACAGAATAAATTTTTGGTACACTCTTATTAAATTTTTGGTAGGAGTAAATTTCAGATTGTGCATTTGAATTTTCAGAAATTTCAAAATTTATGATATCCTATAAAATTTTGGGAATTTTGAAATTTTCGATACAAAAGGAAAATGTTTACACCGAAAATTTCAAAATTTTCGGTACAAAAATACTGAAATTTTTGTACAAAAATACCGGATACTCCACAAATATATCAGAAATTTCTTATTGTCTTACTAAATTTCCAGTGTCGCCTTGAAATTTCTAATATCACAATAGAGATTCGAAAAATTTTGATTGGTCACAAAAATTTTGAATTTTTGAAAAATACTTGATTTGGGGTAATTTGGTGTTTTTATACAATTTAGGGAGTGCCATATATAAAAGGGGTGACATGTTAATCCCTCAAATTCTTTACTTTTTATCCTTCTCCGTACAACAATGGTAGGTTATTTTACATTGAATTTTTATGCTTTTTCTTAAATCATGCTAATTAATTTATCTCTCTATATTTTTGAAGATTTTGATTTTAAGTTAGAGAATCACAAGTTCATCTCCATTTCCTTGAGTTTGTTTGGATTTTGTTCTCCTTTGAAAGGTATTCTTTTTCCAGTTTCTTTGACTATTTATTTTATTTGCTTATGTGTTTCATTTTCTTATATGTTGTTTTGAATGTTGTTGCCGAGTATCGAGAACTACTGTGTGTAGAGCATATATGTCACATATAAATATGATTTTGTGTGTTATAAACGTAGTTATTTGTTTCGAAAATCGCTCATGTATCAACCGCTACTGTGTGTAGAGCATTGTTGTAACATATAAACATGACTATGCGTCGAACATCGTTGTCGCGTTATGAATGTAGTTGTTTGTTTCGAACATTGTTTTCGCGTATAATGTATTAGATAGGAAGTGTATTGAGATCATAATCATCATTTTCATGTTTTTTTACATACTTGATGTATTTTATATGCCTCTGTATTTGATAAGAACAACAAAAATGGAATAGAAATGAAAAGACAGAAACTAAAATATTTATAGATAATTTTCGAATATTACAACACAGGTTTTCGAGAATTTGTCTCTCCACAATTCAAATTCTTCCTAATTTTTTTGAATAGTTTTTTAATTCTGATTCGTTTCTATTTCTATTGCATTTAACATATGTTCTTAATTGGCACAATTAATCTGAAGAGTTGTGATTGTTAGATTTGATGTTGTTTAGTTCCAAGGGTTGTCTCCTTTCGGATTAGTGTGTCTGTTCATCAAGGGTCATGCCCCCTGATTCGCATCTCTTGACCCTGCACTCCTTGGACATTGCTGCCTGCGGGTGTAAAACTTGGTGATGGGTGGCCTAGGCTTATCAATACCCCCGCCCAAAAGACTCACCTTGTCCTCAAGGTGATAATCTGGGAAGACCTCTTGTAATTTAGCCACAAATTTCCAACTACTTTCACTTGTAGGGAGATTCTGCCATTTAATTAAGACTTCAACGTTGCTAGGTTGTAATTCATGACTATCTAAAACAGAGTCTGGATAAATCTGTAATTCCTAATCCTCAGATAGAAAATGTGGTAAAGGTTGGGATTAGAAAGAATCCCCAATGGCCTTCTTGAGGAGAGAGACATGAAATACTGGATGAATTTTACTGTGAGATGGAAGATCAAATTTGTAAGCAACAACACCCACTTTTTTTAGCACCTGGAAAGGGCCATAAAATTGAGGGGGAGTTTTTCATTATCTTTTTAGCCAAGGATCTTCTCATATAAGGTTGCGTCTTCAAGAACACCCAATCACTGATTTCATATTCTATATCTCGGCGACGTTTGTTAGCATTTACGCGCATGACATCTTGGGACTTCAACAAATTCTCTCTCAGAGCCGCCAATAATTTATCCCGAGTGTTGTACCCCATAATTTTCCCTCCCTTTTCTCAAGATATTTATCACAAAGATCTTCAATGATTCAAGCTTGCACAAGTATTGACTAGGTCAAGTCATCTCTTCAACACTGATGCCTCAAATTAGGGTTTGAGTTTGCACAAAGACAGTTGGACTTCTGATATTTCAAATGACTTTCATGGATCATTATGGATCCTCAAGATTGCTCCTGTCAAGTTTCAAGTCTTAGATCACAAAATTGCTCAGTCAATTGATCAGATGGCCTAAAATCAATTGTATTAGAAAAAAGTCAACAGTGGTCAACCTAAAGTCAAACTTCGAGATTTTGGACCAATATCAATATTTTGAAGTCATATGTATCATTTATCAAGATTGGATCGCAATTCTCCAAGAAAATTGTTCAAATCATCAAAATGGTCAAAATTAGGGTTTTGATTGAGAATGACCAATCTTTGACTTTTGACCTAGCATGACTTATTGGTTTGAAACATGATCTCAAGGATTCAAGTACATCATTTTGACCTAATCACATATTTCAATTCACCTCCCGAGATCAGTGGATTGATAGATAAAATTTGGTCAATTGATGAAAAAAGTCAATTGTACACTGAAAAGTCAAACTTTGACTTTTTGATCAAATTTGAGTTTCAAAGATCACATTTCATCAAGACATTTAAAATATGAAATTTGATCATCAAGAAATCAAGAAAGTCAAAAGTCATTTTGAAAAGTCAAACTTTGTAAGATTTAGAGATTTTCCTAAGTGTTTTTTATACTTGTTAATTTCATGACATCTTTTCACCACAATTCAAGATAACTCAAGATGTTACAAGTTTTCAAGTAAACAACAAAGCTGCATTTTTAAGTTAAAAATTGCAAGTTACAAATCCTAAGCTTTGTCTTCTTTGAACTTTTCCCTTTGACTCAATCTTCAAATTTTGCCACCATGTTGTCCACAAATATGCCTTGTCTTTGTTACAAACTGCATAAATTTGTCCATAAAACTAAACATGCACCAAGCTGTCACTCCACTCCAAACTACTACAAAACTACCTTGCATCATGCTACATATCCTGCTGTCCGAAAACCTGCATAGTAATTCCAATAAAATTGTCAAAACCTGGTCCAAAACTTGCTATGTTGCCCTGCAAAATATGCATCATATCAATCCCATATTTGCACAAACTAAGCACATAAGAGTTGCATCTAAAAAAAGCAATGAAACAGTGTACCCAAACAACTCAAAAAAACTTATCTATTTCCCTCCCAAATTTCAGTCAATTTCATCTATAAATAAGTTATTTCATAACACACAAGAGAGAGGTTTTTAGAAAGAGAGAAGAGAGAGTTTTGAAAAATCTAACAGAACTTTTTGTAACCTCTACTCATCTTCATCTCTATCTTCATTCACAAAAATAAAACCTCAACCCACTATTCCACCTTGCAAGCTTTCCCATAAGCCAACTATCCAAACACTTCACATCACATAGAATTGTTAAAACACCAGAATAATTTATGTAATACCAATATAATCATCTTCCAAACTCAAAAAGAAAACAGTATTGTACAACTTGACTGAGTTGAAGTGATTCAGCATCTTTCAATACAAAGTAAGAATTGGAGTAACTTTCTAGAGGTTCACTGAAGCCATTCTGATCATCACAGCATCTTGAAAGGTGTTCAAACTCAAAATAGGAATTTCAGTTTCAAGATAAGTTTTTCTTGACTTTGAATTTTTCATACACGCATCATTGTGGGATTATACTAGGAAAATTATTGTAGTAGAGAAAGAAGTTTACAATTAATGGTGCAAGGTGACATTTCATTTCAAATTTTAACAATGTTTATTTTATTTTAATGTATATTATTCAAAATTTAATTTATTGTTTATACA
Source organism: Vicia faba (assembly GCA_948472305.1). Lineage (NCBI taxonomy): Eukaryota > Viridiplantae > Streptophyta > Magnoliopsida > Fabales > Fabaceae > Vicia > Vicia faba. Next base: position 458,393,049 of record OX451739.1, on the reverse strand, counting down.
TGTTTACTTCAATGCAGTTTCATCCTCCCACGTCTGATTTGTATGGAAAACCATTTTCCCACTTTGACAGCTAGGATGTCGTGTTTAGGAAAGATAAAGCATATGGTAATGCATCAGAAAGTCCAACAGAGCATGCATATAACACTGTGAAAGAATTTTTCCAATGAACACAAGAGAATGAGTTTGAATTCAATTTGAATGAAGGTGAAGATACTCAAACATTAAGTCAAGTAAATCAATCACATTGTGAGGATACATCAAATAGGAGTGAAAAACGTGCGGTTAAAAGGGTAAAGCATAATGATGATGTTTATGATAGTTTATTGACTTCATTAAACAAGTTAGGTGAGTTTTATGCTGGAAGTGTGGAGAATATGCAACAACTCACATCTTCTCTGTGTACGAAAAACACATGGCTGATAGGGGGAATCAAGTCTACTCTATTTTAAAAGAAATAGAAGGACTATCAGCTATAGATGTGGTAAGGGCTGCTATACTTATCACCAAAGACAATAATCTATGTGACTGTTTTTTCATTATGGATACTCTCGAATTGAAGAAGGAATTTGTGCAAATTGTTTTAAGTACTCATAGTTTTTAGTAGAATTTTGAATGTTTAATGTTTTTTGAATTTAGTAAAACAAGCTCATATGAACATTGTCTTTATTGATTTTATTAATTAGTTGCCTTTGCATTTACATTAACTGTGTTTATTTCAGTCATATGCATTGTGTTGTTTATGTTCTTGTGTGATTCTACTACTGATACTGATAAGTTTAAGACAAGAGGTTCTATTTAATCATGCACCAATGGTATTGATCAGAGCAACTAAGTTAACTAGAACATGAATGAAAAGATACTCTCACTGTAATATACATAAATCTATAATCAATTTGACACGGTGACTTTTATGGTATGAAATTAAATTGGTTAATCATAACCAATATGTTAACTAATTCCAAGATTTTAAATAACGATCATGATTGTGTGGCAGTTGTGTAAACGTTTTCATGATTTCGATCACCAATCACTATCAGTATTACGCTAGTCTCAGTGTGAATTAACCACACTTTGTTATTCATCACAAAAACTTTGAATGACAATATCTATATCGACACCTTCCGATATTGTTTTTGTTATGACCATTTTTGCGATTTCGATTGGTATTGCAAAGCTAATTGCGAACGTCTCGGTGTGAATTAACCATACTTTGTTATTTATCACAAAAATTATAAATGAAAATATCTATATCTGCATCTTCCGATACTATTTTTGTTATAACTGTTTTTGCGGTATTAAATGTCTCGGCCGTTTTGCTATATCAAACTGTTTTCTACTATTTTTTTATTAAGTAGCGCATTGGTTATGCCAGTATACAATTTTAATTAATGCTAGTTCTTAGTAATTCTGCTATGATGCAGAATATTGATTCTGCTATTATGCAGAGTAATAGTTCTACTATTTCTCAGTGAATGAGTATTATTAGTTATATTATTTCTCAGTGAATGACCATTAAATTTAAACTAGCAACATCATGACTATAAATGTCATTCACTTATAAATATTAGATAGTTTTAAATATGGTTGTTACGTTGATTGTGTCTCCTAGGATGTGTTTGGTTCAAGGTAGATTTAGGAGAGGGGATAGGAGTAAAATCCCTTCAAATCATATTTTTTGCATCCTTCAAATCAGGAGGATTTAGAGGGGAGGGGAGAGAAAATGAGTATTAATATTTAATAAATTAATATATTTATTAAAATATCCTTAGTTTTATTTTAGTTTTTTAAAATTATTATTTTTTTGTGTGTCCTTCTTCTCATTTTTGTGATTTTCTCTATTGCTTCTATCAGTTTATTATAATTATTCTTCACCTCAAAATTAGTTTTTTATTTTTTATTTTATATAAATTGTAATCACTATAATATTTTTTATTTTTTTTATTTTTATGGTTATTTGTGTTAGTTTTTTTCTAACTCTTTTTTATGTATTCTATTATATTTCTTTTATAAAATTTTAAAGCATTCATTTATTATTATTATTTTGTAATATTAACATTTAATTATAAATTATTTTATGCATTCAAAAGTTGTTATCCATACATAATTTATTTTGTATCGAGAGTTATAATATGAATCAAGTATATTCAATTTTTTTAACATTATGTGGTAAGTTATGACTTTTTAATCACTTAATATTACAAATTTTATTTCCAGAAAAATATTTATGAAATTTTCACCTTTTAATATCATATCACTTATTTAAAATCATAAGCATAAAAATGTAAAATATAATAAATTATCTCCCCCTCCCCTCATGAAGCAAACATATATTTAATAAAAATCCCTCCCCTCCCCTCCCCTCCCCTCTTTTGAACCAAACATATATAAAGTTCTAAATAAATTTTCACCATTTTTGGTCCCTTAACTTTACCTCGGAGTTAATTTTGGTTCCTTATCTTAAAAAAGTTCAAAAGTGGTCCTTTAATTGTTCAAAAAGGATCACGTTTGTCCTTTTCGTCTGGGCCGTTAGTCAAAGTCAATGGTAACACTTGTGTGGCATATATGTGGCATTATACATGTTTATATTTATGTCCAGGTGGATTAAAGTATCTTAATACTAAAATATAAAAGTGTTTGGGTTAAAGTATCAGAACACATCTCCAACACTTGAAGTTAACCCTAGCGCAACCATTATTGGTAGCTCTGTTATGCGAAGAAGTTGCGAGCGAAGCGAAGGCATATTTTGTTCTTGAAGATGAAAGCAACCATATCATAACTCATCATAGGTAAGTTTCTGCAAAATTATAATTTTCGTAGTTAGGGTTTTTTGATATCAATCTTTCTGAAATTTATGTTCTTCGTGTCTATTTAAGGCATAGTCTTAAAATGGATGAATATTTAAACATTACAATACACCACAATGGTGAATTTGTTACTGAGGACATGAGTGTTTACGAAGGAGGTGAGATTGCCGATTTGAGAGTAGATGTTGATAAGTGAAGCTATTTTGAATTGATATGTGTTATTAAAGAGTTAGGTTATGTAGACATAGAGAATATATATTATAGGGATCTTACTGTTGGGATGGATCTGTTGTTTGATGACACTGGGGCATTAGAGATTGCCGACCTATATAGGGTTCATCTTAGTATTGAAGTCTTTATTCAATGCACGTTGTCACAACCTAATTATGCTGATGAGACTGAGTTATGTTAGATGATGTACCCCCTTAATGAGATAGTTGATGAGGCAGAAGTTGTGCTCGAGGAGATGTTGAAGGAAGATGATGTTAGGGAAGACGATGTTAGTATGGATGATGTTAGGGAAGATGGTGTTAGGGAATATGATGTTAGGGAAAATGATGTTATGGAAGATGGTGTCCATGCAGTAGGAACTAATGATAATGGGCCAATGGTTGGTGAGGTTGAAAATGATGATATTGGACATGGGGCTAGTGAGGTTGATGATGTTGCAAGATTGACTGATGATGATGATAGTTCTGATGATAACACCTTTAATTATGATAGTGCAATGAAGGTAATATTTGATGATGACTCAGATGAGTATGACACTAAATTGGAAAAGGAATAGGGTAACTTAATTGGCTATGAAGTTAGAAAAAAGGTAAAGAAAAGTGTGAAGCAAACAAAGAAGATAGCAACGGAAGTGATAATGAAAGTGATGATCTAGGAAGTGATTGTGATAGTGATGACAGCAGTACAGTTAGGAGAAAGAAGTATCCAATTTTCAAGCTTCAAAAGGATATGTCCAATTACAAATGGGAAGTGGGAACCTACTCTAGTATAACAGAAGCTTTTAAGGAAGCTATTACCTCTTATGCAGACCAATCTAGCAGAAATTTGAAGTTCATTAAAAATGACAAGATAAGGATTAGGGTTAGGTGTAAGGAACAACGTGAATGAGAATCTTATTGTGCTAAATTATCTACTGATGATTCTTGGCAACTAAGAAAGGTAGTAGACACTCATAGTTGCAGTAGAGAATATAATGTGAAGTTATTGAAGACTAAATGGCTGAGCAAGAGGTTGTAGAATTCACTTAAAACCAACCCTAAAATGAAAATTAAGGACATTAAGGAGAAGGTATAAAAGAGATGGAATGTGGGGGTCAACAAAACCAAGGCCATTAGGGCTAGGTTTGCATCCAGAGACATGGTTGATGGGTCATTCCTAGGGGATTATGCAAGGATATATGACTATGCACATGATTATTAAGAGCTAACCCAGAGTTAACTGTAAAAGTGAATGTCCAACCTGCACAAGAAGGTGGTGATGTTCAGAAATTAAATTTCAAAAGGCTATACATATGCTTGGCAGCTTGTAAGGAAAGCTTCAAGATGATAAGAAATTTCATTGGACTTGATGGATGTTTTTTGAAAGGCCTTTGTGGAGGTCAAGTCCTTGCAGCCATAAGCAAAGAGACTAATGATTAAATGCTACCAATAGCATATGCAATGGTGGAGAGTGAAAACAAGGATAATTGGACATGGTTCTTAGAGCTTCTTATTGATGATCTTGGTGGAAGAGAAGAGTGTCTCACATACACTTTTATTTCTGATCAACAAAAGGCACGACTCTATTTTTAATTTTGAATTGATAAGTATTTCATGTTACAAATTCTCATGTTACACTTTTAATGACTTAAGGATTATTGTCTGCAATGGAAGAACTGCTGCCTAGAGTTGAACAAAGGTTCTGTGTTAGGCATCTCTACAATAACTTCAGGAAGAGGTATCCAAGAAAAAAACTAAAGGAAATCATATGGAAAGTTGCCAAGTTAACTTACTACCAATATTGGGAAAGAGATATGAAAGTAATGAAAGAGCTCAATGGAGAAGCATACAAACACACGATGATCACCCCTCCAAGGTTTTCGAGCAGATCATACTTCAAGACTGATAACAAATGTAATGTTGTTCTCAATAATATGTTAGAATCATTTAATAGTGTCATCCTCGAGTCTATGGCCAAGCCATTGATAACCATGATGGGAGAAATTAGGATATACATGATGGAAAGATGGGCTACAAACAGAATAAGGTTTCAGAAATTGGCAGATGTTGAAGTGTTGCCTAACATTATGAAGAAGGTTGAGAAAACAAGTTCATACACAAACATGTGGCTTGTCAGGTAAACTGCTTTAAACAATTTTCTTTAAACAATTTTTGTGATATGATGTATGATTTTTGAATGTGTATTTATGTGTTAGGATGTCTGATGAGCATATATTTGAAGTGAGACATCTGGAAAACTCAGTTGAAAAATTCACAGTCAACTTGAAGGAAAAGAACTGTTCATGCAGAAGATGGGAGCTAACATGCATGCCTTATGTTCATTCATTTGCATCAATCAAAAGTAGAAACCACAAGATTAATGACTACATTCCTGATTACTACATGAAATCAAGATATTTGTAAGTGTACAAACCTATAATATATCATGTTAATGGCTTAAACCTATGGATGAGAAGAGAGAATCATGATGTTCTGCCCTCCAAATTTAGGAAAATGCTTAGAAAGCCAAAAAAGGAGGAATTTAGAGCAAGGTGAGATAGATGGTTCTGATAAAAAGATGAGAAGGTCAAGATTCATTATAAAGTGTAGCATGTGTAATAAAGCAAGACGTAACAAGCTTACTTGCAAGTTACCATCTACTAGTCAACCAACCCAGACATCTCAAGCATCTCAGTCAGCTCAAGCATCCTAGCCAACTCAAGCATCCCAGCCAGCTCCTACACAAGCTTCCCAGCCATCTACTTCTCAATCATCCTAACATGTGGCTTCTCAATCATCCAAGAAAGTGACTCCCAAATTCAAAAAGTTATCAGTTAGAAGGTCAAATGCACCTTTTGTCCCACCTGGTCCAATAACTAGGTTGAATGCAGCAAAAAATGATATAGGCCAAACAGCAAGAAGGACAACACCTACTAAGAGAGCCACACCAAAATGGAAACCTTAGTTTAATGCCTTTAATGTGATAGTTCTATTAAGTTATGTTAAGTTTAGTTAAGTAATGTTAAGTTTAATTAAACTATGTCAAAGTATTTTGAACCTGTACTGGTGTTTTTGACCTGTAATGTATCAGGTATTTTGGACCTATAATATCAGGTGGTGTTTTGGACCTGTAATGTATCTGGTATTTTGGACCTGTAATATCGATTTTTTTGGACCTGTAATGCATGAATATTAGTGGTATCAACCACCTTATAATTCAATATTTATTGTTGACTTTGTTCAATTGATTTTCTACATGTTATGGTATGACTGTGAATGAAAACACAATACAGAAGTGTTACAACTGTTACATACTAATTCAAAATGATACTTTGTTCTATTTGGAAACACCAAAATTCATTATAAAATGTTACAACTTAAACATACAAATTCAAAATGATACAGAAATTACAGCATCATCCAAATGACCACAATTAACACAATACAAAACATTATTTTCCATTTTTTCCCGAATTCATCATCTTCTTCATTTCAATTTGTAACTCCTTTATCTTTTGTTTCAGTCCATCCTTTCTTTCCTTTAAAGACAATATCTCAAATTTTGTTGCATTAAGGTCATTTTGAAGCTTCTCCAACCTACTATTTTGCTTATTTATAAACTGTTATTTCTCATCCACCAAATCATCATAGAACCATTGAAAGTATCCACATCTAGTTTCAGATGAACTCCGTGTTATTCAAAATTCAGATATATTAGAACAAAAAAACATGAATAACCAATTTAATTTCTTTCTTACCTTATGATGACGATAGCCCCATAATTGCTTCCCAAAATTCGTGAGAGTTGAAGCCATTCGAAGAACAACTGTGTCTCCACAGCCACATGTGGGTTTCCATCGCAAATTGCCATCTAAACAACCACCGCTCTTGACATTCGAATCGTATGAACACTAACATGACTACACTGATGAAGTTTGCTTCATTTTCCTCAAGCAATTTCAGAATTGAAAGGTGAAGAAAATTATTGAACCCTAGAATTTGGGTGAATTTGGATAGAAGAGAATGATATGGACGATGGAATAACTAAGATTGAAGAAGATGTTTATAACATTCCACATCACCTGCCACATATACAAAATAAACGTTCGTTTGTGCCTTTTGGACGAAAAAGACTTTTGTGATCCCTTTTGAACAATTACAGGACCGCTTCTAAACTTTTTAAAGATAAGAGATCAGAATGGACCCCGAGATAATGTTAAAGGACTAAAAATAATATTTTTCCTAAAAAATATTCCAGAAATTCTAATAAGTAATCAAACACTTTGTAAAAAAATTTCAAAGAATATAATTACCATTACTTTATTCATGAGAAACTTATTCCCGAGAATAAAAATTCCAAGAAATATAATCACCATTACTTTATTTCTGGAAAAATTATTCTAGAGAATAAAATTAATATCAATTTCATAATTAGTCATTTTTTGTAATTTAGTTGATGACATATAAATAATTAATTTATTTGGATAATTCTATGTCATCATAAAACATGTCATGTTATTTTTGAAACATGTCACTTCATCAATTTATAGTCTAAAGATTTAAATAATGATCAATATTGAAAATTTTAAAATAAAGAGATAAATGATGTGAGCGGTTGAAAAATAAAAGAAATAAAACGGTAATTAAATAAAAGAAAATGTACAAAATATTACTTATTGCATCACAAATCAAAATAGAATTAGAAAATAAATAAACAGAATTAAAAATATTAAATAGTATAATAGAAAAATATTTATATAATAGGAGTAGAAGAAATTTTATTTATATAGTAAAAAATAGAGAGAAGATATACAATATGGAGTGAAATAAACTTATTAGATATGAGACAGTCCAAAAGGATAAAAACCAAAACGGTTACATTAATATTGTTCTCTACTCTAGCATTTTTCATTATTGAGGTATACTTCTTGACTTCCGATGTTTAATTCTCAATTTGTTGACATATTGCCACTAGGTATGAAATCTATAATCTACTATTGTTCCTAGTCATTGATAATCTTCTTCAAGCCACAACAAATCTTGTTAGAATCAGGACGTACCATGAAAATGCTCTATCTAGCTTGTCTTAGAACCATGCTCTCCCATTTGGATTACAAACCATACATAACATTCCTTTAAGAAAAATAACTTCTTATGGAGCATTATCTGATTTCAACAATTCAACATTAACTTTCAAACATCTTTAAAATTCTACTTGAGTTTCACCAACACAGTCACATTAGTAGAATTAGTTTGAATACACAATCACTTGCCTCAACCTTGTAAAAACATAACACAGACAAAATAATTGAGGTTTTGAAAAGAAATATTGACTTTGAGATACATCAAGTCACTCTAAGTCGAAGATTATTCGTTAAATCATGGTAGAAAATTTCTGAACTTCAATTCTAACTCAGACACTAACAAGAACAACAAAGATTCATATATATGACACATTATAATTTCGAGACGAAACTCAAATAATTAAAAATTTAAATAGACAAACTTCAATTAAGTTTACCGAATCAATAACTCCTTCCCATTTTTTTATTTCAAAATTATTATTTGATAAAGTTAAACGATTCAATATATATTGATGAACTTAAATCAAGTTTACCAATTTAAAAAAAAGTTGCGGTCAAACTATTTCAAGTTTTCAGAGAAAAATTAAATTTCAGGGTAAAATTTTCTCCAATAAATTCATGTAAAATAAAATATAACCAAAATAAATATATTTTATTATATATGAGAGCAAAATAAAAAGTTTATGAAATATGAGTGGGGGTATATTAGTAGAGGTGTTAGTAGATTTTTCTCCTTCTGGTTAGATAAAAGGCCCAAGGCCCAACAAGATAGATTACCAAGCCCTATTTGTAAACCCTAATTCCAATTCCACCGTATCTTCAACCGAACCACGAATTCCGCTGCGTGCTATAAAAACGGATCAGTGGAGCGTAGAGTTTCATTCGTCATCTCTGTATCTAGGGTTCGCCTCTCCCTCTCTTTCTCTCGCTTTTTAATTTTATCTTAGTTTCGATTGAATTTAGTGGTTTTTAATATGCTTGTTTTTCTTTTCATAAAATGTTGTTGATTTTCGATGAATCTGTTGTTTTTGTCATTGAATTGAATTTGAAATCCAGGCATATAGTCAGGTATTTACCGTGATAATAATCGGTAGAGGCCGTTACATGGCTGGGAAATTAATCTGAGAGGGTTTCTGTTAGATCAATTTGGGGTTTCCCTTTTTTTTCTGATGTTTCTCTTTCGTTAGGTGTTCATCGTTGCCCAATAATACTATATTATTATGTGAGCTACATCTGGACACTACATTTCAATTAATCGTATTTTTTCGTAATTTGTTCACATTTTTTTATTTTGGTTAGATGTTGGTTTTATGATTCAAAATTTCTATGTTCATTTATTCCATTTAGTCGTTTAATAATGAGTCTTGATCTTTGTTTCGACATGTTAATTCACCTGATGCTTCTATATGTTTATTTATTTGAAATTCTTTTTAAGGAGACAACTTTGCTATTTTCTGTTGGCTCTATTGTCTCAGAGAGTAATAACTATACTATCTTCTCGATGAAAAGGTTATTGAAAACTTAATTTAACTGAATTAAAAGAGTGTAAGTGGAAATTATTTTAAATATAATAATAATTTTGTATAGACTGCAATTGCCAAAAAAATTAATGAAAGGATGTTAATACAAGGCAATACAGGGCCAAAAATTAACCTCTGTTATTTTGAGTACGGTTATCATACGGTCATTTTGAGGATTAAACAATTATGATGCTTCAATAGCTTTAACACCAGAATTTATAATAAATTGTTGAGTGACTGGGAAAGATCTAAAAAGAATAAAAGTGTAAGTCATTTTTATTAGAGAATATGGTATTGTTAAAATATAGAAATTCAGAGTGGTGTTCATGTTTTTTGTTTTATTGAATGAATTTAGAAACTTAATTCCACAAGATAGTGCTCTAGTGTTCTGATGGTACTTGGCAATCAGTGTTTGTTTCCTGGACTTCCATAGCATAGTTCGAGTAAGAAACTTACAAACTGCAAGGCCTCCCACTACTGACCTAGAACCATCTTTAGACATTATATTTTTATAAATATTATAAAATTACTAATAAATTATAAAATTTATATAATGTATATCATATACTATATTAAAAATTGATATTATATAATGAGATTGATTCATTATAGTTGAAATAATCTAATATATCATAGAATTTATATAATGTATATCATATATTATATTAAAAGTTAATATTCTATAATGAGATTGATTCATTATACTTGAAATAATAAAAATACTCAGATTATAATAAGTTAATAAATATTATTAAAAGATATTTAACATTTAATAATAAATTTATGTAATAAATTATATTAATAAAAAGTATATATATATATATATATATATATATATATATATATGGTTTGGATTTATTTTGAAAAATTAATTTAAACACATTCAATAAATTTTGATTTTTTTGATCCGTTTTCAATTTTTTATTTGGATTGGTTAGATTTGAATGCCCCTAATAAAAACATACCCCTATTGTAGTGATGAAAAACTTAATCAAGTTGCCCTTATTGATGGAATTTAGAGATTAAAGCTTGGATATGAGTGACAATTTCCGGTGACTATTATGTCATCTACATAGACCAACATGAAAATAGTGTAGTGAGGAGTGATAAGTGTGAAAACTGAGGGGATCAAATATTTTGGTTTGGAAGCCATAAATGGCTTTGTTTAATTTGAACTCAAGTGTGGCATCAATATTTTGAAAACCAGGTGGTTATTGAATGTAGACTTCTTCTTCAAGTATGCATTATTCACATCATGCCACTTTCTAGAGATAGCTAATGTCAAAATTACTCTCCCTTTAATTGGTTTAACTACTGGGGAGAATGTTTCTTGAAAGTCAAAGCCTTGCATTTTGTGATATATTTTAGCTACAAGCCTAGCCTTGTACTTCAAGATTGAACCATCGTGATTTTGCTTAATTATGAGGAAGAGGATTTAAGAGTCCGTGTGTGATTGTTTAGCATAGCTGAATGATCAACTTTCATGGCATCAAGCCATTTAGGATCCTTTAGTGCCATTTTATATGATGTGGGCTTAGTGCCATTTTATATGATGTCGGCTCAAGTTCAGTCAAGAGTATCTTTGGCTTTTGTGACCATATTGTGAGTCTTAGAGGGGATGAATCCTTGGAAGTGGTGGGGAGCCATAATTAATGGGTGAAGAGGAAACAAATGTAGTAGTAGTTTGAGGTGAGGAATTCTCATAGTGAGAAGCAAGAGAAGAGGAGTCTGCATTGTTGTGGGCTACAGTGTTGTGAGAAGCAAAAGAATTAGAGGATGTTGTAGTATTGTGAGATGCATAAAATGAAAGGATGTTGCAGTATTGGTCAACACATCAGCAATCTGATCAGTGTTAGGAATGTGCAGCACATGAATTTGTTTGGCCAGAACCTTTTCCCTCACAAAAAATAGATCAATCTCCACATGCTTAGTTCTGGAATGCAAAACAGGATTATGAGCTAATAGGACAACTGACTGGTCATCACACAGTATGATGGGAGGCTTGGTTTGAATACAGAGTTCCTGCAACAGTGTCTGTATCCAAAGAATGTCAGTTGTAGCTTGAGCTAAACTTCTGTATTCAGATTCAGTGCTGGACCTAGCAACAACTGGTTGCTTCTTCGACCACCAGACAACTAAATTAGCTCCAAAGAAAATAGCAGCACCAGATTAACTTCTTCTGTCATCTGGATTTGAAGTCCAATCAGCATCACAATAGACATGAAGAGAGGGAACAATCTGAGGAGAAAGAGGAGTGAGAGATAAACCATGATTTAGGGTACCTTTCAAATATTTGAGAATCCTTTTGATAGCTTGCCAGTGAGAATCAAGAGGATGTGACATAAACTGACACACTTTGTTAACAACATAGGTCAAATCTGGTCTGGTGATGGTGGCATACTGCAAGGCACCAACCACAAATCTGTACAGAAAAGGATCAAAAAAGGCTGCAGACTCAATTTTGGTGAGTTTGCAGGTGGACTGCATGGGAGTGCTAACAGAGCAGGCTCTCAACATGTTAGTTTTCTGCAGCAAATCTCTGAGATACTTAGTTTGAGTGAGGAGCATAGAACTATTAGCTGACTGCTTGACCTCAATGTTCAGAAAATAGTCAAGATCCTCAAGGTGTTTGAGAGAGAAAGCAGAATTAAGCTTGTGAATTACCTCATTGAGAAGAGCAGTAGAACTGCCTGTGAGGATAATATCATCTACATAAACAAGTAGATAAAGAGAGTGCCCTTTTGAGAAGTCGGTGAAGAGAGAGGGGGTCACACTTGTTGGCTTTAAAGTTGAGCTTCAGAAGAGTTGATTGCAGTCTCTCAAACCACAGCCTTGGAGCCTGTTTCAGGCCATACAAAGCCTTGTTGAGTTTACACACCAGAGAGGAGTCAGAGTGAACAAACCCTGGAGGCTGTTCCATGTAAACTTCTTCAGCAAGAAGTCCATTAAGAAAGGTATTATTTACATCCAACTGCTGAATAGACCACCTGTGGGTAATAGCAATAGTGAGAATGACCCTGATAGTAACAGGCTTTACAACAGGTGAAAAGGTCTCAGTAAAATCCAGCCCATGCCTCTGATGAAAACCTTTGGCTACCAACCTGGCCTTGTATCTGTTGATGGTGCCATCAGGATTTTCCTTGAGCCTAAATACCCACTTGCAGCCAATAACATTCTTGTTAGGGGGTAAAGGCACAAAAGACCATGTGACATTTTTCTGTAAGCAGAACAAGCAGAAAGAAGAGTAGAGAAGAGAAGTGTTTTCATCTTGTAACAGAATTCTGTTATTCTGTTTTTCTGTTAGTTACAAAAGGCTCCTTGATGCTTTATATACAGCATCAAAGGTAACCTGCTATTACAGATTAGGGCACACTGAAACTTACAGCTGCCAGTCAAATACATAAAACAGAAATAGGGACTAAGCTACTTATGTATTCAATATGAAGCACATTCCAGCCACTCTGCAGACTGTTGATGTCCTTACTAAGCCACTCTCTTCTCTAAGGTTTTTAACCCTTAGAGATCTTTTCAAAGTAATGGATAAAATCTCTTTGACCGACCGAAGAGAGAGTTCTACAAGAGCAGTTTCAACATAGAAGACTCGTCAGGTTATGGGGAAGATATTAGAGAATATGATAATTTTAGAATATAAAAGTAGTTGAGCTGGCACTGAGTTTGTTATAACTCAGTGCACTTATGTTTGTCTATATATAGCAGCATTATCATCTCTTGTAACTAACAAATATTTGATTCAGAAAATTCAATAACAGAATTTCCCTTCTATTCTCTCTCCCTTTCAGTTCAAATATGAACACTATCTCAATTTCTAATAATAGTTTGAGCTGTTTAAAACAATTCAGCCATAATTCAAAAGTCTTGCAAGTTTGATGTTTGATTAAATTTTTATAACATTATGCTTCCATTTTTGGACTATTTGAGCTTCATTGTTTTACTCATAACAAAATAAACGTGCCTCCATTTTGTAGGGGTATGGACATCGAAGAATCTGTTAAGAACAGAATACCTTGGGATGGAACTCTCTCTTTAAATGATTTTACTCTTTCTGCTGCTACATTTTCTGACAAGTGGAAAATGTTTAATCCATCCTTTCCTCCATGTCTCTGGACCACTTGTCCAAAACATCATTTGGGTTCTTCTCTTAAGGTGACTCCTTTGACATGAAATTCTCAAATCCAGTGCCTTGTTCTATGCTTAGCATCTGTCATGAAATTTCTTTTATTTGTATATCTCTCCCTCTCTGGCAGGTGGAAGGATACTTATCACTTGAGAATGTGTGCCTTGTCAAATCAAGTGAGGTCTGTCAGCAATTTAGTGTAAAACTAATTTTCATGGACGTGCATATTTGACATCACAATGAATTTGATGGCTGATTTTACTGAAGCTTCAAAGTTTAGTTTTTGTAAAGTTGTAGTGAATTATGTCAAACTCATTGTCAGTTCAAACATACACCAAATTGAAGTTTATGTTAGTTTTTGAATTGTAATTATCATTGTCATTACAGGTAGAAGAGAGCAATAGAAGTCTTACATGGAAAGAAGAAAGCAACCTCTCAGAGGCAGAAGAGCCTTTTGATGATGCAACTTTAGTTTGTATGGCCTAATTGGTATTCTTAAACTAGTATATACTTTTATCGCATACCATGAATTTGGATTCTTTGCAATTTTATTACTCTTCCTTCCCAATTACTTATATAATGTATTTGTTCCTTTCTTCTAGGTCCAGAGTATGAAGTAAACCACTATGATTTTCACATTATATACAGTCCTTCATATAAAGTTCCGGTGCTGTACTTCCGTTCGTATCATAGCGGTATGTTCACTTTTCTATCTTGTGGTGTGGAATCTGTGTCAGTGTTGTCCATGGCTGAGAGCCAAAATCTCGCCATACCAAACGATTTGCGGTGCCGTTACAGAACGTTTCTTGCTTGAATATCACATTAATGATGTTCACTTTGTTTGATTGATACTGATACTATTTGATTATGTAGATGGACAACCTTTGCCCTTCAGTGAATTTGAAAAGGACCTTCCTGGTCATTCTGCAGAGTTGCGTCTAGAATCGAAATGGACATTTATAACCCAAGAGGTAAATAACTTGTTTCAATTCTTTTCCTTTTCTCTCAAGTAAGAACATTATATATTAAAAAAACTACAATTAATTTGCATACCCTATCATCAGTTTGTTTATAACCATATTAATGGTTTCAATTCTATATCTTGCAGGAACACCCATATTTGAATAGACCATGGTACAAGCTACATCCTTGTGGGACTAGTGAATGGATGAAATTACTCCTATGTCGTGATACATCTTTGAATAAAAACTTCATTGAACAATATTTAGTTTCTTGGTTCTCCGTTGTCGGGCAAGTTGTTGGTCTTAAAACTCCTCTGGGAATGCTGGATAATATAGTTTCAAATAATTCTTAAGATAAAATGAAGTTATGGAATTGAGATGAATTTGCAATTGTCAATGGTGTAAAAAAATTGGTGGAAATGTTGAGACATGTTTATAGAAATTAGGTTTGTCATACTTGTGTATACTACTACTTTTTGACACCTTAAATACCATAAGTTTAACTACTTAAATTAAATTCAAACGTGTAATTTTGCTAATAATAATTTATTGACTTGTTGGGTTTATAATTTTATATAAGGTGAACAAAGGCAAGAAGTGTCAAAACAAGAAATAACTTACCAAATACAATAACCAACAAACAAGATCAGCAGAGATAAATTACACCAACTACACAACAACACTTTGCTCCAACTGCACCAAGTTAGATGTCAAGCCAATAATTTTGATCAATTATTAGATTAGACACATGATACGATTTTGAAGTCAATCATTGAAGGATAGAGTTTCATCCAAATCATTGAGGAAGAAATATGGTGACAAGTAATTGAATAGAATGAAATTCATACTACTCCATTCAATTTTAAATAATTCAAACAATAAAATATCATTCCATTCAATTTTAAATGATTCAAACAATAAAATATCATTCAATTTTATCCAATATCGCTCAATTCCATTTAATTTCATCAATCCAAACAAAATCTATTGTGATTAATAGAAACATATTTCCTTTAAGTAGTTGCAAACAGTTAGATTAAGAGAGTAAGCTGCACCATAACCTAATAATGCCTTTCAAATCCATCTTATAAAGCATAGCTCATACATTGTGCAGTATGGCCCAAGTTTTCTACAGTTTTTTTCTTTGATCATAAAAGGGAAAATATATCAGTTTTTTAATCCAATATACTACTAACAAGAATCAGATCAAGGAAATATCCAGCTTTTGAATCAAGATTCAACATTCTCACATGATAAAAACGATATCAAAAAGGAAGAAACAACATCATAAAGTTCTTTGAAATCTAAGTACTCCTTGTCATGTTTTTATGTGACCATAGCCATAGATGAATAAAGAATTTTAACAAGATATAGCTTATATTACTCATCACATTCTTTCACTAACAATGGGTCATTTGTATTAATGTTTCATACAAAATTCCATTACAATCATTCAATGGCAGCAATAACTCATTAGTATACATGAATACAATTCTCCCATCTGCTACTTCTCTGAAGATTGAAGAAATTCATCATCAAGCTTAGGTTCTTCTCTAATTTCTTCATGATTTTTAGAACCTTTGTTATGGATTCTGCTGAAGTGAACAAGGAATTCTGTATTACCCTGCGCACCTTTGAGAGGAGACTCGATCCAACCTTTGCTGCAGAAACCAAAACTCTCGACTCCCTTGGTAATCTTCTCAAGAACCTAATTGTAGAAAAAATCAATCACATTTTTAGCTCAGTAATGTTCTCTATATAATCCCATTGTACGACAATTAGAGTCTCACTTAATAAAACGCCATAAGCAGAAATAGTGAAAAACCACCCACCTCTTGATGGACAACAGGATCTTTCACTATCCCTCCCTTTCCTACCTGCACAGATAATGAAATTCCAAATTTAGAAGTGATATTTTGTTTGCTCTATTTCAAGAAAACGGAGGCGAAATGATGATTACTTTGTGTAATTAAATAACCTTGCTTGCATAGAAATAGAATACTATTTTTATAGAGACTCCATGACAGTAATGTTTAACTGTATACTATTGCTGAAAATATCTAAACAAGTTATAAAAGCCATAATAGGAGTTGATATTCCTTACTTGAGATCTCCGAGCTTCAAATTGCGGTTTAACCAAGGTCACTAATGCAGCATCTTCCTTCATAACATTTACCACAGCAGGCATGACCTGTTAAAAGAATGTAAAATTATTTAGTGGATCATAATCATACATAAATTCCGTATAGGCAACTCATATTAGTCATCGCAATTGTCTCCTCTCCTTATCCTTCTTTCGATGCTTAAGAAGGGTGGTTGACCACATAATATCAAATAAAATAAGGAAACAAGATCAGATTAAAAAAATTCTATAAAAAATGTTAAACTGAAAAGAAATTAATATCCATTTGGAGAGGGTTGGAATATTCTGTTAGTATTCA
The DNA here is from genome assembly GCA_948472305.1 of Vicia faba. Lineage (NCBI taxonomy): Eukaryota > Viridiplantae > Streptophyta > Magnoliopsida > Fabales > Fabaceae > Vicia > Vicia faba. The sequence goes on along the minus strand of OX451739.1, from coordinate 458,375,894 downwards.
TAGGTTGCTGAATTTATCATAGTTACAAACGTTATTTTTGTTAAGCATTAACTATATAATAATAATAATAATAATAATAATAATATGGTATCTTAAAAATTAAAATGTTGCCAAATGTGCCCCGTCCAACTATCAAAACCAATACAACTCAACTAGCTGACCATAAGCCACCCGGTTCTGCCAACAGTTTTGATTGAGTCTACATGAACAGGATGAATAAGATTATGTATAGATTAGCAGAAAAGCTACACATTCTAACAGGAGAATAGGCCTATGTTAAAACTGATTTGAGAGCATACCGTAAGAATAGAGATGAATGAGAGGTCTAGGGTCACCAAGTCAACATTTTGTGGGAGTTCTTTGAGATATCTTAAATTTGTCCGCTCTATAATAGATACACGTTCATCTCTTCGAATTTTTTCTGCTACCTAGGCCAGTTAATAAAAGACAGTCACTAAACAACCACAAATGTGCAATAAAGAAAAGCAATTAGGTAATGTAAAATAAGTTACCTGTCCATAACCTACATCAACCCCATAAACATGTGATGCGCCATACTGAAGTAAGCAGTCAGTAAACCCTCCGGTCGACAGCCCAGAATCAAGTGCCACTTTACCGGCAACATCGACACCGAGCTGTTCAATGGCACCTTCCAGCTTATGTCCAGCTCTGTGTAGATACAAAAAAACAATCATGTTTCGTTAAAGTTGCTGTTGAGATATTATTTCAAGTGAACAGAGATTGGTGACTTCACCTACATACATATTTGGGAACTTCAGCTATTATCTCGACTACAGATTTCTCAGAAACAGGGGTACCGGCTTTATTAATCACCTTCCCATTCACATATACTTTTCCTGCGGTACAATAGTTGCCGATTATGAAACAGTCAATTTTTCCCAGCATATCAAGTATAATCCAAACAAGCTCAGGACAGTATCTACCTATTAAACTAAATTGGAAATAAAAAAGTGAAATAGTTACCTTGCAAAATCCATGACTGGATGACGGATCGACTATATTGCTGATACCTTTCAAGGCATACTTCATCCAGCCTCTTTTTCCTAAACAAAGAAACTAATTAGTGAAAGTAGCAAATGAATGATGGACTAATCTCCCTTATTCCTTTGAAAGATTAACACAAACTACTTTACCCTATATGTAACACAACATTTTGAGTGTACATTATAAAACAAGTTAAAGCTTAAGGATATGTTTAGATTGGTGGGATGAGATGAAATGAAATGAACTGGTATATAATTAGATTCTATTGTTTGAATTTGCAAACAATAGAACATGATAAAACCCATTCTATCATATTTCATCCAATCCGTCAATTTTCATTCCCCCTATTTGGGGTATATGTAGGGTTGTTCAGAAAAACTATGAACTGAACTGAACCTTCGAATCGAACTGAAGTTAAAATAACTGAACCGTTATGTTTGGTTAGTAAACTGAACCGGTATTTTACTATTGGTTCTAGAACCGAACCAAATTGAAATTAACCAAACATAAACCAAAACTGAACCATTATTTTTAAAACATGAAAACTGAAGTGTATTGGCAGTATAACGCAACACTGAACTTTGAACTTCTAACGTGAAAAGTGAAAACCAAATCATTGAAACTCCAAATTGTTATGTTTGGTCTCTCTGTTACTCATCCTATATATATGCCTACATTCTCTGAATATATATGTATATAATTGAACATTAATGTTGTTAATGCATCATGTGGAAATATCTTATGCTTGTTTAATCCTAAAAAAAATATTTTTATGTAATTACTTTTAACTTATTTGGGATACTGCTGTAGATAATTACTTTGTTCTATGAGTTTTTGGTTTGATTTACTTTTAGGTAGACTTGTTTATAGAAAATTTGTATTTATGTTACTATGAGGATTCAAATGGCCACTAATAGTATTTATTCAAGTCAATTATCTGAATTACTCCGAATAATCCACTTATTCTGCATATCACTATGTTTGGAGTTCATTTAAAAACAATATAACGGTTTAGCTCTTTAAGGTTTGGAAAAAACGGTCTTTAAATGGTTTGGTATGGTTCGAAATTCCGAACCATTATATCAAACTAAAAATTTTGGTTCAGTTCGGTTCTGTAAAAATTAAAACGGTTCGGTTCTGTAAAAATTAAAAATTAAAAATTTTGCTTGCAAATTTAGGTCGTCTTTGCGACTCAAATTCAGTGATTTATAATTCGGCTCCTGAGTGTATCTATAGTATCTTAGCAGAGGATGCTATTGGTGTGTCCTTTGAGAGGATAGTCGCGCTTTAGTTTCATTTTCGGGCCTTTGGCCCTCCTTGTGACCAAAAAAAAATGAAAACGGTTGGGTTCGGTTCGAATAATCTTTTATAATAGTTCAGTTTGGTTTGGTTCAATTTTCTAATAGAACTATACCATAAACAACCCTAGATATATGCAATGAAATGAACTAATTTGTTCTCTTCCGTTCTATCAAATTATAAAAAAGTACACAAACAATGAAATGAAATCTTTGTTCCATTCCGCCTCACTCCACTCCATTCCATCATGTTTCATTCCGCTCCATTTCACCTCACTTCACTTTATTCCATCGTGTTTCATTCTGCTCATATCTAGTCTATCAATTTAAACACAGCCTAATAGCCAATACAAATTAAAAGGAATTTGCTCTGATGAACATTACAAGATATAAATTTGACATAATAATGAAGATACATATACTTAATGGTTAGAGTTAGAGCAATGAAAGAAAGCTTACTTTTTGATTGGTATAATCCTTTCTGATTTTGCAGTAGCATAGCTTCTAAAGGATAACTTAACTACTGTTTCGCCACCGACCCATTTCACTAAATCAATTTCCATCAAAACACAACAACACATAAAAAAACAAGTATTCATACAATAAATATTTCTAAATTGTTTTTCGGGATGAATTTGAGGGTTTGTTTATTTCGAAAAGCAGAATGGAATTGTGAGAGAGAGTGAACCTGTTCCTGGGACCTTCAGATTTCGTAACAAAGAAAGGAAAGTTAAGGTTGTTGTCCCGTTCTGCAAACCTCGTAAGTGGTGCTGTTTCACAAACTGTTGCGCCATTTTTGATTCTCAACTAAAAGAACTACGTCTGTTTTTGTTCTGTTTTCATTGTTGATAGATAGGATATGGACAAAATGGGGTTCGTCCTCTTATTCAAAGCCCACTATAAAATTTTCTTTTTTTTGGATTTCTTAACCCACCATTTGCTTTTCTAACACACCACGCAAAATTTTTAAAATATTTTTAGAAATTGAAAATACATTTTCGATATACACTAAAATTTGGATTTTGATGGACGAAATCCTATGTATCAGTCGAAGACTGACCGAAAATATAACTACAAATTGAACCATAATTGTATTTTCGGAAGCATTTCAAATTCACACAATTTTTAAGATTGAGAACCTCAAGCTAACACGCAAATACGAACCAGACATATGTATTTGCGGTCAAAACTGTAGTTGTATTTCTGATTCGTATTGACATTTAAAGACCGCTGCCTCTTCCCCCTTCCTTATTTTCAAAAACTATTTGAAAACAAAAGAACTCAACACCTAAAACCCAAACTCTCTCAAACCCCTTCCTTTTTTATCATGCGAGAATGTTGAATCTTGATTCAAAAGCTGGATATTTCCTTGATCTGATTCTTGTTAGTAGTATATTGGATTAAAAAACTGATATATTTTCCCTTTTATGATCAAAGAAAAAAACTGTAGAAAACTTGGGCCATACTGCACAATGTATGAGCTATGCTTTATAAGATGGATTTGAAAGGCATTATTAGGTTATGGTGCAGTTTACTCTCTTAATCTAACTGTTTGCAACTACTTAAAGGAAATATGTTCCTATTAATCACAACAGATTTTGTTTGGATTGATGAAATTAAATGGAATTGAGCGGTATTGGATAAAATGATATTTTATTGTTTGGATCATTTAAAATTGAATGGAGTAGTATGAATTTCATTCTATTCAATTACTTGTCATCATATATCATGTGTCTAATCTAATAATTGATCAAAATTATTGACTTGACATCTAACTTGGTGCAGTTGGAGCAAAGTGTTGTTGTGTAGTTGGTGTAATTTATCTCTGCTGATCTTGTTTGTTGGTTATTATATTTGGTAAGTTATTTCTTGTTTTGACACTTCTTGCCTTTGTTCACCTTATATAAAATTATAAACCCAACAAGTCAATAAAATATTATTGATTAGCAAAATTACACGTTTGAATTTAATTTAAGTAGTTAAACTTATGGTATTTAAGGTGTCAAAAAGTAGTAGGATACACAAGTATGACAAACCTAATTTCTATAAACATGTCTCAACATTTACACCATTGACAATTGCAAATTCATCTCAATTTCATAACTTCATTTTATCTTAAGAATTATTTGAAACTATATTATCCAGCATTCCCAGAGGAGTTTTAAGACCAACAACTTGCCCGACAACGGAAAACCAAGAGACTAAATATTGTTCAATGAAGTTTTTATTCAAAGATGTCTCACGACATAGGAGTAGTTTCATCCATTCACTAGTCCCACAAGGATGTAGCTTGTACCATGGCCTATTCAAATATGGGTGTTCCTGCAACATATAGAATTGAAACCATTAATATGGTTATAAACAAACTGATGATAGGGTATGCAAATTAATTGTAGTTTTTCTAATATAAAATGTTCTTACTTGAGAGAAAAGGAAAAGAATTGAAACAAGTTATTTACCTCTTGGGTTATAAATGTCCATTTCGATTCTAGACGCAACTCTGCAGAATGACCAGGAAGGTCTTTTTCAAATTCACTGAAGGGCAAAGGTTGTCCATCTACATAATCAAATAGTATCAGTATCAATCAAACAAAGTGAACATCATTAATGTGATATTCAAGCAAGAAACGTTCTATAACGGCACCGCAAATCGTTTGGTATGGCGAGATTTTGGCTCTCAGCCATGGACATACCGCTATGATACGAACGGAAGTACAGCACCGGAACTTTATATGAAGGACTGTATATAATGTGAAAATCATAGTGGTTTACTTCATACTCTGGACCTAGAAGAAAGGAACAAATACATTATATAAGTAACTGGGAAGGAAGAGTAATAAAATTGCAAAGAATCCAAATTCATGGTATGCGATAAAAGTATATACTAGTTTAAGAATACCAATTAGGCCATACAAACTAAAGTTGCATCATCAAAAGGCTCTTCTGCCTCTGAGAGGTTGCTTTCTTCTTTCCATGCAAGACTTCTATTGCTCTCTTCTACCTGTAATAACAATGATAATTACAATTCAAAAATTAACATAAACTTCATTTCGTGTATGTTTGAACTGACAAAGTTTGACATAATCAAGGTGTGTCACTACAACTTTACAAAAACTAAACTTTGAAGCTTCAGTAAAATCAGCCATCAAATTCATTGTGATGTCAAATATGCACGTCCATGAAAATTAGTTTTACACTAAATTGCTGACAGACCTCACTGGATTTGACAAGGCACACATTCTCAAGTGATAAGAATCCTTCCACCTGACAGAGAGGGAGAGATATACAAATAAAAAAAATTTCATGACAGATGCTAAGCATAGAACAAGGCACTGGATTTGTGAATTTCATGTCAAAGGAGTCACCTTAGGAGAACCCAAATGATGTTTTGGACAAGTGGTCCAGAGATATGGAGGAAAGGATGGATTAAACATTTTCCACTTGTCAGAAAATGTAGCAGCAGAAAGAGTAAAATCATTTAAAGAGAGAGTTCCATCCCAAGGTATTTTGTTCTTAACAGATTCTTCAATGTCCATACCCCTACAAAATAGAGGCACATTTATTTTGTTATGAGTAAAACAATGAAGCTCAAATAGTCCAAAAATGGAAGCATAATGTTATAATAATTTAATCAAACATCAAACTAGCAAGACTTTTGAATTATGGCTGAATTGCTTTAAACAGCTCAAACTATTTTTAGAAATTGAGTGTGTTCAAATTTGAACTGAAAGGGAGAGAGAATAAAAGGAAAATTCTGTTATTGAATTTTCTGAATCAAATATTTGTTACTTACAAGAGATGATAATGCTGCTATACATAGACAAACATAAGTGCACTGAGTTATAACAAACTCAGTGCCAGCTCAACATCTTTGACAGCTCAGCATTTTAACTAACTAACTAACTACTTTTATATTCTAAAATTATCGTATTCTCTAATATCTTCCCCATAACCTGACGAGTCTTCTATGTTGAAACTGCCCTAGTAGAACTCTCTTCGGTCAAAGAGATTTTATCCATTACTTTGAAATAATCTCTAAGGGTTAAAAACCTTAGAGAAGAGAGTGCCTTAGTAAGGACATCAACAGTCTGCAGAGTGGCTGGAATGTGTGCTTCACAACCAGCGTTTTGTTGATAACTTTCTCTCTTAAGAAAAAATATCTAACTACATATGTTTAGTTTTGGCATGAAGCACCGGGTTATGGGAGAGTCATAGCACTATGGTTATGACAGTAAAGAATTGGTGGAAAAATGTGCACTTTTAGCTCAGAGAGCCAGAGTACCTCAGTTGTTGTGCTAGCTAAAACATTGTACTTGACCTAACCACAAGAGTTTGTTTTCCTAGACCACCATGAAACCAAGTTTGGGCCTAGATAGATGACCAGAGGTAGACTTTCTGTTATCTGGATTTGACCCCAGTCTGCATCAAAAAAGGCAGCGAGAGCAATGGGCTTGTCGGGTGTTGCTGGTAGAAGATGCAGCCCATAGTGCAGAGTGCCTCTGAGATATATCAGGATCTGCTTGACTGCATTCCAGTGGCTCTCCAGAGGCTGTGAAAAAAATTGGCAAGCTTTGTTTACTGCAAAGCTGATCTCAGGCCGTGTGAGAGTCGTCACCACTTACCTGTAGTAAGTTGGATTCTAAAGGTAGTCAGACCCATCCTTAGTTAATTTAAGATTGGATAGCATGGGAGTAAGAAGTCTCTTAGCTTCACTCGGGTTAATTTTGGCTAGTAAATCCGTTAGATATTTGGTTTGAGATAAAAATAGACTCCCACACATCAGCAAATAGTAAATCAAAAGGTGCTTTATAGTTAGAAGTAGATGGAAAAGATCTCTATGCAATCAAAGCTGTCTTGCTAAAATACATAGTTACTCACATATGTAGATGCATTCTCAAGGTGTACTTGGATTTTTCTGGTTAAATCTGTCCAAATAGATGGAGGTGGAGAGTTTCCTTTCTTGCTAAAGATTGATATGTCCTCACACTCACCATCAACATGGTACTGTCGAGAGAAAACATAGGCATTTGGTGGAAGTTGGCCTAACAATTTTAGCGCTTCTTCTGCAACTCATAAGACTGCAACATCGTTTCATTCTACTGCATCTCACAATACTACAACATCCTCTAATTCTTCTTGCTTCACACAACACTGTAGCTCACAACAATGCAGACTCCTCCTCTTCTCTTGCTTCTCACTATGGGAATTCCTCACCTCAAACTACTACTCCATTTGTTTCCTCTTCATCCATCCACTTTAGGATCCTAAATGGCTTGATGCTATGAAAGTTGATCATTCATCTTTGCTAAACAATCACAGACTCTTTAATCCTATTCCTCATATTTAAGCAAAATCATGATGGTTCAATCTTGAAGTACAAGGCTGGGCATGTAGCTAAAGGATATCACACAGTGCAAGGCTTTGACTATCAAGAAACATTCTCTTCAGTAGTCAAAACAATTAATGCAAGAGTAATATTGATATTAGCTATCTTTAGAAAATGGCACGATGTGAATAATGCATACTTGAAGAAAAGTCTAGATTCAATAACCACCTAGGACCCGGTTTGAGAAGGTCTAATAAAACTGAGTTTTTGTCCGCTTATTCTTTTTAGATCTCCTAGTCACTCTTTAAAAACAAATTCATTTTTTATCTCATTCATCATTTGAATTAACTGATTAATTTTTGGCCTTAAATAACATCATTTGAATTAAAAATTATTATTATTTTTAGAGTATTTTTTTTCATCCAGAAGATTCTATTAATAAAGCCATTTTCTTGGAAGACTCCTTCAATCGGTCGGTCCCAAATCCCACCAAATTATTAAAGAAAAAATAGAAAACACTGATTAAAAATATAATAATAATAAATACACTTATTTAGAAAATTAATAATATAATGATAAAAAATAATATAATCATTATTGCTCGTGATTTTCTTGAAATTAAATATTTAAAAAAATGTAAAAATAATTTTAATTGATGGTTAGTTATAGAAAAACAAGGAGAATATAAACTAAATGTATTTTGCATTGTTTTGAGTCAAATATTTTGGAAAGGAGAGTATTATGATCTTACAATAGTAATAGAAATGGGCAAAGTTGTCTCTTTAAAAATAATTTCAAATAAACAAACATAAAGAAACATTAGGTGAATTAACATGTCAAAACAAAGATCAAGACTCATTATTAAACGACTAAATAGAATAAATGAACATAGAAATTTTAAATCATAAAACCAACACCTAATCAAAATAAATAAAAAATGTGCACAAATTACGGAAAAAATACGAGTAACTGAAATGTAGTGTCCAGATGTAGCTCACATAATAATATAGTATTATTGGGCAACGATGAACACCTAAAGAAAGAGAAACATCAGAAAAAAAAGGAAACCCCAAATCGATCTAACAGAAACCCTCTCAGGTTAATTTCCCAGCCATGTAACGGCCTCTACCGATTTTTATCACGGTAGATACCTGACTATATGCCTGGATTTCAAGTTCAATTCAATAACAAAAACAACAGATTCATCGAAAATCAACAACGTTTCATGATTAGAAGAACAAGCATTTTAAAAAACACTAAATTCAATCGAAACTAAGATAAAATTAAAAAGCGAGAGAAAGAGAGGGAGAGGCGAACCCTAGATACAGAGATGACGAATGAAACTCTACACTCCACTGATCCGTTTTTATAGCACGCAGCGGAATTCGTGGTTCGGTTGAAGATACGGTGGAATTGGAATTAGGGTTTACAAATAGGGCTTGGTAATCTATCTTGTTGGGCCTTGGGCCTTTTATCTAACCAGAAGGAGAAAAATCTACTAACACCTCTATCATCACCGATGTTGATCCTCTGTGTTGCATGCTGTTTTGTCTGTTGTTCATTTTGCAGGTTGGAATCATCGATACTAAAATCAACAAGGTCCGGCATGGAAAAAGGTTGAAGATATGTGTTGGGATCATCACCATAGTATGGTTTCAAGAGTGAAACATGAACAATAGAGTGGATTCGTGAAGATGAAGGAAGATCCAGAAGGTAAGAGACATTACCCACGCGTTTGATGATGCGAAAAGGGCCAAAATATCATTTAACAAGCTTCGGCGAGACAAGTCCACTCACAGAGGACTGTCTGTATGGTTGTAGCTTTAACAAGACTAAATCCCATTCTTTAAAGGTAAAAGTTATTCTTTTAAATTTTTCTTGCTTCTCCATATGAACTCTGCTTTTTTTTAAATGTGATTTCAACTCAGTGAGAACATGTTGTTGTTGTTTCAGTGCCAAATCTAGGGCGTCATCCGTAGCGGTGCCTTCCAAATAATCTGGTATATGAGGGAAGGTTAGGTATATAAACTCGGTCTTTGTAGTAAAGTAGGCCATTTGTAAAATGATGCTCACTGTTGGTATGGTGTTGTCCTGTCCTGGTTATCAAATTTTGACCGCAACTATCTGTTTGATAAAAATATCGCAGGGTGGTGAAGAGATCTAGGATGGTCAAAGACACAACTAAAAGCATCGAATCATCGGTTGTGAACTTTCTACTCAAGGCATTCGCTGCAAGGTTCGATTTCCCCGGTTTGTAAAAAATTTCAAAATCAAAACCTTGTAATTTTGCTGTCCACTTTTGTTGTTCATGTGTTTGGACCTTTTGTAGAAACAAATTTCGTAGGCTTTTCTGATTTGTGTAAATGTGGAACCTCTGACCAATGAGATATTGACGCCATTTTTTGACAGCTTCGGTGATGGCAAACATTTCACTGACGTACAAGGATGCGGCTTGCATTCTTGGACACATATTTTTACTAAAGAAAGCAATAGGATGACCCTCTTGAGACAAGACTGAACCAATGGCGACTTAGGATACATCTGTTTCAATAATGAAATGTTTTATAAAATTTGGTAGAGCCTGGACTGACATGTCGATCATTTTTTGTTTTAGCTTTGTAAAGGAACTATCAGCCTCTGTACTCCATGTAAACTTAGTGGAATGCAACAAGTGGGTGAGATGAGTGACGAGAGTGGCGTGATTTTTAACAAAACAATGATAAAATTCGATGAGGCCTAAAAATCCACGGAGTGTCGTGAGGGAACAAGGCGGAGGCCAGTCCAAAATGGCTTTTACTTTCTCTAAATTGGGTGCAATACCACCTGCTGAAATGACATGTCCCAAGTAATCAATTTGTTTCATTGCAAAAACACACTTAGACAACTTCACAAAGAAAGTCTAAGCCTTTTATAATTCAAATACCACCTGCAACCGAGTTAGATGATCACTAAAATTATCATTGTAAATTAGAATATCGTTAAAAAAAAGAAGCCCAAAACGCCTTAGATAAGGCCTTAACAAATCGTTCATAGCAAATTAGAATATCATTAAAAAAAAGAAGCCAAAACGCCTTAGATAAGGCCTTAACAAATCGTTCATAGCAGATTGGAACATAGAAGGCCCATTTGTCAGACCAAAAGGCATAACTAGAAACTCATAGTGACCATCTAAAGTGTGAAAAGATGTTTTATATGTATCTTTCTATGCAAACCAAATATGGTGGTAACCGGAGCATAAGTCTATCTTGATAAAAATGGTAGTTGAGCCTAGCTTATCTAATAGTTCATCTATAGTTGGAATAAGAAATCTGTCCTTAATCATTACTGCGTTCAAAGCCATGTAATCCATGCAAGAACGCCATGTTCCATCTTTTTTTTAACAAGTAAAACTGGTGACGAAAAAGGGCTGTTAGAGGGGATGATCGTACCATCATGCAACATTTCCTGTATCAGGGTGGTCATGGTTTCTTTTTTTGAAAATAAGGTTTGACATTGATAGAAGGGGTATTCGGTAAAAGGGAAATGTGATGGTCATGGGGTCTAGGTGACGGGAGGCATTTGGTGGTTGGAAAATAGGTTGGTATTGTATTAATAGGTTAGCAAGTTGCGGTGGGAGAACTGTATATAGGGTGTCCGTTGGAGAACTGTTTTGATCATGTGGTGGTTGGGGGTTTTTCTACTGGTGCTATGAGCATTAAATGGAAGGAAGCAATGGTATATGTGTGGATGAGTTGCCGCAATTGGTGGAAAGTAGTGTGAGTAGGATGAGATTTAGGGTCACCGGTCAAAGTAATGGATTTTTCTTGATATTGAAAAGTAAGGGAAGGTATAGGGAAATCACCTTGAATGGGGACCCGAAGTTCTTAGCCAAGCCATGTCGAGCACAACACCAGCTCCTTCTATAAGTAACAAATAGAAAGGAATGGTAAACTGTTTATTTTGAAGAAATATTTTAACATTGTTGCAGATTCCTTTGCACTATAAAAATGGGAACCATTTTCCACCATAACTGAAAATTGATTGGTGTAGTCTTAAGATTGAGGTGATGAGCAATTTGCGGCTGTATGATATTGTGGGTACTACCCGTGTCAACAAGTACCATTACACTTAGACCACTAATTAAGCCTTTAAATTTGAGTGTTTATGGGGAGAATTAACCTGATAAAGCTTGGGGAGAAAGATGGAAATAAGTATCATTCGGGTCCAGATCACTAGGTGGATCGCTACTAATATTAATCTCTTGTTGATCCTCCAATGAGGCATCTGCAGCCCATAGTATTAAGAATCTGCTAGTAGAGCATTTATGACTCATGACAAACTTTTCATCACAATTAAAACATAAATCTTGAGCTCTTCTTTCTTGTAATTGAGCTTGGGTAAGTCGTCAAATAGGTAGTTTGGTCGTGAGTGCGGTGGGGTTTTTGAGGGTAGTTGGGGTGGTTTGGGTAGTTGGGGGCTGTGTCTTAACGTGTTGCTGATTCGAAAAGGAAGTGTTTGGCTTTTGGTAGTGTGAGTGAAATGGTTTAGAAAATTTGGACTTTGAATCTTTAAGTTTAGATTCGATTAACTTGGCAAGGCCAATGGCTTGTGAGTTTCAAGTTGGAGACCAGAAATAAAACAATTTAAAATGGCATCTTGAGGTAACTCAACAACCTGATTTTCTAATTGCTCAAACTTGGTTTGATATTCCACAACTGACCCATCTTGTTTCAATTTAAATAACTCAGTTTGATGATGTTCATAAGTGGAAGGACCAAATCTTAACTCTAAAGCCTTTGTAAAAGAAAACCAATCGATTAACATGTGATTTTGATGCAACCATTTAAACTAACATAATGCATCCCCTTTCATGTAAAAATAAGTTAAAGATAAATGATTTTCAAGTGGTAAATTGTAAAAGCTGAAAAATTGCTCAGCTTGAAATAACTACTCCAAAGGGTTTGACCCATCAAAAAGAGCTAGTTCAAGTTTTGGAGATCTAAAGGGTGGTAATGGGGGTTTCTGTGATATTTGTTGGTATGTTGTTTGGTGGGTAAAAAGGGTATTATAGGGATGGTTTGGTATAAAGGTCGATTGTGGATGGAGAAAAGATGGATATGGTGGAAAAGGTGGTGGTGGTTGTGTGGATGTGAAGCGTGGTGGTGGTAAGGTCACCGCAGGTGAGTTAAGTGTGTGGGTATACGTGGTTGAGGTACGTAATAGGGTGTTAACAAATGTGAAAACAATGGTGGCTGGGGCGGTTATTATAGGGGTGAAGAAAGGGTGTGAGTAAAATCTGAGGCGCTCACGGCTGATTGAACAGTAGCAGTCTGCGGCTGTTCTTATTGTGTAGAGATTTTGTGGAGGATAGTCATGATAGAGTCATACCGAGAATCCGCAATCCTTTTTTCATTATCGAATCTCGTATGAGTTTCCCCAACTTGCTGAGCAAAATCCGCAAGCACTCTATCAAATCTTTCATCAAATTGCAGCTGGTTTTTTTGCATAGCATTATCCAAATAAAGATGAGTTAAATGGACAACTTCTTCCACAATATCTTTTAAGGAAGGATTGGTAAGTTTTAGAGGAGCTATGAATTCAAAGAAAAGAAAGCATCAATGATAGACTATACTAGATTAAATATAGATCTAAGAATTACATAAAAAAACAATAAAATAAAACAACTTTTCTCTCTGATTCGAAACAACATACATAATTAATGTACGGTAAGGTTTACTCCACTAGATGGACCATAGACCACTACAAAGACTAAAACAAATATCCAAATAACAATTGAAAATACTAAATGCACTCCTTTAATTTAAAATATAGTCCTTCAAAAGTATTGATATCTTCTTCTCCTTAATGCACCTTTCATTCTTCATAACACCCTCTGTCCTCTCTTTTCCTTGTGATTTCCTCATATGCTTTTATAGTGATTGAGATGAAATTGATTGTCAATTAGTGAAGATTTGTATCTGTGTCCTTTTGAAGATTATGCAGATTCGAAAAACCCGAGTTCCTGGTTTGAAAAATCCTTCTGTTTCTGAAGATTAGTTCATGCACTTTTGGTCTTTAATTTGATTATAACACAAATTAGCAGAGATTTGATTTGGAGAGCAAGTTTGAATTTTATTTTGTTTATATCTTGAATCTTAATTTGGAGTTTGATTGATTTTCTTCAAATAAATTGAAGATATGATTTTTGTGATGAAGATAGTGGCAACTTGGCAAGCTGCTTTTGGAATGGAATCCGTGAGAAGTGGAAACTGATAGAAACCGTGGCAACCAATTCAATGTCAACTTCTTCTTTTTTATATATATATTTTTATACTAGAAACAAACCATAATAATACTATAAAATTTAACTAATAATAATAAAACAAACTTCTATATATTTTTTTTATTTTTCCTGATTTTATAAAAACTAAAATTGACTAAACTTTATTAATATACAAGAATGAAATTCTATCCTAAAAGAAAAACCAAGAATTAATGCTATATCCTATAATCAACATATTTCCTTTTCAAATAAGAAATTAAAGTCCTAACATTTAATAAAATATAACAGAAATAAAAAATCTAATTTTTCATACTCGTAAAACTTATAATAAAATATCTAAGATTGATAAATAAATAAAAAATAAGAAGGGAAGAATAAACAAAGTTAAAAAAAAAACTTAGACAAAAATAACATTAAAAAAAAGTCAATGATATTTATTCTCGCAACCTTGTGATTAAACTTCTAACTCATACATTCTTATCAATTCTATTAAATTATTTATCTGAAATTAAAAGAGTTGACAAACATATGAAGAGTAAGCAAATATTTATTATTTAAAAATATAAATAATTTAAAGTAAAGTAAAATAGATTAATATTAAAATGTTAGTATAAATAAATAAATAAAAAATTATAAAAAGCCAATGTTAAAAATATTTTAATTATAGAAATATGACAGACAAATTTAGGGTATGACAATGAGCAATCAGACAACAATCACAAAACTCATATTGGCTCAAAAATCTTATCTCAAACATGTTCAAAACAAACGGGAATAAATCCCAATACCACAACCAACTTTAATTTCTTATTCCAAACATCAAAACTGAAATCAAAATGGAATTAGACTCATGTACCATTTCAAATCAAATTCAAAGCATGAACACAAAAATTGAACAAAAGTTTCCATCATTTTACTAGTATCCGGACAACAACAATAAACACGCAATGATGCTCAATAAGTCCATCTCAAATATGTTCAACACAAATGGAAACACATTCGATGTCACAACCAAAATTCCTCATTCATATTTAATGCAAAGTTAACATAGATACATTAAAATTTCATTTAAATTTAACACAAATGACATAGTATCGACATCTAAAACTTCATCATAATTTATCACTAAAATCTCACAAATATAACACAAACAAATACCATAATACAATCAAAACTTCACCATTCGGTTTTATCACAACAACAATATCAAGACATTAAACTAAATGCAAATGGTGATAGAGAAATTGGATTTTACCACTCAAAGAAAATGGTGAACCAAAAGCAATGGTGATGATAGCTACAAAGGTGCTTGGACGAAAGCTTGAACGTCGGAGTAGCATTGGTGACGCGTGAGTTTAGTGGTCGGAGGCTGAACGGATGAAGGGCCGAACCATTGTATGGTTGAGCGTGACAGCAGAGGTGGGGAGAGCTTCATGCGAACTGAAGTGTGATGGATACGCAGTGGGATGAACGAACATAATGGACGGAGGGAGAAGCTGAGTATGGTGAGAACGCAGAAGACGTGAGGGAGATGATGGAGGTGTGGGCGTCGAACGAGCAGAAGAACAACATAGGGAGTATGAAGGGATGGGCATGGTGACTGTGATCGGTGGATCTGGAACTGACTGTTTAACGCTGGTTCGCGAAATGTCGCGGAAGCAAGAGTCGCCACCGTCTTTTATTTTCTCCAAATGGAAAGGACAAAAGCACAGAAAAATTCCTTAAAGAGATTGCTCTCGGTTCGGGAGGTAGGTTATAGAAAGGGAAGGTGTTAGCACCCTTTCTATCCATGGTTATCCATGGGCTCTTAGATACTTGCTCAATGTGTTTTCAAAAATGTTTGTTTGCTTTTCAGAGTGGGTTTGAAAAAGTTTCGTTTAAAATTTCAGTTCGACTCTTGTATCGGTCCTCAAGAGTGTTTGAAAAATTGCTTTCGAAAGCTTTTTGAAAAAGGTGTCGGTGTGAAAAGTATTTTTGATTTGTCTTTGAAATTAGAGCAAGTATCTAGAGTTATCTACCTACCCTAAGGAATTCGTCTGTGTAGATGTCCTTTAAAGTAGTGCCATCCCACCATTGAGAGGTAGGTAGCACCACCGTTGGAGGTGTTAGGGTCAATTCGAGGTTCGGGACATGGTGATCACCAGAGCAATGGGAAGACACCTTAGAAGCTACCCTCATGCCAGGTTCCCGGATCATGAGGACTTACTAAGACATCCTCTACTCGACGATCACCTTTCGAGGCAAGGCAACAGTGAGGCGTACCCTAGGGGTGGTGTGTGATTTGTGTGTCAGATTCAGTTATTTTGTCTTGTCATGTCAAAGTGATCTATGCGTTTATTTTTATTTTAGGCCATTCATTCTTGCATGCATTTATTCAACAGTTAAAATTTCTTGCATACATAAGTTGTTCTACTTTGGCCATTTGGCTTTTGGCTTTTGGCCATTTGCGTTTTGGCTTTTGGCCATTTGCGTTTTGGCTTTTGGCCATTTGTGTTCTAGCTTCAACGTTCCCTTAATGTCTGGCTTAATGTCTGCCTCGCCATGTATTTGACTTTTGGCTTTTGGCCTTTTGGCTTTTGACTTTTGGCCATTTGGCTTTTGGCCTCAACGTCCCTTAATGAACCTGCATGGGATCCTGTCTAAACCTGTAGTGTTGAATCTCATGAAAACATTAAATAAAATCATAAAATGCAAATAAAGCCAATATATGAAGAAATTTAATGTTTAGGCACAATATGGCATGTATGAATGATTATACCCTTTTGATCATGGAGATCAAATCAACCTTACCCTTACTGGAAAAGTAGTGACATGAATGATTTTATGCCCTTTGGATCATGGAGATTAAGCCAGCCTTACCCTTACTGAAGAAGTAATAAGATGTTGGTTTGTAACTGAGATGGCTTGTTTGTAGTGAGAGAGGGATTTGTAATAAGGATTTCAATGTTTTAGGGTTCTTGAAAGAGTTTGATATTCTAACAGTGTTGTGGCCAGGTTTTTTTTTCTCTCTTTTTCTCCTCCTTCTCCTCTCTCTTTTTTTCTTTCTCCTCTCTGGTTTGTGTGAAAAGAAAGTGATTATATAATGGAAATTAGGGTAAAGCAAATGGGCTTTGAATGTGCAATTGGGCCTCCAATATTCACTTGAATTCGTCACTTTCCAGGCTAAATCGCAGGGACTTAAGTGCATTTTTTGAAGTTGAAATGTGAAGACAAAATGTAGCCGACATCGAGAACTAACTCCTGTCCGAAAATCGACTCAATCGGATAAACGGTGAATTAGTTATGAATTTTTGAAGTTTCAGCTCAGACAAACTTATTTTGGGCTCCAGTGTCGGCTCTGACACGTTCTTCAATAAAAAACTGGTATTGATCGGTGCATAATTTGGTCTCGACTTTTGAAGCAAAGTTGTAGATCTATGAGTCAGTGACCTTGTGTAAAAATATGAATTCAATCCGATAAAAATTGACCGAGTTATGAATTTTCGAAGTTTCGGCTCAGATGAAATAATATTCAGCATTCAGGATTTTCAGCGTGTCATGCACTCTGAGCAAAAAACGAAGGCCTTTTGAATACCGTTTGAACTCAATACCTTCTATGAAAATGTAGCCAACTCAATTTGTGAAATTTTGGCACCGGAACCAGCTCGATACGATGAAAATCGACCAAGTTATGATTTTTTGAACATGACGCAAATAAACTTCTGTCACAAATTTCTGCACGAAAATACTTGATAAATCCACATTTTTGAAGACTTTCTGATCGAAATTGGCTTCCAGCCGTGAGAGATGAAAACGTAGATAATGTCGAGACGGAATTTTGGCCACCAGAACGGGTTCAAAACGAGCCACGATCTTCAAGTTATGAATTTTTTAGCGCGTAAAAACTGCACTTTCAGCACACTTTTTCACCATATTTCTTCAAGAAAACTCACACATTCGGATACCTTCTTTAAAGAATTAACTCTTGAGCCGAACCTGAATTTGAGAATATGTTATCAGAGATATCTTGGCGAAAGAATACCTGAATATGACGCGCCGGGTTGGACTTGTGAATTTTTCTTAGAATATTTTGAGAAATATGGGAGGGCAAATTTTGGGGTACAACAGTTGCCCCTGTTCAATCTTCTTAGACCTGAGGATGCAGATTGGCTGACGTGCCTTTCGTAATCCGAAGGTGGAAGATGATTGAACACTAAAGTGCCCAGAAATTTGCGCTCACATAGTAGCAGTGTGATGATGGGAATGGGCTTATAGATGCCATTTGGAGATTGATGGATAGGATGATGGGCTTATAGATGCCATCTGGATGTTGATCGCGTAAGAGATTCCTTAGCGAGAACTTGCATACCTGCAAAAGAAAAATGAGTACCTGACACGTTGCAGGAGCTGGTTTTCAGATGCTTGGTATAGATGTGTCCTGACTGGTTACAGGAGCTGGATCTGGAGCTTCAAATGGCGATGAATGGACCAGGGATGGTTACTACCTTAGCATGAACGGTAAGAGAACCTTGGGTGACTTTAACTTCAACAATGCTCGTTGAGAAAAATCTTGGGTGTCTTCTACTGGGATAAGAATCAGGGAGATCTTAGGGTCGATCTGACTGAACCAGAGGAGGCCTTTGACTGGATAAGAATCAGGAAAATCTTAGGGTCGATTTAACTGAACCGGACAAGGTCTTGGAATATCTTCAACTGGATAAGCATCAGGGAGATCTTAGGGTCGATCTGACTGAACCAGAGAAGGCCTTTGACTGGATAAGCATCAGGAAAATCTTAGGGTCGATTTAACTGAACCAGACAAGGTCTTGGAATATCTTCAACTGGATAAGCATCAGGGAGATCTTAGGGTCGATCTGACTGAACCAGAGAAGGCCTTTGACTGGATAAGCATCAGGAAAATCTTGGGGTCGACTTAACTGAACCGGTCTAGGTCTTGAAATATCTTCAGCTGGATAAGCATCAGGAAAATCTTAGGGTCGATCTGACTGAACCAGAGAAGGCCTTTGACTGGATAAGCATCAGGAAAATCTTGGGGTCGACTTAACTGAACCGGTCTAGGTCTTGAAATATCTTCAGCTGGATAAGCATCAGGGAGATCTTAGGGTCGATCTGACTGAACCAGAGAAGGCCTTTGACTGGATAAGCATCAGGAAAATCTTGGGGTCGACTTAACTGAACCGGTCTAGGTCTTGAAATATCTTCAGCTGGATAAGCATCAGAGAGATCTTAGGGTCGATCTGACTGAACCAGAGAAGGCCTTTGACTGGATAAGCATCAGGAAAATCTTAGGGTCGATTTAACTGAACCGGACAAGGTCTTGGAATATCTTCAACTGGATAAGCATCAGGGAGATCTTAGGGTCGATCTGACTGAACCAGAGAAGGCCTTTGACTGGATAAGCATCAGGAAAATCTTAGGGTCGATTTAACTGAACCGGACAAGGTCTTGGAATATCTTCGACTGGATAAGCATCAGGGAGATCTTAGGGTCGATCTGACTGAACCAGAGAAGGCCTTTGACTGGATAAGCATCAGGAAAATCTTAGGGTCGATTTAACTGAACCGGACAAGGTCTTGAAATATCTTCAACTAGATAAGCATCAGGGAGATCTTAGGGTCGATCTGACTAAACCAGAGAAGGCCTTTGACTGGATAAGCATCAGGAAAATCTTGGGGTCGATTTAACTGAACCGGTCTAGGTCTTGAAATATCTTCAACTGGATAAGCATCAGGGAGATCTTAGGGTCGATCTGACTGAACCAGAGAAGGTCTTGAAATATGGTTGAGAATTTCAACTGCATCTTTCCTGAAAGGTAAAGGTCAGTCATATGCAATGCATGATATGGATCAAGCAATGATGTTCTCAACATAAATGAGATTCGTATGATATGATGCGTCTATGCATGCTATAATGATGTATGTGATGTTTTATGTATGCTTTTGTCTAGGAAAGCAGATCCTTGACGGGTGCCGGGAAGTCGTATCCTGGGCTGATGTTGAAGAATAGATTTTGCTTCCGCTGGGGAAAATAATTGCAAGAATACCGGTAGGAGAAGATGACTCCGTTGCGGAATAAACTTGGCAAATGGAGGATTCTGCGGGGAGAAAAGATACTCTAGCGACCATGCTGGGAAGCAATACTCTGTGGGAAGAGGGATGCCTTGCTGAGTGTTGATAATAGTTTGCTGGGGATAGGAAGACTTTGTCGACGACGCTCTTTCCGTGGCTTTTGGCTGAGGATAACCCAGTTATATCCTGTTGAGGAAATAACTCTTTAAATAAAGTCGGGCGACGCGTTCGTGCTTTGCGAAGGATAAGCTTCCAGAATTTACTGGGGATAAGCTTACTGCTTGGGGATATGAATTCCAACTTTCCTGGGGAAACTGGATTGGACTCTTCTGGGGAAGTTTTGAACTGCGGGGGAAGTGATTCCTTTGAATGTTGATATACCGCCGGAGAACAATCTTTAGACCAAGACTGCCGGGGATGCTTGTTATGGATATACATGTTGCTGGGGGAATATTGAGATCTACTGGAGGATACTCAATTTCCTTAAGATTTGATGATTCTGCTTGGAGAGAGTGCACTGACTGCTTACTCTCTGGGGAATTAGGATATCTGGTTATGTTCTTTAGCTGAACCTACCTTGGTACCTTGATGGACAGAGCCATTAGATCGTTTGGACGACTCTTTACTGCCCCAGTTTCTGAAGTGGGAGAGGAAGACCTGTGAGGTGCTGACATTTGCTTGATGGATAAACCTTCTTCTGGTAGGCAAGTGACAAGATGACAGGACATAGTCATACGCTTTGATCCCTAACTTTTGCCTGGACCGCCCTTTCGGGTTTTCAGTCCACCGGGATACCCATTTTTGCCCAAGCCGCCTTTTCAGGTTTTCGACTTGCCGGGTGTACAGATTTTTTTCATTTCATCCCTTCATTTTGCCCGAACCCTTTTTGGTTCGTCGGGAAGCCCTTATTTTTGCCTAGGTGTGTCAACCTAGCGGGTCTTTGATTGTGCGTAGTATTTTTTCGACTATGTCCGTTTTCAGAAAGTAGGGAGTTGCCCCTGTTAGAAGTGTTTGTCATGCCACCAGAGAGTGTTTGATCAGGCAAGATTCGTTGCTGGAGTGCCCCAAGTGACTCGGGCGGAGATTTGCCCCAGGTTGTTTGGCCTTTGAGAGATTCTCCGAATCTTGATTGGATTGCCCTAGATAATAGACCCTGATCATGCTTGCCCCTTGATTGGGAGTGCTTTTGTTCACTAGGTATTCATCGTGCGAATTTCCCTGCTGTTCAAACAAAAAGTCATATGCAAACAAAGTTATGTTAAAAATGCAAAGCCTATGTCTGTCTTGAATATTTTGAAAATGCATTTTTTCCATAAAACAAGTGAATGTTTGTAAAACGTGATGTCAACTCCGTATTTACCGTAGGCCTTAAGGAGTCAGGATACCTTTAGTAACAGTATGCTTTCGAACTAACCCATGCTTCAGCTAGGACTTTTAAGGGTTATAACATGGCCTGGTTCATGGTTTAAGAAACAAAGGATAAAGGCTCAAATTATTTGTACCCACCCGCTCTTCGTGATGTTCTTCAAACCTAAACTCTGTTGATCATACGTTAGACCTTGTTTGAGTCTTTACTCTGATTTTCCGGTGATGATTCCGATGTTGACAATTTATTTTGAATAGGCAGTCATTCCTTTTTTTGTTGAGGGTTTATAGGACCTCTTTCTTTTGATTTCATTATCCCTTTCTTTTTTTGCCTGAACTGTTTCCTTTTTTGGAATTACCGTCAGCGGGATGCCCCAGTTTTGTAAGTCTCCTTCATAGGTTTTGACTTAATGGGTTCTTATTTTGAAAGATAATGACTGCCTTTCTTTGTTGATTGTTCGGAACCATCACTGTCTTTTGTTTTGTAAGGACCTCTTTGGTGCCATTCGTTATGCACTTGGATCAACTGAGAGATTACCCTGCCCCAGGTTATGATAAAGGGTTTTAATTTTCGAAAAGAAAAACTCCTACTTCTTTGGCTCAGAGGGGTTGACGAGGGATTATCTTCCTTATAACTCCAGTGTTTAGGGATTGAAACAATGCCTGTACCTCATCAGCGTGGTCTATTCAAAAGCATACTGTAGATTATGGTATCGTTTTCGTCATCCTCCCTCAAGAGGCTTAGAATTTTCAGATCCAGAGTTGACATCAGAAAAAATATGAAGATAATTTGCATTTAGTGAATACGAATATATTGTTTCAAAACAGACATATGCAATGCATTAATGACATAACAATGTTTAACATGAGTAAATGTTTGAACAAAAGATAATTTCAACTTGAACATTCGAATGAACAAAAGTTTTCTAGTCTCAGGGCTTGTCACTTCACATGGTGCCTCTTGTAGGGATGGTAGAAACACTCAGCCTGGCCATCTTGGGTGAATTCCACAGCTCCTTCCTCAATCAGATCCTGGATCTTATTTTTCAGAGTCCAACAATCCTCTGTAGCATGCCCCGGGCTGTTAGAATGATAAGCGCAGCGAGCGTTGGGGTTATACCTTGAAGGTGTCCTGTTGGGATTCTTAGGAGGATCCTTTAGAGTTACCAAGTTCAACCTCAACAGTTGTTGTAAGGCTTGAGGCAGCGACACATTGAGCTTGGTGAATTGCCTTTTGGGCTTGTCTGGCTGCAGCTGGTGAGGTCGATACTGAATTGGCGATACTGAAGCCATCTGAGGAACTTTTCCCTTGTCTGCCTGTCTCAAGGGTGGTTGAATGATGACTGTCTCTTCAACCCTAGACGTTTGCCCCAGCTGGTTACCCCGAAGCAGTTGGTTGACGAGGACCCTGAGCTCGTCTTGTTTTTGAACTAAACTTTGAATGGCAGTCGCCTGCCCCAGCATCTGGACTTTCAAGGCATCTATTTCAGCTTGCTGATATCTCATCCGTTCATCCTCAGCACTGTTCCTGGCCAAAGTCTCCCTGAGAAGTGTCCTTAACTCCTCCTGCCCCTTGGATAGATTCAGGAGGATTTCCCCGAACCGAGTCTCTTGAGCAAGACAGTCCTGGTTATCTGGTTGGAAGGCCATTGCTAAAATAAACAGCGAGAAAGGTAAGTGACCTGCAACAAAGATACCTGTTATGTAATGATGTGTATGATATGCATGCAATGTTTTCAAGGATCTTGCGGGGTAAACAAGAAATTTGTTAGAGCTGGGATCCGGTAGCTTGATTAAAGGAACTTCATATTTGTTGAGAGTCCTTCTTCAAGAGTCAAAGGCTCACCATATCTAGTGAGTCATGGCCCCTGACTTTAATCATCATGTCTGGTTTTGATTTCCAAACAACCTTGGTTAGGGGAACCTTCTTCAGGAGTCAGAGCTCACCATATCAAGTGGGTCATAGCCCTTGACAACCTTGGCTAGAGGAAAATAAATCCTCTTTGCCCCTTGCTGGATAGTTGGTTCATCATGACCTGCATCACAAGCCCTTGAGATCCTTGAAATGGGTTAGTCCTTATGTAGGATGCATGCAATGGTATGATGTTATGCTATGCATGGAGTAATGTAGGTAACCCTGTTATGAGTCCCAATTAAGGACTGCAAACCAAAACCTGCAAGAAACTCGGTAAAACCTGTTATGAGTCCTGGTTAAGGACTAAAACAAAAACCTGCAAGAAACTTAGCACACCCTGTTATGGGTCCCAACTAAGGACTATAAACAAAACCTGCAAGCAAACTCAGTAACCTGCCATGAGTCCTAGTTAAGGACTATGGACAAAACCTGCAAAAAACTTAGCAAACCCTGCTATGAGTCCCAATTAAGGACTATAAACAAAACCTGCAAGAGATTTAGTACACTTTGTTATGAGTCCTGGTTAAGGACTATGAACGAAACCTGCAAGTAGTTCATGTGTCAGCTAACAAACATGCAAGTAGTCAAGTACGAAGGCACGCAAGTCACACAAGAGAAACCCTTAGAGTTTGGGCCAGCATGGGGTCTGGGTATTACCCTCTTGAAGTTGGTGGGCTCAACCTGTCCTATTAGAAGTAACCGGGTTCTAAGGGTCCCAATATCACGGGGTTGCTTTCATTGTTCATCGTTTCGATTTAGCCACTGAACTGGCGACCGAAATATTCCAGGAAAGCAACCCTCAATTGAGTGTAGCATCGAGTATCAACCAACCTCGGACTGCACCAAAGTCAGTTATCTCACTACCCTAAAGAGGCCAAGATAGTTCAATTAAGGTTCCTAAGGTCTGTTGATGCTTCACGACACCACGCGGAGGCCCCGTACTCTCCTTGACTGAACTCAAGGGTTACCGGTACACACCAAGGTGCCACATCAACGTAGCAGACTGTTTCAACCATGTCGGTATACCCCGCACAGTTCCCTCACAGCCTTGTTGCTACTTTCTAAGAAGGTATCCCCCAGATCCGGGTTAGGATCTATAGAACTCCCAAGCAACCCACAATTTAAAGCAAGCAATTCAGACAATTGAAAACACAGTTATGAACTATCCCTAAGGTACACCTCACTTTATAAAGGTTCCCCAGCAGAGTCGCCAGTTCTGTGATCGGTGGATCTGGAACTGACTGTTTAACGCTGGTTCGCGAAATGTCGCGGAAGCAAGAGTCGCCACCGTCTTTTATTTTCTCCAAATGGAAAGGACAAAAGCACAGAAAAATTCCTTAAAGAGATTGCTCTCGGTTCGGGAGGTAGGTTATAGAAAGGGAAGGTGTTAGCACCCTTTCTATCCATGGTTATCCATGGGCTCTTAGATACTTGCTCAATGTGTTTTCAAAAATGTTTGTTTGCTTTTCAGAGTGGGTTTGAAAAAGTTTCGTTTAAAATTTCAGTTCGACTCTTGTATCGGTCCTCAAGAGTGTTTGAAAAATTGCTTTCGAAAGCTTTTTGAAAAAGGTGTCGGTGTGAAAAGTATTTTTGATTTGTCTTTGAAATTAGAGCAAGTATCTAGAGTTGTCTACCTACCCTAAGGAATTCGTCTGTGTAGATGTCCTTTAAAGTAGTGTCATCCCACCATTGAGAGGTAGGTAGCACCACCGTTGGAGGTGTTCGGGTCAATTCGAGGTTCGGGACATGGTGATCACCAGAGCAATGGGAAGACACCTTAGAAGCTACCCTCATGCCAGGTTCCCGGATCATGAGGACTTACTAAGACATCCTCTACTCGACGATCACCTTTCGAGGCAAGGCAACAGTGAGGCGTACCCTAGGGGTGGTGTGTGATTTGTGTGTCAGATTCAGTTATTTTGTCTTGTCATGTCAAAGTGATCTATGCGTTTATTTTTATTTTAGGCCATTCATTCTTGCATGCATTTATTCAACAGTTAAAAATATGCGGAAATTAAAATTTCTAAACTATTACAAAGGCGCGGGTCCACATCGCCAAAATTAATCCAGGACCCGATTTGACATAAAATAAAGAAATAAAGTGCGAGAAATATAAAATGTCCGAGTTACATGGCTTTGGGAGAATTACATAAATATTTAAAAGAAGGAATAAAGATGCGCGAATTGAATTGAAATTGAAAGCGAGGGCGTTGGACCCTTTTTAATGAAATTAAATTATATTGAGCAAATTAATTAAATTAAAATAAAAAAAGAAATTATTTTTGAGGTTTTTTGTATTTATGGTTTTTTATGAGAATTAAATGAAATTAAAATATTAATCCTAATTCTAATTTTTTTTATTTATTAAGAAAAACATGTTAAAATTAAACCTAAAATTAATCTAATTATTTACATGCAATTTTGATTTATAAAAATAAATATTTAATAATTAATTATTGTGAAAGAAAAGAAAAAAAAAGGATAAAAATTGATTAAAACCTAATTCTACCAATTTTAAGTTTATTAAGAAAAATGTTTGAATTAAATCTAATTTTACAAAGCTAAAATTTAATTAGTGATATTTATTTACAAAAAATATTAATTAAATAAATATACTTTGATTTTTATGACTTTTCTGTTTTTTACTATTTTTTATATTTTATGAAAATAAGTTAAATTAAAGGAATTAATTAAAAAAAAGAAATAATTGAAATAAATAAAATAAGGAAAAGAAAGAAAATACAATACCTTGGGGGGTTTCTGTCCCCTTTTTGGAGGTGAATTGGAGTGGTTTGGCCATTTGTGTTCTGGCCTCATCATACATAAGTTGTTCTACTTTGGCCATTTGGCTTTTGGCTTTTGGCCATTTGCGTTTTGGCTTTTGGCCATTTGTGTTCTGGCTTCAACGTCCCCTTAATGTCTGGCTTAATGTCTGCCTCGCCATGTATTTGACTTTTGGCTTTTGGCCTTTTGGCTTTTGACTTTTGGCCATTTGGCTTTTGGCCTCAACGTCCCTTAATGAACCTGCATGGGATCCTGTCTAAACCTGTAGTGTTGAATCTCATGAAAACATTAAATAAAATCATAAAATGCAAATAAAGCCAATATATGAAGAAATTTAATGTTTAGGCACAATATGGCATGTATGAATGATTATACCCTTTTGATCATGGAGATCAAATCAACCTTACCCTTACTGGAAAAGTAGTGACATGAATGATTTTATGCCCTTTGGATCATGGAGATTAAGCCAGCCTTACCCTTACTGAAGAAGTAATAAGATGTTGGTTTGTAACTGAGATGGCTTGTTTGTAGTGAGAGAGGGATTTGTAATAAGGATTTCAAGGTTTTAGGGTTCTTGAAAGAGTTTGATATTCTAACAGTGTTGTGGCCAGGTTTTTTTTTCTCTCTTTTTCTCCTCCTTCTCCTCTCTCTTTTTTTCTTTCTCCTCTCTGGTTTGTGTGAAAAGAAAGTGATTATATAATGGAAATTAGGGTAAAGCAAATGGGCTTTGAATGTGCAATTGGGCCTCCAATATTCACTTGAATTCGTCACTTTCCAGGCTAAATCGCAGGGACTTAAGTGCATTTTTTGAAGTTGAAATGTGAAGAAAAAATTGTAGCCGACATCGAGAACTAACTCCTGTCCGAAAATCGACTCAATCGGATAAACGGTGAATTAGTTATGAATTTTTGAAGTTTCAGCTCAGACAAACTTATTTTGGGCTCCAGTGTCGGCTCTGACACGTTCTTCAATAAAAAACTGGTATTGATCGGTGCATAATTTGGTCTCGACTTTTGAAGCAAAGTTGTAGATCTATGAGTCAGTGACCTTGTGTAAAAATATGAATCCAATCCGATAAAAATTGACC